>CM060624.1:31903414-32423757 GCA_030578275.1 Meda fulgida
ATCCAGTGCTCGGTCTCATCCCGTGTTAAAAACCGTCTCAAATCAGTATCAAAAACTCTGTCTGCACATGAGTAAACTAATGCTATTGTTTCATGCTGCACATCTACACTCCAGCAATATTTTTTCCCTATTCATTTGAAATAAAAGTATCTTTTATGAATACTGATTGGTATAGTTTTATTCATTACATATTTGCTTAAAAATATTGACCCTTATATCAAAAGCAGCTTGTGATAGCATAAAGATGTTGAATTAACTTATTTAGAATGCATAGTTGATATAAAAAATTGGATGCCTAGTAATCCAATTGTACTAGTCTAGGATTACTTGAATAGTAATCCTACCACTTAATTCTGAAAAAACAGAGATTATAATTATTGGACCAAAAACCTCCGCACATAATAACCTAGAATACTGTCTGGTTCACACAGAACGCAGTTTTGCTGTTTTGGTCTAGAGAAGCATTTTTAAAAGTTGAGATGCGTGAGATGCTACGGTCATACACGTCCGTCTAGCACGTGTTTACAAAGAAAAAAAAAAGGAAAAGTAGTGCATTGGAATGGAAAAACGCGTTCAGTGTGAACTGCCCCTAACACTTGATGGCTGCTCTGTCAAGTCTGTTAGGATTAGGAACCTGCGTGTGCTCTTTGATACCGATCTTTCATTTGAATGTCACTTTTCTAGCATCTGTAAAGCTGTATTTTTCCATCTTTAAAATATATGTAAATTATGATGCTCTCAATGACAAATGCAGAAAAGCTATTCAAGTGTTCATGACCTCAAGGCTAGATTATTGTAATTATCTACTTGGTGGTTGCCCTGCACGCTTAATAAACAAACTCCAGCTAATATTCAACAATATCATTGATCTGACTGTACTGACGCTGTTGAATGAGAACTAAATTAAACACATTAAGTAAACGTATACAGGTTCATCTGAAGAAAGAAAGTCATGCATCTGGAACAGCATGTGTATGAGTAAATGATAAAAGAATTTAAAAAAAATTGTGTGGAGTATCCCTTCAAGATGTCATTCACATATTAGCACCGAAATACTGGTAAACTCTGTGATGCCAATCATCAAAAATAACCTTTAAAGTCACAGCGTAACGGAAGTAGCGACAGATCTTTTCTTGCGAGGTGTGACTTACATCCAAGTAAAACAGATTATCAAAAAAGAAAGAAAAAATGTGTGGGGACTTGGTTCTGTCCATCAGATTTAGACTGGATGGACGCAATACTGAATACGAACTTTTTTTTTTAAAGAACCATACATGTGAATTAATTTTTCACGGTAAGATCAATAACATGCTTTTTTGAGGTAATATCATTTCTCAACCCGGAAAATTGTCAGAATTCTTAATAGGTCCTGATCACACATGATCTCTAAATGGTAAAACTATGCTTATTTTCCGAGAAAGGCTGTATATGTGAAAGTGACTGTAGTCAGTCGTCAGCATTATTTATGTTTGTTGGTGGAAGAGGAATAGAGACACTATAACTGGGATCATTGAGCGAGTCTCAGGTACTGCTGGTCTAATTGCCGTGATAAAGTGTCTGTCAGGTCACATGACATCATGCTAAACACAAATGAAAGAACTTCTGTTTCGCTCAGCCTGTCAGTTTTCCTAACCACTCTCTTTCTCTTCCAAGTCCTGTCTGTCTGTCTGAGACTCTCCTCCTCCCTCTCTCTCATCTCTCAGTGAAGATTATTAAAGGACATTTGTCAAAATGAATTAGTGCAAGTGGAACAAGCATGCAATGCATAAGTGCATTTTCACGCTTTTCACACACACATCATGGTCTGATGAAGGGGATCTACCCTACAGTCAGCTTATAACGCACCTACGCACACTGACACACACACACATAGTGTCTGTCTCACACACACACACAGTGGAGAGAAGCAGTGTCTGTGTATGCATGTAAATTAATCACATAATGACTTCTTGATTTCTTGACACCCACATACCAGTTCATGACACGTCCACCTAATATTTCATTCCAACTCTCCAATATTCAGTGTTACACGAACACAGGGTTTGCAACGGCCGTTTTTTAAACTATTTTCCCCAACTCAAATTAACTCTCTAAGTTTAACCCTGAAGCACAACATCAACATTCAACCCCGTCATGGGAGTTTTTCAATTCATATACTTATAATTTGAATAGATAACCAAGTAAATTCTAGTAGATTCACTCCTGTTTGTGTGCCTTGTAACAAATCACATATTGCAAATGAAATACGAATAGCCTTTCATGTTTTGTGCGATCAAAACATTTTTTAGGTTTGATATTGCAAAATTGCTAACAGCACACCTTACTAATATCACCACAAAACATGAAAAAAGAAACATGAACCAAAAAAACCTGAACCGACATTCAACCAACATCTGTCAATATAATATATATTTCACGGTTTAAATCTCTTGACAAACTAAAAGACGTAAATTACATTTGTATGTATTCTGAATAAAATGTATAGATTGTACTGAATTACTGATATAACTTACTTAATTGGCTCAACATAATGATGTATGAAGTCCACATGTCTTGCAAACAAGAAACTCTACTTCAAAACACAGGTCGAGAGCTGTCGTTCCAAAACACACACCTCTGCGATGCTGTTTGCGAATGTTCGTTGGAACGAAGGTGTCGGGAAACACCGACTCGTTGAACTATGCTGATAACGGCGGAACTTGCGACCATAGTTGGCTAACGATGCTTTTGGGAAACGCATCCCTGAGCGGATCGCTCTCAATGTTTTGGTGGTACCTGGGAGGCTCAGCGTTGACAGTTTTGGAGGTGATAAACCCATGAATGGCATAGGCCTTTCATAGGCCCACCTTTAGAGTGGGAAAAAATGACCTCTCATTCAAATGCTGATATATTTTTGTATATAATTCGTTACATTAATATTGCGCTTTTCTCAGCACTCAAAGTTCTAACAATGAAAGGCATATTGCGCCAGAATGCCCACCACACACCAGCTTACTGGTGGAGAGGAGACAACGATGAAGACAATCAGTATATGGGGATGATTAGAGGCCATGATGGGCAGAGGCCACTGGGCAAGTTTGGCCAGGACACCTGGGTTACACCCCTACTCTTTTTTTCGATGGACATCCTAGGATTCTAATGACCACAGAGAGTCAGGACCTCGGTTTAACGTCTCATCTGAAGGAAGACAAAGCTAAATGTGACATATATTACAATGGGTTTTTAAATAATGTTTTCAATTATCCTGTAAAGTTGAATGGCTGTAATTACGCAATTTATCATCAAAAAAAAAAAAAAAAAAAAAAAATTAAATAAAAATAGTATAGGTGTCAGTATTGTTCTCAGTAATAGTGGCCTTCATCCACATTACTTTAGTATAAAGATGTCATTAAACACATTTAAAATACTGTCTTTATGCTGCTTCTACATTCATTTGAAGATTTACAGTTTTTTTATTCGCTTTGGTACTATTTTCACAAGTAAAGTGTACATTTTCAAAACTCCCAGTGCTAATATCACAACAGATCATCAAAAGTGCACTTTTTTCAAACATTTCAGCATGTTTTCAATTGTGTTAGTACAAAATCACAAAGTTTCCGTTTCACAACACAAAATAAGTGTTTCATCTACATAAATGTTTCATTCACAGTAACTGCCTTTCATAAAGCTCTTTTTATCAAACTTTAGATTTGCATCTCTTTTTGTTCAGTTTTATACATTTGTCTATTATATAATCCAACTGATCTTAATGGTTAATCAATGAATCATTTGGTACACCTATAGATTTATATAGATATTGATGTCTATTGATACCAAATGTAATGAATTCTTTTAAACAAGCGATTTATAGATAATAACCACCACTATGTTCAAACTGTGTGTGTACACGCATGTGTGTGTGAGAGAGATAGATAGAAATTTGCCATTTGTGAAAACACTGTAAAGCAGAATAGAGTATAATGGAGAGGAAACGGTAAATGACTGTAATAAAATATTAGATTGATTGGAGATCATCAGTAGAAGGGAGACAGATGGCATCAAATACAACATTTTACATTACAGTATGAATGCCATGTGATACTGTAAACAGATTACCATGGTAGAGACTACCACATTACTGTAACTCAACCTTCATCTGTAAAGGTCCACTACACTATAGATTCAGAGTGAAATCATTTACTGTATTGCCAGCAAACTCTGTTCTAGCACAGAACCTCATGGCTGTGTCATACTTCATCACAGCTTTTGATAACTCACTGCAGATACTATTACAACCATTATGGATTCAATTACATAAGTTAGGTAATGCACGTGTATTTTCTAATACGGCAACTGTAGCCTGTATTACTCTAATTATGTCAGGAACAAGGGTGATTTGAAACATGTATCTTGCATTGTTTGCTGTTGAATGAACTGATTGTTAAAAGTACTAAATTGAAAGAAGATCATACTGTTGTGTTTCTGTGACTAAACCAAACGTTCTCATATATATATAAAAAATCTAAACTTTCATTGAAGTAAAAGAATAGAAAGTGGGGGGGAAATCACATTATGAAATAAATGTTTATCTCCAAAACACGTTGGCCACAATTATTGGTACCCTTTTATTAAATACTTTTTGCAATCTCCTTTTGCCAAGATAACAGCTCTGAGTTTTATCCTATGATGCCTGATGAGTTCGGAGAACACAGACAAGAGATCAGAGACCATTCTTACAGAATCTCTCCAGATCCTTCAGATTCCCAGATCCATGTTGGTGCTTCTTCTCTTCAGTTCACTCCACTCATCAGGTCTGGGACGGTCATGGCAGAAAATTCATTTTGTGCTACTTAACACATTTTTGTGTTGATTTTGATGTTTGTTTTGTATCGTTGTTCTGATGGAAGATCCAACCACGGCCCATTATAAGATTTCTAGCAGAGGCTGTCAGGTTTAGATTTTTTATCTGTTGGTATTTGATAGCATCCACGATGCCATGCATGTATCTGAACAAGAAGTCCAGGACCTCCAGCAGAAAAATATGACCACAACATTAAAGATGGTATATTAAATTGTACACATGGGGTACTTTTTATCCTTGTGTGCACCAAACCCATCTTGCATGTTTGCTGCCAAAAAGCTATTTTTTAGTTTCATCTGACCACAGAACCCTGTGCTGTTTGAAGGTCCAGTCATGTCTGACAACTGAATTTGCTGGGGTTTGTTTTTGGATGAGCAAGGAGGATTTGTCTTTAAAACCTCCCAAACAACATGTGGTGATGTAGGGGTTGTTCAATTTTTTTTTAATAGGCTTTCTGAAGCCAAGACTCAACTAATCTCTGCAATTCTCCATCTGTGATTCTTGAAGAGTCTTTGGCCACTCAAACTTTCCGCCTCACCATGCATTAAGACAATATAGACACACGTCCACTTCCTGGCAGATTTGTAACATCTTTAGTTGATTGGAAGTGCTTAATTATTGCCCTGATGGTCAAAATGGGGATTTTCAATGCTTTAGCTATTTTCTTACAGCCACTTTCTATTTTGTGATGCTCAACAATCTTTGATGCACATCAGAACTATATTCTTTGGTTTTACTGATTGTAATGGATGATTAAGGGAATTTGGCCTTTGTGTTTCCTCATATTTAAACTCTTGTAAAACAAGAAGTCATGGCTGGACAATTTCATGTTCCTAGTCACCCTGGTGTGCAAAAAAAAAAGGTAAATATGAATGGGAATATACTTCAGAGATATTTTACTCGTAAACAATTCTAGGGGTACCAATAATTGTGGCCAGCTTGTTTTGGAGAAAAACATTTATTTCATAATGTGATTTCCCCTCCACTTTCAATTATTTTACTTCGATGAAAGGTTCGATTTTTGCCAATTTTTTGAATGAAATATCAAAAGGATAAACGATGCAGAATTATTTTTTACAGCCATTTTTCATCATATTTACCAGGGGTACCATTAATTCTGAGCACGACTGTATATATATATATATATATATATATATATACACTGTTGAGGTAAAAATTTCACTCAAAGAAAAGGATTCCCTAAATAACTAGCTCAAATATATTTAGCAACATAATAGTTTATGTCTATTTACAAAATACATCAAATATTAACTTTGGGGAAAACATTATTACAATCATTTAAACTGTGAAGAAAAAAAAAGTACATTACTACATTACAAATTCAGTACATGAGTACGTTTCTACAGAGAGAACACAGACACCAAAAGAGAGGTCAGGACATGAAAGAAAATTGTGTGTGTGTGTGTGTGTGTGTGTGTGTGTGTGTGCGTGTGTGCGTGTGTGTGTGTGCGTACGCGTGTGTGTACACGCATCCCATCAGGTCAATCTGTCTGTTAACTCACAGGCCTGTGAAAAAGGATGACACCCAGCATCTCTCCTCACATGTGCTTCTGACACAAGCTGCCGAATGAGAGACAGGGAAAAAAGAGAAAGAAAGCCCTGTGCATTCACTTTGAAAATTAAGCCCCGCAAGATTCTCACAGAGAACAGCGGCCCAAGCTGCCACTTGTGTTGCCTTTCTATTGACCAGAATAGGCAATGTGCCCTGGATTATAAAGCAATCCCTGCTTCAGTATGACACCTTTCATCCCAGCGTATGTGTGTGAAGCTGTCGGCACAGGGGACAATCAAAGTTGTCAGACAGCAGTCTCTACACGAGCTGACTTCTGCTGAGGAAAGCGCCTTCGTATCTCCTGGCTTTTCCTTGTACTTCCTCTCTTATTCAGACGCTCTCTGCTCTTTTAAATAAATATGAAATATTCTTGAAACTCAGCACGGTAAAAAAGCAAATGTGATCGTTCCAGTCCGAGACGCCCTGCCTACATCTTGACCAGAGGCGGTTTGAGAGTCACGTTCGTTCTGTCCACTTTAAAGGGCTTTGGGTTCTTCTACGTGGGTCACTTTAATGAGGAGATGGTTTAGTGTGACTAAGACCCAATATCACAGTTGGAAAAGCAGAAAGGGATTTTGTCGGCCTAACACAGCGCTGCCCTGAGGTCAAGCTAATGTTGAAAGAGTGGCAAACCTATTTGAAAGATTGTAATACTAGTGAGAGTACGACACTGAAAAGGATATCTGATCGAGGATCATATATGCTACAATGAATACAACAAAGTAAGTACTGGAAAAAAAAGGCCCTGATATACTGACGCCATTTTTTTTCCGTTTTTCGCTTAGGGGAAAACTTTACCGACCTTAAAGTCTCCCTGTGGTGAAATTAAAGCTTTTAATGTTGTTTATGTCTATGTGGTGTTTTTAATTTGCTTTAAGACAAAATGGGCAAATTCATAAGTCGACAGCATTGTTGAGTGTTTTCTCCTTAAAACTGCAGTGAACCAAAGACAGTCTCGAAAACACGGTTTGAAATCGCTGGTGTTCCTGACGTCACAAACAATGTTGTAACCAATCAGATCAACGTGTGATCGCCAACGAGTGGATCTCTGAGCTGGACCGAGTGTGTGGAGGTGGGGCTCATTTACATATTCATAGTACCATGCATACTAATTGAGACAAGGGTGTAGAGTTACATTCAAGCCATTTTAGGGCATGAATAATTTTTTTTTCAAGGAAAAAAAAACATTTAAATATGTCATTTTGGTGATCAAAGATGAGTTTTAAGGGATGCAGTAATTGAGTACAGGGGAACTGTAGACAGAGGAGAATCTGGGCATTTGGAAGATGCAAATTGATTAGTCTAAACATTGGTTGTTGCGTGACGTGATCGATCAGAAAACCTTGCTTGAAGAAATTCGATTTAAAAGTTACAGCTGAAGGAAATATTTCCACAGCCTTAAATCAAGATAATGGTTCAACTGATAATCAACATTGTTTTGCTGAAAATTTATAATAATGATTATTTATCACAATTATTCTCATTTGAGTCATTTTTATTTTTACATTTCATCAGAATTATCTGTCGCATTAGCACAGTTAAAGAGAATCTCAACTCATAGAGCAAACCCTGTGTTTTACCTCATCTATTTTACTGATACATTTCCTAATGACTGAACATCGCTTGCTACACACCTTTAATCATTTGTAGATTAAATTAAATAGATTCTATTTTCATGAAAACAAAGAAAGTTTTTGGAATGATGTCATTTGACATGTTTTCCCACTGCATTCGCATCATTTTGACCCACGCTTGCAACCAACCTGTGGCGTTTCAAAGACTTCAATTCAGTGAATCATTTTGTAAATGGTTCAATTTATTCAAAGTTTTAAAATGCTTTGTTTCATCCATTACTACTAATAGCTGCTTAATTTCAAAACAATATGATAATCCAGAAAGACTAACAGAACAATACAAATAACAGCTTTGCATGAAAGTACAAAGACAACAACAAACTGAACTGAAACACAGGGCTATAAATACATTGAGTAAACAAGGAAGTAAATGAGACACAGATGAACAAAATAAATAACAAAGGGAACAAGATGAGAACATACTTAGAAACAAAAGTAACCAACACACACAGGAAATAAACTAAAAGGAAAACGTGAATGAAAATCAAAATAAGTGTCTTTTGGATGGCAACACAACATTTAATACGTGACAGTCACATTCTGTTAACCATCTCTTACGATTTCTTCCCCAAGGAAGTAACAAAGTCATACGGGTCTGGAATGACATGAGGCTAATGCAATACGATTGTGTGGGTTTAATTAATGAACTATCTCTTTAATGGTGCTAAGGCTCAACAAGAACCTGAAAAAAACATCCTGTATGTTTCACTGGAGCCAATCTAACACAAAGTAATGGAAAGGACCTTTCAAATCCAACATTCAGACCGCACAGAGTTGAACTGTAGACTCAAGCCTGCAAATCTCAAGCGAATGAGTCATTCGCTCCATATGTACAAACTGCTCAACAATACATTCTCCATACAGCAAAAACACCAGCCGTTCCTCTCCAGAGACCCCGAGAGTGGCCATCTCTAGCTGACAGTAACCAGAACACCATACGCTTCTCTTCTAACACACAGATGTCCTATGCAAATCCACTGCACAGAGGAACACACACATGCAGTGCGGCCACAGGCCTTCAGTAAAAGCCCCGTGGAGTTTCTAGAACAGGGCCAAGCCAAACATCCCAAACCTACAAATCCACACAAGAGCTCTGGCTTAAGGGGAATTTGTTCATGCAAATAGAATCCATTTCCTCTAAGAAAACAGCAGCAGATGGGTGGACTGCAGGCTGACCCCGGACCCAATCCAGACCTCAAGAGCGTGGCCTTCCGGTGGACGCCAGGCTTTATTCTGCAGCTTCAGAGCTTTGAAGAGACATATAACCTCCGTGGAACGTATTTCAATGCTGAATGTTAATAGAACAGCACTGAGGAGTTCATGACACTCAATCTCAGAGTTACAGATCTGTCTGAAACGACAGCCGTCCTAAGGATCTGAGTAAACTAGAATAGCCTGTACTCCTCATGGTAACTTGTAGGCTTTTCACACTATGTTTGACCTTGGGTCATTATAATCAAGTAGGCTGCTTTACATGTGCATTAGCATGTTCAAGTAAATAAGTGTACTTTTTTTAAAGCACAACAAAAGATGATTAAAACGGCAATGATTTAAAATGTACTTTAAAGTAAAATTGTTAATCTGACATTATTACAAAGTGCACTTTTTTAAAACGGTGTTTAGAAGTGTAGCCAAGAATAGTCATGAAGGTGTTTAAGCGCACTTAAATGGACTTTTAATCATTAATATTATATTGCAAGTAGTTTTTTAAATCAAACTTTAAGTTTAACCTAAATTGATGCATCAATAATATGTAAATAAAAATGTTAAGGGTTTACCATGTACAATTGAAAACAAAAAAAGACACAAGAATATGGTTATCCATCTGTAAATCGCAAAATTATTGAAAACAAAAAAAAAGAAGTTCTTATTATAAAACGGACCTCTACAGCATTTTCACAAATATCATTTATTCAGCACAGGTCTTATGATCACGCTAAGATTTACAGCATGTACATATGCTACAAAATCAGTGACATCAAACCAGCATGTGTAACACCAGCACAGACATGATCTGTGACCGTGTGTGTTTGAATCATCCAGCCTGACCCCTAGTGGCCCCGGCTCACTCTGCACATGTACTTCACCAAGGACAGATTAAATCAGGGTCTGCCAGAAGTGTACAGATAACAGCAAATACAGAGAACAATCAAAATATATGCAAATTAAACCCACCAGGTATTTTACCCAGCAGATTAAAATGATTAGGTTATAGGCTTATTAAAAAAAAAAAAGGTTCAGTCATTCTTTGTAGCATATTAAATTAATCAAAAACTCATTTCTTATAGGAAAAAAAAAAATACTTTTTTCTGCAATAAAGCTTCTGCTTTTTTCCGTTTGTTGAGGATTACAACAGTTCTTGAAGTTTCATTATGTTCTTCAGATCAGTGTATTTCTGGGTATCTACACTCATGTGAATGAATTGTTCTTATATTTATACATCTAATTTATATTAAAAGGTAGTGTACACTACCATTCAAGATTTAAATCTTATTGGGTTTGGTAGTATATATATTTTTTATTATTATTTAAGTCTTATAAATAACAGAGATCACTGTAATATGCTAATTAATTTGCTGCTCAAGAAATATTTCTTATTTTTGTCACAGTTGAAAACAGTTGGATTGTTTAATATTTCCGTGGAAACAGTGATTCATTAAAGTTCAAAAGAACAGCATTTATTTAAAATAGAAATATTTTGTAACATTATAAACGTCTTTACTGACACTTGTGATCAATTTGATGCATTCTTGCTGAATAAAAGTATTCATGTATCATGTCCATTATTGCTCAATATAAATGTTTTTTTTTTTTTTAACTTTCAGCATCAGGAAACATGAACATAACTTCAAAAATTCACTGAAATAGTAAATCGTCCATACTTTTTTCATATTCTTTCAAAAATCTATGATATGGGATGTGAAATAGGAAGCAACCATTAACTTATCGCTCTCTCTCTCTACACACACACACACACACCTCAAAATTGACCAATGAAATTATCCTTCGCTTAGCGAATTAACCAACACTTTATCGTAAGCTCAACACGTTCATTCAAAAACACTCCGGTCTTCCAAATCCCTGAGTTTTTCACCGGGTTTCCACTATACACACTCATTAACAGGTAGCCGTAGGCAGCGGCCAGCTACATAATGGCTTAACTGCAGAGATGTATGAAAATACACATCTTATAATCACCCAGCATGCTCCTATTCACACCTCACTAAGTCTAGTGACCGTCTAGCAACTCTTGGCTTTATTAAGCACCTGCCTGGAAGAACGATAGCAGAGGAAAAGCAGTTTACTGGGCTAAATAGCTGCTTTTCTTCCTCAGGGTATTTGAAAATCTTATCGCTGGAATATCCCAAACTCCAGCAGATAGCAGAGAACCAGCGGGAGCCTAGCGGACAGCTTAGAGGAAATGAAAACACATCCATCCACAGCTCTATCCTTCCAGTCTATCCCACTATTCTTCTGCCTGGAGATCAGCCACTCCAGAGATAATGGGGGGAGAGATTTGTATTTATAAAGAGAGAGAGAAACAGAGAAAGAGAGAGACACACAAAAAGTGGCGAGAGTGTATGAATTCATGACTTATTTGAGTTTGAACATTTACACGGTATACGTTCACGCAATCATGCACTACATCAGACCAGACATTTTGAAAATGGTGCTGAATTTCCATAAACTCAATATTTGCACAAACACACGATATGGGAGGCACTTTTCACCAAAAGGGTACAAATTGGTGTGCCATTTTATTTCAAAGCAATGTTTAGAGAGAGAATTGAGATATATATATATATATATATATATATATATATATATATATATATATATATATATATATATATATATATATATATATATATATATATTTGATCAAGTACTGTTGAACATTATATTTTAACAAAGCCATTAAATTATTAAATCAGGATCCTTTTATTTAATCATTGACAATTTGTCAAATGGAAATTCAATGTAGAAAAAAAAAATGTGTACATATAAAAATTTTAATACTTTTTATTTATTTATAATCTATTAACTTATGAATAGTTGTAAAATGTATTTACTGTTAAATTTACTGTCATTTAATGCAACCTTGCTGAATCATTTTATAAAAAAAACAAAAAAAATATTACTGACTGGAATATACCGTGTGTATACTGTGTTTACATAAAATAAATGCAATTTGAAGTTGATTTAATTTATGGGAAATATAAGTTTATTAATAACTACAAATCAACATTTGGTCCCAAGCTTTATTTAGACTAAATCTTCAAACCTGTTATTTGAAACCCTGTGACCCATTCTTAACATTTTCATGTACTTTTATATTGATACGTTTCATATTAAAACTTTATACATTTTTAAGAACGTATTTTTTTCTATTTTGTACCATATTTGTGGAAATATGTCAATGCATTCTCTCAGGCCCTGTTTACACTAGTGTGTTTTCAATTTAAAATGCATAACTTTTGCCACGGTTCCAAACTACTCCGGCGTTTTCGACCCTCGAAAACAGAGACTTTTGGTAACGCTGTTTCAGTGTAGATGAACCAAAACAGAGATTCTGGATCATTGCGTATCCTTCCCTGATTCGTCAAGACAATATCACATGACCATTACGCTACCAGACCAAGACAATAACAGACCAGCCTCGTAAACATTAACATGGAGACGGAACTGCAAGCTTTGCTGACTTTGTTGTCCTTTTTAGCAGCCATTGTACAGTTAAACTGCATTTTATAATACTGCAGCTCGCGCATGCCCAGTGTGCATGAATGGTCATGTGACATGCGTTTCAGTCATGTAGTGTGGATGGAGATCTTTTCTGAAACGCAGTGGAAACGCCGGTATGGACGAGGATCGTTGTCATTTTATAACACCATGTTAAAACGGAAATGTACTAGTGTGGACATATCCTCAGTAATGTGTGTAAGGCCCTGTTTACAGCTGGTATTAAGATGTTTTGGTCGATCGGATCACAAGTGGACGACGCTAAATACAGGAGTAAACGGGGTCTAAAACCTTTTAAGCTTGTCCACTTTCGACCACTTCCAGAGGTAGACGAAAACACAGTTGACCAGATTGCTTTCGTAGTGTAAACACACATGTGGTCGAATGTGTTCAAACAGCCACAAAACACCGTCTACTGACCGTCTACTGATCTAATGAGTAACATTATGGGAAAAATGTGATAGCCAGACGGGATTTAAACTTTGTTAGCTGGAGACCCAAGTTTGGTTTGAAGATAAAAAAATGTACCAAGCACAATGTTCTCTCACCATTCCTGATTTCTAACACACACTGACAGCGTTCGGCTGGTCTTGTGTCTATCAGAGCAGAAATGAAAGCTGATGCTCTCCGTTTGTTTTTCTGTCATCTCCGGACGTGTTTCTTATGTAAATTGAGCGAGCTTATTTTGTCCATTAGATCGAAAGATCTAAAAAAGCCCATAGATTTTCCCGCCCCAGACCCTCCCCTCGAAGAAATCAGGACAGAAGTGGTTCAAAGTGGACAAAAGAGACGGATTAAAACACCAGGAGTAAACAGGAATGTGTCTCCCTCGTCTACTTGTGATCCGATCGACCAAAACGCATCTTAATACCAGCTGTTAACAGGACCATAATGACAAAGAGAATCTTATAACAACAGGTGTCTGGGCTGAAGTGTGAACATCATCACTTTCAAAAGATTGCTTTATGTTTTACAACAAACATTCACACCAACAAATCTTAACATTTTACAATCCACCATCAGGAATTTTAATGTAGGCCAATACCTATCACCCATTGGCCCTGACATGACCATGTGACCTCTGGAAGGTGAAAATGAGCTGTGAAGCATCTCAAGCGATTGAGATAAGTTTAACACCATTACTAATTTTTACAATAAAATGACACCCTGTTCCACCTCCTAGATGCTCTTTGGCACCACAGTATTTGACCCGACAATCGAGTCTGATTGGCTAGAGAGGCGACTGAAGGCCGCATGTCATGTGACATGAACAGCTCACAGGATGGATGTCTAATGATTCTGGTACCTGTTTTAGTCAGAGGACTGGAAAACAGCTGCTGCAGAAGTTTGTTCTCCGACGTTCTCAAAACCACCACGATGTCTGCAGGAAGAGTGTCACGGTTCTTCTCCAGGAAACCACTGACATTATACAAGACCTGATAGAGAAACGCAATTATTTCAATAAACAGAATCATTACACAGCTTTACATGTGAAAAGATTTGTTAAAGAAATGAATACTTTTATTCAGCAATGATGCATTACATCGATGGAAAATAACAGTAAAGACATGTACAATGTTACAAAATATTTATATTTTAAATAAATGCTGTTCTTTTGAACTTTGTATTTATGAAAGCATTCTCAAAAAATGTATTGTGTTTCCCTAAAAATTTTAATAGTTTTCAATATTGATAATAATAAGAAATCAGTCATGTCTGAAGGATCATGTGACATGGAAGACTGGAGTAATAATGCTGGAAATTCATCTTTGCCATCACTAGAGTAAATTAAACTAGTAATATATTGATTGATTGATTGATTGATTGATTGGTTGGTTGATTGGTTGATTGATTGATTGATTGATTGATTGATTGATTGATTGATTGATTGATTGATTGACTTATTAATCCCACACTGGGGAAATTCCTGTGTTACAGCAGCTCCAGTAAAATATAAAAGTAAAATAGAATACAAATATAAGAATAGAACTGTATTTACATAATAACCAACCTTATGTAAACAGACAATCTATAAACACAAATATACAAATAAATATGCTAATAAAATAGAGGTAACATATTGCACAGTTGAAGGTGACACAAAGTAATAAATAGATAAAAAAATATAGATAATGCAAAATATTGTCCAGTGCTACTCAGCTACTCAGCCGCAGCTAACAGTGCTAGTTCAACAACAACTCACAGTCCTACATTGTGATGTTGCATTAAAAAGTATAACTGCTACTGGGATGAAGGACCTACGGAAGCGCTCCTTCTTGCACTGAGGGTGCAGCAGTCTGCCACTGAAGGAGCTGCTCAGGGAGCTCACAGTCTCATGTAGGGGGTGAGTGGTGTTGCCCATAATAGATGCCAGCCTGGCTAACATCCTCCTCTCCCCAACCTCCTCTATGGTGTCCAAAGGGCAAACCAGAACAGAGCTAGCTTTCATCACTAGTTTGTTGAGTCTTTTCCTATCCCTTTCTGTGCTCCCAGCTCCCCAGAAGGCCACTGCATAAAAGATTGCAGACGCCACCACAGAGTCATAAAACGTTTTTAACAGAGACCTGCACACTCCGAAGGAACTCAGCCTCCTCAACAGATGGAGACAGCTTTTTCCCTTTTTGTACACAACATCTGTGTTTGTGGACCAGTCAAGTTTCTTGTTAAGGTGAACACCCAGGTAATTGTAAGTCTCCACCCTCTCAATGTCGACACCCTGGATGTTCACCGGTGTAGTACCCGGCGGCCTCCGGCGAAAGTCAATCACCATCTCCTTTGTCTTGCTGGCGTTGATGTGAAGATGGTTTAACTCACACCAGTTGACAAAATCCCCGATGACCTCCCGGTACTCCTGGTCATTCTCCTCTGATACCCTTCCAACAATGGCAGTATCATCAGAGAACTTCTGCATGTGACAGCTGCTTGTGCTATGCCTGAAGTCCGCTGTGTACAGGGTGTAGAGAAAAGGAGCGAGCACTGTCCCCTGTGGTGCTCCTGTGCTGCTCATCACCACATCAGACACACAGTCCTGGAGCCTCACATACTGTGGTCTGTCAATGAGGTAACTGATGATCCATGCAGACAGGTGGTGTTCAACACCAGCTCCCAATAGCTTCCCCCAGAGCAGCGATGGTTGAATTGTATTGAAAGCACTGGAGAAATCAAAAAACATGACCCTCACAGTGCTCCCAGTGTTCTCCAGATGTGACAGTGCTCTGTGTGAAAGATAGATGATGGCATCCTCCACCCCTATGCTTGGTTGGTAAGCGAATTGTAGGGGGTCCAATTCTGAGCTCACCACGGTTCTCAGGTGTCGTAATACAATCCTCTCCAAAGTTTTCATCAGGTGAGAAGTTAAGGCCACCGGTCTGAAGTGGCTGGGCTCCCTGGGATATACATTTTTTGGAACCGGAACAACACACGATGTCTTCCACAGGATTGGAACCCGCTCCAGACTCAGGTTGAAGATGTACTGGATGACCTCACTGAGCTGATCTGCACAATCTTTTAGCATTCTGGAGCAGATTCCATCCGTTTATTTACATATTGTAATTATATTATATATTTTTCTATTTTTAGAGTATTTTTGGCTAAATACATTTTGCAGCCTTGTTGAAGACAGTCTTGTTTATTTTCTAGTCTGTTTCCATGGTCACTGTTTTGCTTGTGTTCATAGGTTGTCATGGTATGTAATAGTCCACACCTGTTCCCTGTTCTGTTGATGATCTTTCCTCTGTGCATTTAAGCCTTCAGTCTTCCTCAGTTCATTGTCTTGTGTTAAAATGTATGGATTGTGTTGAATTCTTGCTCTATGTGTTTATAAAATATTGTTTCATTGTTCATTCTTTTGCTCATCTCTTCTTGCGGATTTTTAGCTACAACAACCCATGACACCTATATTATCTACATTGTTTTACATATATTGTATCTAAAAACTGCTGTGCAGTGCATTAATAATTATTAAAATCAACCTAACAGAGCTATGAATTTGATTTAACTTATTATATTTAATCTTTTAGTAAAACAGCATCTAAATGTGAGAGAGATTTTATGAAATCAAACTCTTTACCTTGCCCGCATAATGCTGGATCCCAAAGCAAAGCTCCACACGCTTGGGTGTCCAGAAGTACTTGTATCTCAGGTTATCCTGAAACTTATCTTTATTACAAACAATGAAGGTGAGTGGAGAATCTTATCAAACTGACACATCTGACACATCTACAAAACAGTTATCAAAATAACTGGAATAGTTATAGTCATCTCACGTGCATATTACCTCATACATAGAAAGAACTTTTCAATTAACACTGGCTTGCTATAGCATTATTATCTAAAAAGAGTGTATATTGAACATCATATAAGTAACTTTACATGAACGAGTACTAATGCGGCATTTACAGTAACGATGAAACGCTAAGCAGAGAGTCTTACCAACGAGTGTTAGGTCAGTGGCCTGTGGGAAACGGCTCTCTTCGTCCAGCAGAGACAGTAAACCCATGGGCTTCTGAAGAAACATGTCTAGAATGGGCCTGTTGTCCTCGTACTCCACCAGACTGGCATCTACACCCTCACTCTGATACTCCATCTGTACAAACACACACACACACACACACACACACACCATTTCATAACAAACGTGTAATGTATACTGTACCTTAACATCAACAAGAATGTGTAGAGATGTTAAAAGATCATCTTATCAACAATGCATTTGCTACAGATATTAATAATCTAATTTTAAAGTTTTATATATTAACTATATTTGTGCATAAAATGGACAGCCAATCATGAAATAATCATAAAATTTGACTATACAAATGTAATCTGAAATTAAAAACGTAAATAAAGAGTGGTACATGCAGATTTCATTATATCATCATAGATTGGGTGTGAAACAAAGCAAAACAATACTTGTGCCCTTAATGTATGGGAAAAAGTACACTATACTTATTACGGAAATAATATACTTTAAAATAATATACTTATACTAAAATAATATACAATAAACTGAATGTAATGTTAAATGCAATTGAATGTATTATAGCTTATTAAGTACATCTTTAAAATGTAATTTCATAATTACATTCATTGTCTTTGAAAGTGTACTGCTGAATGTACAGACAAGAATTTATGGTAAACTAAAATATACTTTAATGCCATTTCTATTGACATTTTTATGTTATGTAATTAAATTAGCAATTACACATTTGCAATGATGCAGTACATTGAAAATACATTCAATATAAATGTAATATTGAATAACACACTCCATTAACAGTTAAAAAGTTCTTTGCATGTGCTTTATTATGTTGGTCAACTCATCAAGTGTACTTCATTAAGTCATGACAAAAGATTATTAAAACAAAATAATTCAAATGTAGCCTACGTGAAAGTAAAACTTTTAATTTGACATTACAAAATGCACTTTTTAAAAGTGTACATAATTGTGTTAAAGTCCCCCTGTAGTCAATAATTGTATCACGTAAAACTCATATTTGATCACCAAAATTACATATTTAAAAAAAAAAGCCATGCCTTAAAATAGCTTGAATGTAACTCTACACCCTTGTCTCATTTAGTATACGCGGTTCTATGAATATGCAAATGAGCCCCGCCTCCAGTCACTCACACCAGCTCAGAGATCCACTCGTTGACGATCACACGTCGATCTGATTGGTTACAAGGTAGTTTGTGACCTCAGAAACACCAGCGATCTTTCTGACCCAGCCAAATCAGTTCCCTATTTGCTTGATTATATTAATGCTTTCGGTAAAATCTCCGGATAAACTATTAACTGGTCCAAAAGTGAGTTTATGTCACTTGCTAGACACACAAATTCCAGTCAGGTTGGTCCCTCGGCCTCGCCTTTCAAAATAGTCGAAGACCACCTTACATATCTTGGCATTGTGGTACCAAAGAACCCCAAGCAATTATTTAAATTAAACTTTTTGGCTAAGATTGACAAATTAAAAGATTATATCGAGCGATGGAGGCTCCTTCCACTATCTATGATTGGCAAAATTAATGCAATTAAAATGGTCACTCTACCACAGTTCCTTTACCTGTTTCAAAATGTGCCTACTTGTATACCTGTATCTTTTTTCAAGCTTTTGGGTTCGGTTATCATACCGTTTATTTGAGCTTACAAGACTCCCCGAATAGCAAACGGTTATTCCACAATTTATTGACAAACCAGAGGTTAATGCATTTGAGAAAACCTTTTTGTTAAATCCAAGCTCTAGACATCTGGTCTCATGATGGGTTAATTCTTTCCAAAAGTTTTTCAATAAGAGGTTAAGCCAGACCATGGTCTTGCAATTCTCGGATCCTCTGAGGCATTGAATGCTCTCCCAAGATCTCAGTAACGACCTCTATTGATGGCCATGACTCTTGCGAAGAAAACAATACTTTTAAACTGGAAATCTTCAGACTCTCCACCGTTCAAAGCTTGGTTATGTGAACTGTTTCATGTCATACAACTAGAAAGGATACGTTCCTTGGAATCCAAATCTCATCGCCAATTTCAAACTGTATGGCAGCCCTTCGTGGATTTCCTCAAGTCTGAATAGTGTATAATTATTGTTCTCATTGTAATTAATCTATGATTAGGTTTTGTTTATGTTAGTCCAACCCCCCTTGTTTTGTTTTTTGTTTTGTTATGGTTGTAGTGCTTAGTTTTCCCTTTATTTTAAAATTTGTACACTGTAAAAAAAAAGAAAAGAAAAAAAGAAACACCAGCGATTTCAAAGCGTGTTTTAAAAACTGTCTTTGGTTCACTGCAGTTTGAGGGAGAAAATACTCAACAATGGTGTCGACTTGAACGTACAGATGAACGTACAGATGGTTTGTCTTAAAGCATATTAAAAACACCATAGAGATATAAAACAACATTAAAAGCTTGATTTTCACAACAGGGGGACTTTAAGAAAAAAACTATTCTAAGTGTACTTAAAAGTGACCTTTATATTATTTGCAAGTACAGTTTTTAAAATATATATATTTTTAAAAATATACAAATCGTTTGAGACCACATCCGACATGACTGATTTGTCTAATTCATTAGTCACAAAAAATGGTCAGGTTACTTTATTGACTAAACAATGGTTTTAGAGGCACAGAGATTCTACTGAGGAGAAAAATAACATTTTTTTCCATTTTTCATTCAATTTTCTTTCTTTGCTATGTACACTGACACAAATGTATTCAAGGACAAATATTGGTGGGTTCAGGATTAACTTGAGCTAACATTTACGTGCTTAAAGTTATTTGTGCACAGAGAAAGTCTTACCTGTTCCAGGGCAAAGATGTGTTGATTGAAGTAGAACTGGATCTGTTCGTTAGCGATGTTGATACACAGCTGCTCGAATGAGTTCTTCTTGAAGTTTTCGAAACCAAAGATGTCCAAAATCCCCACGTTCATTCCACTCTCAGCCGTACTTCAAAGACACACAGAGCCAAACATTAGCTGACCGTCACAACACATTAAGGCCTTAACCACGCTAATGACCCAAACAACTAAATATTTTACAACCTGTCAACCAAGAAAACAGCGAAACAAAGACCTTTAAAAACACAAGTCATTTCAAATTACAAAGAGCTGGTGCACTCGTCTCTGAACATTCAGCCAATCGCGATCTCCTCCAAACTCCTCAGACAGCGGCCAGAGGTCACCTTCTGCTCCCGCTAACAGGTTATTAGTGGCAATAATGTTGAATGCGCTGCTGATTGGAGTGGAAATGACAGAATTTGGAAAGTGTGTATCGAGGTGGAAGACGTGAGTTTCTCTGACAAGCCCGTGGCTGAAGTCTGACAGGATTCACTCGGATCAATGAACGGCTTTTCCACTCTCTCTGAAGTCTTTTTAATCATCTGCATATTATTTTTTTTCAATGTAACTCTGTATCAAAAATTTATACAACCCTCTTTTTTTATAGATCTTTTCTTCTTTTGCTGTGGATATTAATATTCTGAGCTGGTTAGACTGGAGGTCATCACTGGAGATGATGCTTGTGCATGTAAACGCGTCCGTAACGGAGAGATTCAAGGAGGGAGACTGGGATGAAAGTTTAGAAATTACCTTTAAATTATTGTCAAATAATCAAAAAGTCAATCCACAAAGATGAGCTCAATAGTACATAGCTGAAAAAGCCTGTCTTAACCAGGCTGGGAAGACTTTTATTTCTACCAGCAGGTTGTTATATATTTATCTGTTGGTTTGGCTGGTGACCAAGTGATCTTAAATGACCACTCATGTGTCACTCACATGAGATCGCAGCACTAGCAAATCGCAACTATACAACCGTCCAGTCAATTGCACACAAATAAAATCAAGCCCAGCCTTACATTTGTTCTGGTTCGAAAAGCCGTTTCACTGGGATATATCAAAATAGGGAAGAAAAGACTATCGCAACTTCCATTTCATGCCGACTTTAAAGTGTACTGTATCTTCGCCGAAGATGTCGGAAGTATACGTAAATGAACATTGTTTACTCTTTCTCTGTCTTACCTGGACCGGACAATTCAAGTATATTTGTCTGCCCACGGACATTTGGAACGACAGAGGGTTATTAACAGAACAGTTCTTGTAAGGGTAAGTTTTAACACTGAAAATGTTTCGTACTTTGTCTACTCCCAACCGCATTATGGTAAAAATGAAACACTATGGCAACAGCTTTATTACCTGTGTGCAATGACATTTTTTACTTCTGGCGGAACTGACAAAACGGCAATTTCTTTTGAATTTTCCCCCCTCAATTTGGCATAAATGGTCCATTTGGTGTTCATGTTCATCCAGTTTTAAATACTGACTACAAATACAGATGTTTGTCAGATTTGCCCATCGCGGCGTTCTATCTATATTTACGATACTTTGCAGCCTTTAGCCGCTGCCTACAACGCACTGGATCCTTTACTGGAAAGCCAAAGTAACTCACTCCCACTAAATGTTTACTCTTTGAATTCTTGCATCTGGGAACAATACAGGTCAACACCATACGGAGGCCCCAAAAGGAACATGGTGCTGGAAAAAATTTGAGATGGTTGGAAAAATAATAAGTCAATGGTTTTCCGTTTTATCGCAAATATTTTGCGTTACCTCCCCCAAAAAAACGTTGCGTTTGCTCGCAAAACCTTTGAGTTCCCCCCGAGAAACTTTGTGTTTGCTCACCAAACCTTGGCGTTTCCCCGAGAAACAGCGTTCGCTCGCAAAACCTTTGAGTTCCCCTCCGAGAAACTTTGTGTTCACTCACAAAACCTTTGCGTTTCCCCGAGAAACTTTGCGTTCGCTTGTTAAACCTTTGCGTTTCCCCGAGAAACTTTGCGTTCGCTTGTTAAACCTTTGCGTTTCCCCGAGAAACTTTGCGTTCGCTTGTTAAACCTTTGCGTTTCTCCGAGAAACTTTGCGTTCGCTTGTTAAACCTTTGCGTTCCCCCGAGAAACTTTGTGTTTGCTCACCAAACCTTGGCGTTTCCCCGAGAAACAGCGTTCACTTGTTAAACCTTTTGCGTTCCCCTGAGAAACGTTGCGTTCGCTTGCAAATGTTTTGCGTTCCCCGAGAATTTTTGTGTTCGCTCGCAAAACCTTTGTGTTCCCACCAAGAAACTTTTTTACTTACGAAACATTTGCGCTTCCCCGAAAAACTTTGCATTCGCTTGCAAATGTTTTGCGTTCTCTCGGGAATTTTTGCGTTCACTCACGAAACCTTCCCTCGAGAAACTTGCCATTCCCCTTTGCGGGAAAGTTTTTCAGGAGAACGCAAAACGTTGTGCGAGAGAACGCAAAAGTATTGACAAATATTTTTTCCTCCATCTCATATTTTTGCCCTTCACCATGTCCCTTTAGGGGCTCTGTACTGCACAGGCAGTCAAGTTTTATTACAAAGCCCATTTTGTCAGCAGTGAAGTACCCCTTTAAGTACACTTTTATAAATATAGCCATGAAAGTGTACTCTCTTTACACTGAAGTTGCCTTTTATTTCATTAATAATATATTATCTGCAAGTACAGTTAAAAACTATACCCTTAAGATTTGATCTTCACAACAAGTGCACATTCAGTACAATTAAGTGCACTTGATTTTCACAAGGGTGGTGACGGTATTTTCATTTTTGGATGAATTATTCCTTTAAGACCCTCATGAAATTTCAAAAAGCTGTCAATGCATTACTAAAAGGTTTTGTAAAATTGTAGGCTTTGGTATATTTTAACATTAAACTGAGGAATGCAACCATGATGGTGGTGATAATATTTTGCCGTACCAGATGTTAGTGTCAGGCTGCAGCAGAGCATTAATGCGGTTCACAATCCAGCTGAAGAGGCGTCCGTACAAGGCTTTAGACATGGCATCTCTCACATCAGTGGCCTTGTCCACAGTATTGGTGCGAATGATGGTTTCTCCACGAGTTACCACACAGTGGGAGGTCAAAGCTTCCTGAAGCTCCTCAGAGCCGATACTGAGCAGAGCGGCCGCTGTCCACAACACATACAGAGAGAAGAACATCAGGAATGGACCAATTTATTACTGACAACATTTGTGAGATTTATGCCACGAGGAAAATGTGGGTTCTGTAAATGCAAACCTAGAAACTAACATTCATGAAAAGAATCAGGCACTTACCATCATCTAAGGCCTCAGAGTTGGGCACCTCACTCTTGTCGCTCTGATGTTGGGAGCTGGTGGATGTAAATTCAATATTTCCTGTATTTAAAATGGCAGCTAGAATTCTGTACACAGAATTCACTTCCTGTATAGTAAAATAGAAAATATTTTATATTGATGAATGCAAAAAACATGGAAGAAAGCCTGACCGACAAAATTGTTTCTCAAAGGGATTGGTAGGTTACACTTTATTTCGATAGTCCACTTTAGACATTCTACTAACTATAAGTACCTTTGCAACTACATGTCAACTAACTGTCATTAGAGTATTAGTAGACTGTCTGCTTATTATTTGCTAACACTTTATTTTGTTGGTCCCCCAACAGATATTATACTGACTATAAATAACTTGGCAACTACAAGTCAACTTATTCTACTAACCCGAACCCTAACACCTAACCATAACCTAACAGTCTACTGACAGTCTACTACAGTCTACTAATACTCTAATAAGACTTAGTTGACATGTATTTGCAGTTACTTATAGTTAGTAGAATGTCTAAAGTGGATTATCTGAATAAAGTGGAACCGATTGTTCAACCCAAAATAATGTCAAACCTGTATGACCTTTCTTCTGTGGAACATAAAAGGAGATATTCTGAGGAAGGTTAGGATCCAACCAAATTTGGACCCTGTTGACTTTCCTTTAATGGACAACAAAACTAATTTAATTTTTTTTAAATCTTCTTTTATGTTCCACAGAAGAAAGAAATGAATTCATGTTCGGAACGACATGAGAGATATGATTTTTTTAGGGAACAATCTCTTTAATAATTATTGCATAATTGCATATGATTAAGAAATATAAATCAGGATTTCAGCTGTACCTCCTCAGTAAACCCTATGATACGGAAACAGTCCTGAATGGCACCAAATTGCTCCTTGTACAGTTTGCTAGAGATGATGTCCTGCATTACTTTACCATTAAAACAATCAATGTATCTGAAAAAAAACAAAAAAAGTAACATGAATCTCTGATCCTTATTGCAGGTATGTTAACTAGATTCAGAATTACACATCTTTTGAAGCACTGAGTTTGTTACAAATAAACGCGAGAACCTGGGGGCAGTTTTGTTGGGTAGTCTGTATTTCTTGAGGTTGTCTTGGTGGTAAAGACCAGCATAGATATAGTAAAATATGTGGAAGTTTTTCTCGCCCCTGCAAAAGAAAATGTAAGATGTGAAGAATAATAGATGTAAGCAAAAATGTGGGAAAGAATTGTTTAAAGTCAACATGAGCAGTCTTATGGGGAATGATTCAGCCCCACACATTACAATTTCAAAGAAATCCACAGATCTAGTCAAAGTGGTTTCTCACGTCGCCTGTTTGATGACTCTGGATTTTTCCAGAAGATATTCGGAGATCTTAGCACCCATCACCGCCCCTGTGGGTGTAAACTTCATCTCCAGGTACTTTCCAAAGCGGCTGGAGTTATCATTAATGGCCGTGCACGCATTACCAAACGCCTCCACCAGGGGATTCACTTGAAGAATCTTCTCTCGAAGTGTACGATTATTAGCCTTGAAATAGAAAACAACGGATGATGTTTGAAGAGCCTGACCCGGAGTTTTAATCTGCTAATTTTACAGCCTACTGATTACATCACTAGAGGGAAAATCATCAATAATCCCTCAATCACACATGAAAGATTGGTTATTGAAGTATTTCTTTGCAGAGTATTTATGAATTGATTTAGTACCTTGCCCAGAAATGTGAGATGTTGGACGATGAGGTGAGCACTCTCCGTCTTACCAGCTCCACTTTCTCCACTAATGATTATGCACTTCATAGACAAAAACAATGAAAACATATATACACAATGCACAGAGCTAGCACATGCATAGATTAACATACCCAGCAGCACCAATAAGAGGATGATTTGTTTGTTATTCCCCCAAAATGGAACAAAATCTTATTTCCACCACACAATGTTATAACACAGTAACTTGTGATGTGGTAATATATATATATATATATATATATATATATATATATATATATATATACACACAACCCCAAATCAGAAAAAGTTTGGACATTTTGTAAAATGCAATAAAATCAAGAATCTCTTATTTGTTCATTCTTTTTAACCTTTTTTTTTACTGAAAAAAGTACAAAGTAAAGTTTTAAAATTTTGATTTTGATGGCTGCAACACACCCCAAAAAAGTTGGGACAGAGACATGTTTACCACTGTGTCACATCACCTTTCCTTTTAATTACACTTTTTAATCATTTGGGAGTTGAGGACTAATTGTTGGAGTTTTGCAAGTGGAATATTTGCCCAATCTTGTCTGATACAAGACAGCCGCTCAACAGTCTGTGGTCATCATTGCCTGATTCTCCTTTTCATGATGGGTCACACATTTTCGATACACACCTGCCATGAGATGACTAAACGCCTGTGAAGAGACAACTCAACGCCGGCGATATGTTATGCCCTAAATTAATACATGATTAACTAAATGTATTTTTTCTATGTACATTTCTGATATGCACTTTCTGTAAAGCTGCTTTGAAACAATATGTATTGTGAAAAGCGCTATGCAAATAAATTTTAATTGAAATGAATTTTCCATAAGAGACATATCTGGACTGCAGTAAACAGGCAGGCACATCCCTTCTATGGTGCAGAGTGCAGAATGAGGCCTGGCATTGTCTCGCTTCCCAGGAAAGATGTCATCTTGATGGCAGTTTATGTCTCTGTACAATCCAAATATATGCCTCCATGTCAATGGTACCTTCACAATAATGCAAGTTACCCATACCATTTGCAATGATGCACCTCAATACCAGGACAGATGTTTGCTTTTGCACCTGTCGCTGGTGAAAGTCTGGTTGGTCCCTTTCGTCTTTAGGACTGACAACTCAATTCCATTTTCTCCCAAAAACAAGCTGAAACATGGAATCATCTGACCACAGCAGACATTTCCACTTTCTTCTAGAGCATCTGAGATGATCTCGGGCCCAGAGAACTCGCCGGCATCTCCACATAGAACTGATGTAAAGCTTTCTCCTTGCGTAACAGAGATTCAAGTGGCATTTCTTGATGCAGCGTCAGACTGTGTTCAGTGAAAATGGTTTTCCAAATGACTCCTGAGCACATGTGGCTGTATTTGACAGAGTAGCATGATGGTATCTTGTGCAATGCCATCTGAGGGCTCAAAGGTCACGCACATTCAACAGAGGTCTCCTGCCTTACCCAACACAGACTGAGATTTCTCTGGATTCCCTGAATCTTGTGACAATATTATGTATGGAAGATGATGAAAGGCATAAATGCTTTGCAATATTGCATTGAGAAATGTGATTTTTTAATTGTTTGACAATTCTCTCAAGATATTTGGCACAAAGTGATGAGCCATGACCCATCTTTGCTTAAAAAGACTGAGAAACACTTTTACACCCAAACATGATACCCTCAACTATTACCAATTCACGTGCTCATTGTGGTCTGTTTCAAAATAGTTGGATAATCTAATTTGCATAATCTTTTCACTTTTATTTGGTCTCTGTCCCAACTTTTTTTTTTTTCAAAATACAACGTTGGTCAGTGAAAACATTGGAAAACGTTTCTTTGTACTTTTGTCAGCTAATAAAAGGTGAAGTAGAATGAACAAATCACAGATTCTTGATTTTATTGCATTTGACAAAATGTTCCAACTTTTTCTGATTTGGGGTTGTGTATATATATATTATAGTTTAAAATACAAAACTAATTTTGTGATGCATGTACACTAGCTAACATTCAAAAGTTTTGGGTTGGTAAGATTTTTTTTTTTTTTGTATGTTTTTGAAAGAAGTCTCTTATACTCACCAAGGCTGCTGTAATATCTTGAAATAATATTACAATTTAAAATAACTGTTTTCTATTTTAAAATATTTTAAAATGTAAGTTATTCCTGTGATCAAAGCTGAATTTTCAGCATCATTACTCCAGTCTTCAGTGTCACATGATCCTTCAGAAATCACTCTAATGATGATTTGCAGCTCAAGAAAAGTTTCTTATGAGTACAATTTACAATGGAAAAAAAAAAACACTAAATATGTTTGAGGAAACCGTGATGGATTTTTCAGGATTCTTTGATGAATAGAAAGTTGTAAACAACATAATTTATTTGAAATAAAAATATTTTGTAACATTCTAAATGTCTTCAGGTTTAATTCTGGACCAATTTTATGCTTCCTTGCTGAATAAAAATATTCATTTCTCTATCTCACAAACAAACAAAGGCATTTTTTGAAAATGTATTAAACGTATCAAATCTTACTGACCCCACATTTTTGAATTGTTAGCCAACATATTAAACTAGTGTAAAAAACTCTCAAAAAAAGAGACCATAAGTGAATTACACATGAGTATTAAAAAACAAACACAGTCTACTGTGTCAGTGAACTATGGACGCTTGTTTCCGCATCAGAATAAAACATTTTAAAAGACAATTGCGACTTTTTATCTCATAAATTGCAACCTTTTTTTCTCATAATTAAAAGTCACAATTGCATGTTCTAAAGTAAGAACTGTGAGATATAAACTCTCGCGATTCTGACTTTATTTCTCAGATGTAAAGTCGCAATTATCTTTTAAAGTGTTTTATTCTGGGGCGGAAGCAAGCTTCCTATGAACCATGTTTATGTAAGATATGTTTTATAAATGACAGTGCAGACACACCTGGTCTTTGGAGAGGGTGACCATCCTCTGATAGGCTGCATCAGCAGTGGCAAAGATGTGCGGGGGGTTAGTGGAGCGTTTCATCCCATGATAGAGCTTTGAGAACTGAGAACAGACACATTTTCAGACAGGAAACTACACTCTCTAGTTCACTCTCTACAAGGAAGCTTTGATTCAGAAAGCCAACTTAAAGTGGATGCCACGTAAATTACGCATTTGATCAAAAATGGTCCGCATTAGACATTAATTATTCCCTATTACACAGCCTGATGTTGCTCATCTCACCTGTGGAGAGTAGATGCTGAGGTTCTGGAAGGGGTTAAGGGCTATGAGGATATCACCAACATACGTGTAGATCTGCAGATCCTGGTATCGCTTCTGAAGATGTGTAATGATTGTTTCCTGTAAAAAGAGAGATGCTGGACAGTTTAGAATTAGTTTGTAATTGAACATCGTTACATTTTAACACCAAATATGAAATGGAGTGTCTATTTACACCTAGTGCAAATACCCCGCCCTGTTGGTAGAAGCTTTTTTTTATTTTCATGATATCAGGCAATTTTAATCTTCTTTGAAATGGCATGCACTGATCATGCTCCATAAGTCCAGGAACTGTAAATAAGATACATTTTGATTTCATGTTGACTCTAGATCTAAAAGTAAAAATGTGTCTGTACGATTAAGAAAGTGAAAGCCTTTGCATGAATTCCAGCTAGATCCTCTAAATACCTCATCTAAAACCTCCAGGTTCACCAGATCATCATCAGGACAGATCTCAATGATCAGGGTTTTCCGTGTGTTGATCCGCTCATGCCTATAAAAGACAATACAGCAATGTTACATAAAATATGAGATCATAAACAATTATTATTATATATCTATTTATTTTACGGAAATGCAAAACTCAGTGCCCGGATTCTAAGTTGTTGTGGGAGGTTGCCAGGGTGTCGCTATGCAATTTCTAGGGTGTTCTGTTGGGTTGTGGTGTTCTAGGTCAGGGGTGTCCAATCCTGCACCTGAAGGGTCCTGTCCTGCAGAGTTCAGCTCCAACATTAATTAAACACACCTGAAACCAGCTAATGAAGCTCTGGCAATATAAGAAACATTTAGGCAGGTTTTGAGACAAGCTGGAGCCAAACTCTGCAGGACTTAAAACTTTCAATGTACACTATCAGTCAAAAGTTTGACATTTGTATTATCTTTAAATGTGTTCTAAAAACAGGACTTTTTGTGAAATACTCTTACAATTTAAAGGCAACCTATTATGCCTGTTTTTACCAGATGTAATACCAGTCTCAGGTGTCCCCAGAATGTGTCTGTGAAGAAAATATAATTTTTGAGTGGAAGAAAAAACATGCTGTTTTCATGCATGTTTCTTTAAATGCAAATCTGCTGTGCCCCGCCCTCTCATCCAGAAGAGGCGGAGCCTGTACAGCTCGTGCCTCAGATACTCGGCTAACTAACAAAACACCTGTTTGGTTTTGATCATCATCTCTATCGCAGTCACACTCAAGTGACATCATGAAAGATAATATTTGCATGAGTTTTAAAGCCGTGTCAGTCTAAACGTTTGATAAATGGTTTTCTGAGTGCACACATCCGAATGAATCACACAGAAAGCTGCCTGTCAGACGCGTTGTGTGAGTATTAAACTAAGCTCACTTTCATGTATTATAGCGCTTAAACTGTCAAATACACAAAATTATGTCAAAAACACACAAAGTTCACATAAACAGTCGGTTATTTTCGCGAACTTAAACAGCAGGGAAAGAAATCGCATGTGTATATTAGATTTGTGTATTAAAAAGAAAAGCAGGGTAATGTACAATACTGCTGTATACTACTATGCTTTTAATATGAAACAAACAACCAAAACAACAAAAAGACTGAAAATCACTCACTGCTCTTGATTGAATAACTTTAGTAGCTTTAATAATAATACATTTCTCACTTGAATGCTGCTGTTAAATGCTCTGGTGAGGAGATAAATATGGGCGACTGTGTATAGAGCTCACTAAAGGGGAGGAGCTATGCTAATAAGGCAGATTCCGTCTCTAGCAGTGGGCGGAGCCTAAATGACTCATTTTGAGGCACTGTTTCAGATTTATAGGCAAAATAACAAACAGAGAGGATGTATTTTTTACCACAATAGGGTGGTTGTGTATACACACTGCGGACACATTATTAGGTTCAAAAACAATATAAAAGTGATTTTTGCATAACAGGTCCCCTCTAAAACAACTGTTTTCTATTGTAATATATTTTAAAATGTGATTTTTTCCTGTGACGCAAAGCTGAATGTTCAGCTTCAGCGAAACATGATCCTTCAGAAATCATTACAGATACTGATTTGCTGCTCAATATTTTTTTCTTATTATTTTCAATATTGAATGTGTGATGCAAGAGTTTCCCTTTCAGATGCAAAATTTATGAGATTTAAATGAATCGTGCAAGGTGATTTACTAAGGTTTCCCTCGTCAATTTACTGGTATTTGCAGCATTATTTAACGGCCAAAAAAAAGCGTGTCTTAAACGCCAATTTGCCCCGTTTACTAAATCTGGTCCTTAGTGTTAGAGGTTTGTTCAAAGCCCTAAACAGTAGTTGTGATGCTTGTCTAAGCAAACACCAAAAAAGTAAAAATGTGTGCAGTGTCAGGGTCTATGCGGGTCTATTCTCTGGGGTTTAAGGGCTATTACAGCGTGTCATGAATGCACTTCATCAGGGTTTGACCCGCTATTGTATTTCTGACCTCTAGATCATGTGGAAACAGCTGCTCTTTTCACAGCTCTTAAAACCCATCGGGCCCCGGGGACATGACAGCGTACAGACACAATACACTGTGCTTTATGTGTGCGAGAAACAGACCGACTGAGTGTGTGTGGTGCTGTTTCTGTGTGTGTATCAGTGTTCTCTCACACTGTAATCACTTCACTGATATTTGCCATCAGTGACTAAAGAGAGAGCACAGCAAAGCTCATAATCTCATTACGTCTCTCTCACTGTCACTGTCAGGCTAGCAGATTATACGTGGCCTGAGGAACGAGGGGCTACAATCTGGCAACCCAGTGACTGTTTCTTCACTAGCAGTCACAGAGCCACCAAAACTAGTTCAGACTGTCTTTATAGACACTCCAGAACAAGATGAAGGAACGTTGTCAAATCCTCTTTATCACATTGAGTTCATCAGGGTTAGTTTAACTCAGGACTGTGAGTCCTCGTTTCACCCTGAATCAGAGAGATAGTTAGAGGGTTAAGAGTGTAATATAACACTAGTAGTAGGATTCAGATTTATCTTTGTCCAATAAATTTCCCAAGCAACAAAAACCCAACATAACAGCAAATAATTGAACTGAAAAAAGTGAAACGACGGTGTCATTTATTTAAAGTGCGTTTTTATACTGGCCTTATATCAAAATCGTGGTTTCCGGTTTAAACCTGTTAGTTAGTCTAAAAAGTAATAACACTCACCATAGAAAAACGTTTAAAGAAACAGATGATGTGCAGCTAGCTTTTTTTAGAATATAAGAGAAATTATGATGCATATCACAATACATCACAATAAGTTATTTCAAAGTTAAGTGAACTTAAATTAATAAGATTAATGAACTAAATTAATTAAAAAAAAATGTTTTATAAGTGAAAATTCGACTTAGTTTTAATTAGTTTTAGTTTTTGTTTATGGTGAAACAGTTGTAAAAAGCAAAGAAAAGTATATTATATTATATTTATTCTTTTATTTTATTATATTTTATTTTATTATTCAGCAACATTAATTACAATTTTGGCATATGTCTATGGGCAAATATATTGATTAAGTAAGCTCTTTATAATATTTTTACTTTGTATGAATGTTTTTGTCACTGGGAAAAGGAAGATTTTTGATTATTATTAAATCAAAATTTAAAGTCTGAACCAAACCTAATAAATAAATATAATTTGAGAAAAACTAAATTTGGCTGTAACAAATTAGAGTGTTAAATTTTAAGTTGGTCCAAGTTATCTTTTTTTCTGAGCGTACAAAAGTGTTGTTAGTAATGCTTGTATTTAGCAAGGATGCATTCAGTTGATCAAAAGTGACAGTAAGACATTTAGGCCTGGTTTCATTGAAAAGGTTTAGATTAAGCAAGATTAGGCCTTCGTTCAATTAGGGCATTTAAGTAGCTTTTATTAATGAACCTTAAAAAACATTGATAAGAGAGTAAAACAAAAACACTGGTGCACATCTTAAGACAAAACAATGACACTGACATATTTGACACATATTTTAAGATATGTTAATGCAAGTTGTTTTCAGTTAAAACAGCTCACACATGCATTTTAGTCTGGGACTAGGATTAAGACTTGTCTGTGAAACCGGGGATAATGTTACAAAAGAATTATATTTAAAATAAATGATGTTCTTTTGAACTTTCTATTCATCAAAATAATCCTGAAAAAAAATGTAGCACAGTCTCCACAAAAGTATGAAGCAGCGCAACTGTTTTCAACATTGATAATAGTAAGAAATGTTTCTTTTCATTTAAATCCTCATATTAGAATGATTTCTGAAGGATCATGTGACACTGAAGGCTGGAGTAATGATGCTGAAAATACAGCTTTGATCAGAATAAATTATATTTTAAAACAGATAAAAAAAGAAACCAATTTTTGAACGGTTGCAATGCAATTATTGGTAACACTTCACAATACGGGTGCACTAATATGCATCAATTCATGCCTAACTAATGCACAGATAATCATGTGTTAATGTATAACTCATGAAGAACTAAACCATTAATTAATGATTTCTGCATCTAATATGATCAGCAACCAATAAAGATTCAATATGGTTAATATATTAAGTAATTTATGAATTGTTATTAATTAAATGTGTCATAATGTATTAATTTCTTAATACCATATTTAATATATACACAAGGTGTGCCTCAACAAGTAAAGTCACAACATAATGATACATTTGCAATCATTAGCTAATGATTAATTAAAGCAGACAATACATGACTTCGACCTATTGTGGTATTAATGCATTAATTTACATTATTAGTTAATAAAATATGTTTTTAATAAAAAGTCATATATTACTTAATATATTAACCATATAGAATCTTTATTAGTTGCTGATGCAGTAATCATTAATTAATGGTTTAGTTATTTATGAGGCATACATTAACACATTATCTGTGCATGAGTTACACACACTCTTAAAAATAAAGGTTCCAAAATAGGGGTCATAGAAGAACCATTTTGGTTCCCGAAAAACCTTTTAGTGAATCGTTCTAAAAATAACAATAATCTAAAAATAATCTAAAGAACCTTTTCCCACAATATATACACTTTTGCGGAACAAAATGGTTCTTTATGGAGTCAATGTTGCAGATAAAGAACCATCACATAAAATTTAACAGAATGATTATTTATCATACACAAACCTTTCTCAAAGTTAATAAAAAATTGACTAGTGGATTTTTAAACTGACACTAGTTGGAAAGAGCGGCCAAATCATCTAAAAAAATGGTTATTTTTAGAACGATTCACTAAAAGGTTTTTTGGGAACCAAAATGGTTCTTCTATGACCCCTATTTTGGAACCTTTATTTTTAAGAATGCATGAATGAATGCATATTAGTGCACCCGTATTGTAAAGAGTTAGCCAATTATTTTTTGTTTTGACAAAGCAAATAAACAACAAATATAGGCCTCATCTATAATCATGCTGTTTTTCTTGTGAAAGCTTTTGAATTCAGTACACAGAACCATTAAACACTGTTAAATACTTAGCAATGGACACGTTTAAACACACCTAAAGGCGAATGTGAGCTAATGAGTTAATATAACTCAACCGATACTATAGGCAAGGCTGTCGTTTAAATTCACAATTTTGTAGACCTACACTCCCCTCGACAAGATCTGCAGGTTTTGAGGGGTGTAAATGAGTATGTTGGATGAGAAGAAACGCTTTCATTATGTTTTCCTGTATCATCTACAACAGCATCAGAGATATCCGTCTGACTTAATAGAAGCTGTCAGTGTGATGCTGAATCTAATGCTCCTGGCTCTCAGGATAAACCTGAGGACTTTCATTCCTCCACAGATAACACTGCCATCTGCTGCCCTCAACACGCAGCTGATAGATGACAGTAATATAAAAAACTCTGATTCCTATATTTCTAGACTGTCGCAACAGCAAGTCTCACTGTCTCATATTCATACGTGATAAATCCACTAGGACAAATCTGCATCTACAGAAGACAGTGATGAATGCAAGACAAGCTCCTCACAATGGTCAAGGCTGCCAGATCTTTGCTCTGACCCTGAGAGGAATCAAAAACCATCTCAAAATGACAATCTATGACTGGCAGGCTAGTGGTGATGCTTAATGCTCTGCCTTTCTGTTTCTCTGTAGCTCATGAACATATGGATCTGGTTTCGGGAAAAGAGTTGAGAGGTCATCTAACACAGTTGTGTACCTGGTGGTCCTGGTCCTGCTGCCCACGTCTTGTTGCTCACGGATGAGGCCTGACAGCTGATGCCTGAGAGACGTGTCTTTTCCATGAGCCTGTTTGATGAACGGATGCTCTAGCAGATGCATCACCGATGGACGCGTCTCAAAATCTTTGATCAAACACCTGCAGATATGAGAGGAGACATAATACGTGAAAGGAGAAAAGACAAAACAGAAAGAAAGAGAGCAGAGAAACAAGCAAACAGAGCGTAATGAACATGTAAAATGAGTAATACAGGATAGGATCCCGTAAAGGGCTTCAGGGAGGTAAGGCATGTCACCTGTACATCTTCACACGGCTCCAGTCTCTGATACGCCTCACAGAAAGCTCTCTGAGGTCTGAACTGAACATCTGACCGGCCGCCTCGCTCTGTCTCGCTCTCATCACCATAGTGTTCAGTGCAAACACTCTTATCATGAGTCTCCAGGCTTGTCTCTGTTGTTCTGGACGGCACAGTGGCCTGTCGACCACGGCTTATGGCGTTATTATTTTATTTCTTATGATCAAACAGGAATTAATTTCATTAGTAGCTGTACCTTTGTGAAAAAACTGTTCTTAACTGTATTGAATGTGCACTTATAGTGTAAATCAAATCTTAAAACTATATTTTTCACAAACTGTAGCCTACTTGCAAATAATATGATATTGAATAAAAGGCCACTTACGTAAGTGTGCATGACTTTTATTAAAGTTAATATATTTTAAATGTCCTAAATTGCAACTCATTACAAACATATTTAAAGAATCCATGACATACAAGTTTGAATGGAAATTATATTAAAGTATATTTTAGTTCAATTTAAATGCTTTTTACAAAACTGTATCCATATTTCAAAGACAATAGAAGCAATTATAAAATTATATATAACGATTTTCTTAAGTCCTGCTCAAAAGCACTATAAAGTTCAGTTAATTGTGTTTAATATAATTTTAAACTATAATACATTTTAATTTAATTGCAATTAACAAAGTCAAGTATACATTCAGTTCGCACATAAGTAGTAGTAGTTTAGTTCACCCTAAAATGAAAATTAAAAAGTAAAAAGTCATCATTTACTCACTCTTGTGTTGTTCTAATGCTGTAGTCTATATCTGTTCTTTCTTTTTTGGACTAAAAAAAGTTGACAAAAAATGTCCCACTTTTTGGCACTCATCCATACAGTATAATAGCCAGCATCAAGCTTTTTAAAAAAAGTCATTGTCATTTATTCCAAGTGTTCTGGAGTATATGATAGGGTTTGGTGAAAAACAAACAGAAATGTAATGTTTTATTTAACACAAATCCTGACCTTGGCCACTGTGCAGGACTGCGCGTTCATGAGACTCGATTAGATCCCCAGTTCACTCCGACTCCACCAGAGAAACACACAAGTTGTGTAAAACGTGACATGTAATACAACAACAAGAAATCCACCCCAAGAACTACATTTTGCTATTCACTGCCATTATGGACAAGTGCGAGCCGGGCATTTAAAAATAAAAATCTCCTTTTGTGGTCCGAAAAAGAAGGGTATACGGTATCACACCAATACCAGGGTGCGTAAATGATGACTTAGGGTGAACTATCCCTTTATTTATTTAGGCACTCTTTTTTTTAGAAAATATGCAAAAGTGCGCTTTGTTTTCACAAGGGTAGTGATAAGCTGAATTTAGTTTTGCAAAATGTCTTTTCCCATATTCTTCTAAAAGAATGCCTTTCTCCTCATCTGTCTCATGTTTTCCTTATTTTGCAGTGTCGGTCTAAATCTCAGTGTCCTGCTTTACTCTAGACTGAAACCGCTGCTGGGCTGAGACCAGCTCTTGTAGACTGGGCCCAGGGGTCTGTCATTAGCACACGGCATGAGGGTCTGAACAGCAGGCGGCTGTGATAGCAGAAGAGAAGACATTCAGCTGCACAATTACACGCGCATTCATAACACCGCAACAACAGAGTGCGGTTATACACACAGGCAGAGAACAAACAGCCGGCACCTTGTGATAGCACAATGTGCCCATACACTTACTGTAGCACCACACACACACTGAGAGGATTTATGCGGCAGAATTATTTCTGATCTAATGTTCCTAAATAAACAAGTTTTTAGTGTGATGTCTAAAAAAAAGCTTCATCTGGGTTGAAGAACATTTATTGTGCCAAACACAAATGCTGAGTGATGTACTTTTTTTGTGCGAGTATGTGTATTTTTCATGCATTTAATTAATGATCACATCATAATTAGACAAACAGATTTATACAAACGAATGTCAAACGAAACATATTTTTTATAATAATGACACTGGAGCATGTTGTGGACACTGAAGCCTCTTCAACTTACTAAATACTTCTCAAGACAGGAACAATGGACTCTATGCATGCCTACTGCCTATAGGTGTTTCTAATAAAGTCTCAGAAAACACAATGCAAGCCTCTGGTATCCTTTCCATGCAATCTGTTGGCAATCACATAATTAACTACATGGCACAAGCTGATTAACCTCTGCTGATTCTGCAGCCAAATGAACTTGCTTGCTCAACATTTAAATAGTCGGTTTCACTTGAACACATTCTGTTGACTATAAATATCGTTGCACTTACATTTCTACTAACTCTCATGGTGTTAGTAGAGAATTTGTAGACTGGTAGGGTTAGGGTTGGAATCAGTTGACATGTAAAGTTAGGGTTTTCTTATAATCAGTGGAATGTCTGTTGAGAACCATCATAATAAAGAGCTAGCAGATATTAAGCAGACAGTCTACTAATACTCGAATGACTGCTAGTTGACATGTAGTTGCAAAATTACTTATAGTCAACAGAATGTTCAAAAGGGACCATCAAAATAAAGTTAATGAAAGTCTGGTTCAGAGTTTGAGATAAGCTTCCTCTGAACTCCTCCACCTCCCCCAGCTCCACCTGTCTAGATCTGCAACAGGATTTATGAATGTCTATTCATGCAGCAGCATATCTCACATGCTCACAGCAGCATGTTTGTGTATCTACTGGCAGTACCAAGTCCATACTTGCTCTGCAGGAGCAGGGTGCATAGCAGATCTAGTCCTCTAATACCAAACATTAGCTATGTTTACATCCAAAGTTGCTAATTTAACCTATGCGCAAAATTGCATAAGAAATTGTGAAATAAAGCACTCTTTCCATACCATGTGTTCAAGAGAAGAAAGTCACATTTTTTTGTTAATTGGTAAACATTTTGGTAAATTGCGAAATATTAAAAATGGAAGTTGCTCTTTTCTCCTACATCATAAATGACTTGCATCTCAGAGCACACAGACGAAACACATTCAGATCCCTGGTGTTCGAGAACGCAGTCATGTGAGACGATAATGTCATTTTGATGACAGACTTTAGCTCAGACATTCAAGATTCAATGATCAAACCAACATTTGAGAGGCTGTGCAATGATCCGCTGGTTCACATAGGCATCACATAGAGCCTAGATATCATCATATAGAGACTGTGTCTGTTCCCTGAATTTGGAAATCCAAAAAACGTCCAAACCCATCTAAGGTTAAAATTTTTATTGATGTTCAACAAATAAAAACATATAATACAGATGAGCAAATGATAAAGCTTGGGTTGCTGAATATTCGATCCCTTACTTCAAAATCGCTCATAGTTAATGATATGATTTCAGATTATAATCTAGATGTGCTGTGTTTGATAGAAACCTGGCTAAAACCAAACAATTACATTACTTTAAATGAGTCAACCCCACAAGATTACTGTTATAAACATGAACCTCGTCCGAAACGCAAAGGGGGAGGTGTTGCTGTAATTTATAATATTTTCAAAACCACTAAGAAATCTATTTTTAAATATACTTCTTTTGAAGTGTTGGTGCTTAATGTAAAAATATATAGTGTAAACGATAAATCACGTTTGAGATTTCTGCTGGCTACTGTATACAGGCCACCAGGGTACCATAAAGATTTTATCAAAGAATTTGCGACTTTCTATCAGAATTAGTATTGGCTAACGATAAAGTACTAATTGTTGGTGATTTTAATATACATGTAGATAATGAAAAAGATGCATTGGGATTAGCACTTAAAGACATTGTAAACTCAAATATTAAGGTGCTTTCACACCTGTAGTTCGGTTCATTTGGTCCGGACTAAGGGCGAAAAATTATACTTTGTATCATTTTCAGGCGTTTTGGTTCCTTTTCACACCAGACTGATTGCTCTGGTCCGAACCAGATGATGAGTTGATGAAATTAACCAAAATGCAGTCACGTGACAACACCCACATCACTCGTTGGCCAGAGATAACTGCACTTCGATTGGTAAGAATTAGCATGTGGGAAAATTCCAGAGCTCCTCTTCGAGGAGGTCTCGGTACACTTGTTTGGTCCGCTTTTGGTGCGCACTCGAGTGCGATTGCTGCTTTCACACATGCCCAAACGAACCGCACCAAGGGGGAAAACGAACTCTAGTGTGATTCAACCAAACTAAATGAGGCAGGTGTGAAAGCACCCTGAGACAACACGTGTCAGGACCCACTCATTGTCGTAATCATACTCTAGATCTAATATTATCACATGGAATAGATGTTGATGCCGTTGAAATTCTGCAGCAGAGCGATGACATCTCAGATCATTATCTAGTCTCATGTAAATTACATTTAGTCAAGGCTGCAAAGCCGACTCCGTGTTATAAATATGTTAGACCTATAACTTCTGCCACTAAAGATTCCTTTATCAATAATCTTCCTAATCAGTTTCATCATCTCAGCATCCCGGATAGCTTAGAAGAACTTGATATTGCAACAGAAACTTTTAACTCTCTCTTTTCCAGCACTTTAGACGCAGTTGCTCCGTTGCGCTTAAAGAAGATTAAAGAAAATAGTCAAACGCCGTGGTACAACGAGCACACTCATGCCCTTAAGAGAGCAGCCAGAAAAATGGAGCGCAACTGGAAGAAAACAAAACTAGAGGTATTTCGGATTTCATGGAAAGAGAGCTCGACTGCATACAGAGAGGCTTTAAAAGCTGCTAGATCTGCTTATTTTTCAACCCTATTAAAAGAAAATAAACATAATCCTAGGTATTTATTTGAAACAGTGGCTAAACTAACGAAAAAGAAAGCTTCAAGCACAGAAGTTTCCAAGCAACACAGTAATGACTTTATGAACTACTTCACTTATAAGATTGATAATATCAGGGACAAAATTATAACTATGCAAGCGTCTACTACAGTATCGCATCAGGGAGTGCATTGTAGTCTCCCTGAGCAAAAATGTTATTCATTTGTTGCTATAGGAGAGGAAGAATTCTGCAAACTCGTTAATTCATCTAAATCTACAACTTGTATGTTAGACCCTATACCGACTAAGCTACTGAAAGAGATGCTTCCAGAGGTCACAGATCCTCTTCTTAATATCATTAATTCATCTTTGTCTCTAGGATACGTACCAAAAACCTTTAAACTGGCTATGATAAAACCGCTTGTTAAAAAAACGCAACTTGATCCTTGATCCCGATCTCAAATCTGCCTTTTCTGTCAAAGATATTAGAAAAAGCAGTATCCTCACAACTGTGTTCCTTTCTTGAAAGAAATGATGTCTGCGAGGATTTTCAGTCAGGATTTAGACAGTACTATAGTACTGAAACAGCTCTCATTAGAGTTACAAATGATTTACTTTTATCACCCGATCGTGGTTTTATCTCTCTATTAGTTTAAGCGTTGTGGGGAATTCGGTTCGCGTACCTAACCCGAAATGATAAAATTAAATAAAATTCTGTATCAAATTTATAGGCAAGACAAGTAGTTTGTTTAGGCAGGGTTTGTAGGGAATTACAAACCTGCGCACATATATTCAAACGCACATTACTATAGAATACATTCTTAATGCGCATGTGAACGCCATCAGCGTTTATCATAGGTTCAGTTTAAAGTCTGTTCAGAGAGAACGGTGTCTTAGCGGCCCCTAATTTAATAACGAATGATAATTTCAACGTAAGTGAATCAATCAAAACTAACTTTAGCTGGAAAATAACATTATTCAAGAAACACTATAAAGCCAAAACAATCTCTGTTACCTTAAATGATATGTTTATCTCTGTAAAGCTGCTTTGAAACAATCTACATTGTTAAAAGAGCCATATAAATGAAGACTTGACTTGTTGCGCATTGAGGGATTTATTACGCGTTTCCAACCTAGTTTATGCGCATGTCGATTTATCTGATAAAATTCGGTATCGCTCAATTGAGCGCATAAGTCTTTTATGCACAATTATATAATTTATGCCCATCTTGGTGTTTCCATACAGCATTTTTTTATGTGACATCCCAAAATGTGCATAAAAATAGGCGGATGGAAACATAACTTTTGTTATATCAATTAGCATGTTGAAACTATTCACAGAGTTGTCATAATTGAACCGTCGGTCACAACTAATTACATTAAATTAAAATATAGTTTATTACAGTATATTTTTAACTACAGTAAACATGACATTTCAGGGTTGCACTTTATTTTAAGGGTTCATTGTTGCAGTGTAATTATACATTTAAGAACTTGCATGTAATTATGCATAATTTACTGTTATTACTATGGTAAGTACATGTAACATATGGAACAGTAAAATAAAGTGTTAGTGTATTAAATTAATCATAACTTCTTAATAATGAGTTCCAAAAAGCTTTAAATACCTTTAGTGTGAAGGTGAATTGTATCAATATTGCTTTGCCTTGCTGTGTGATACTTCATCAAGACCGCAAAATTATATTTCTATTTCTAAAAGTCTTCAAAATACCATGTGTATGTATACATTTTTTCTCATCTTAAAATCAGCATGAAAGTTGCAGCTGACTTCACTTCTGTTTTATGTATTTCCCAGAGAAATGGCTGATCAAACAAGAAAAAAAAAAAAAAAAAGTAGGATGGGCCTAATTTTTTCCCCATCAATTTTTAAATGAATCTGAATTCAATTATATTATATAGGCCAGCGGTTCCCATTTCCAACGTTTTTATCCTCGATGCCCCCGTCCTCACATATAAAATAACCTGAGGAAATGAAGAGAGAATGTCAGGAAAACGTTTTAAACTTCCACAGGTATCCTACAGTACTGAGCCTTCAAAACCTTTCAAAACCGATGTCCCCCTGGAATAACCTGCAGCTAAGTGCCTTGCTCAAGGCCACAATGCTGATACTTAATGGCTAAACCATTGTGGTCCCAGAAAGAACATCCAACCTTGAGTTTTAACCGCAACACCAAACCATCCATTTGTGTGGCAAATTGTACACAGAGTAGACACTCATGAGCACTTAAAGAGCAGTCAGGGTAAAATCCCACCAGCACACAGATACATACACACACACACACACACTTTATGAATATGACTCCGTCTGTGCTTTTAATTCATCAGGAGCGGCCAGCAGACCCGCCACACTGACAAATGAACAACTAACACAAATAAATGAGTCAATTAGCATTCACAGCCCTACTGCTGTGCACACAACATCCCTCTCTCTGATGTTTTCATTCTCAATAATGAAATAATAATCATTGCTCTTATACACACAGAGCCGGGCCTCTTTTATTTACAGTCTCTCTGTCAGGAATTAGACCGCTTGTGGGAAGTGCTCACTACATGTTTTGCTCATACAGAAATAGCCAGCATTTGCCTTGTCAAGTGAAATTACAGCTGAGCCTCGAGACAGAATAGAGGTAAAGCACCACACAATGTATTGAGAACATCAGAATGTCATTGTATTAGATATCAAACATATCAAGAGTCATTTAATTTGATCATATAAAGATAATACTAAAACAAAACATTTCACAAAAAGATTATATTTTCTGTGCTTTTAGTGTCAGATCTTGGTTGTTCTTTTCGTCTTGCATGTTTTCCTTCAATCTGTTTTGGCTCCTCTTCCTCGTTTGCTCATTCATCTTCTTGTTTTGCTGGTTATTTGCCATCTCCTTCCCTTTATATTCCCTTTGTTAATCTTGTTCTGGTTGGTTATGCGTGTCTTCTCCTGTCTCTTGCTCTGTCAGTTGACTAGCACTATTTTCTGGTAGCACTACATCTGCACTGTGACCATTTATTCAAACAATTCACCAAAATTGAACCGTTCATTAAAGTAAACAATTGAAAATTCTCTAATACACACTGGCCACAATTGACGGCACCGTTTTATTCTTTTTCCAAGAATCTGAGTCTTCTCCTATAATGCCGGATGAGTTTGGAGAACACCTGACCAGAGACCAGAGATCATTCCTCTACACAGAATCTCAGATCCATGTTGATCCACTCTCCTCTTCAGTTTTCTGTTCAGGTCAGGGGACTAAGATAGTCATGGAAGAAGCTTCATTTTGTACTCAGTTACATATTTTTGTGTTGATTTTGATGTTTGTTTTGGATCATTGTCCCGATGAAAGATCCAACCACAACCCATTATAAGATTTCTAGCAGAGACTGTCAGATTCAAATGTGTTATCTGTTGGTATTTTAAAAGGCATCTGAAATAATAAATTAAGTGCAATGTAGTTTTGTCAAAAATCTAGATTTTTCAATACTTTTTTCGATATTTTTCGTCTTTCTCTCTCTTTCATCTCTCCGACAGCGAGTGACACACAAACCTGCTCTCACTCATTTAATTTGATCCGGATGAAAATTATTACAGGGCTTGAATTTCGGTGTGCAGGGATTTCGCATATTGTGCATAATTTTACTAATTCCCACATGTTATGTTCACACCCAAAGTGCGTGCACATAAAGCCAACTCTCAGTACTAAATGTAGTTCTTTTTCACTGCTCAAACAGTCAAATACACACCAAATAATGTCAAAATGCCGGTCTTGTTGAGTATTCACGTAAACAGTCAGTTATGTTTTAAATGAACGTAAACAGTTGAGAAAGAAAACGCACGTGTAACAGTATAATGGATCAGTGCGTCGGGTCTTAAAGCGACAGCAGCCTAATAATCCTGCTGCCAAATTATGAGGTAATATTGAAAACATCTATATGGCAGTTGTCCCTCATTGTATCGATGTCAAAACTCCAGTGAAAATGCTGAGTGGCTAACTGTAGCAATGTTCAGGGAAGAAGGAGGCGGGAACCGGCGAACAATCAAAATATAATTTATTTAAATAAAACAAACAAACGAAAATACCGCCAGCAGCCCCTCGCGGACGACTGCTGGCTACCGAAAATAAATATAACTGCCAGCAGCCCCTCGCGGACGACTGCTGGCTAAAGTAAAATACAAAAACCAAAACAACAAAAATACAGGCCTGTTCCTCTCTCGATCATCAACGTCGTCGCTCCTCCTTTATGCTTCCGCTCCTCCGTGAGAGATGCGAGACCGGTGTGCCTCACAGGTGTTGCTCATTAGCAATCGCACCACCGGCCTCGCGCCGTTCTCTCACGTCCCTCGGCCGTCCTGTTCGCCACATACCCCCATCGCCCCTCACAGGCCGGGGGGTACCCACGAGCCTGTGCCTACTCCCCCCCCCGGCGGCGGCGATCCCTGGGGAGTATGGACAGACAAACCGAGGGAAACGGAGACGGAAGCATGAGGAGCGACAGATCGAGAGAGGGGAGAGAGGAAAAAAAAAATTGGTCCGGTTCCCACAACGCGCTGCCATCTGGTCCCCCACCAGCTAGGCGATCTCCTCCGCGGTGCCTGGCGGTGACGCTGGGTAGCCCTCGGTGGACGGCTCGACGCTCCTCCGCCGCCCGGTGGACGGCGACGGCTCCTCGGGTGCCTTGGGCAGACGGTAGGAGTCCCCCGCTCCCTGCTCCTCCCCTTCACTGGTGGACGGCAGCAGGCTCCGGCCCACGGCGAGCGGCGGCGACTCCTCCTCTCCCTCCCGGATGGCAGCCGCCCCTCCAATACCCAGGCGGCCGGCAGCGAGCTCGACCGTCCCACCGGCAACTCACTCCAGCGCACCGCCTCGAGCGTCCGTGGCCGCGAGTCCCCCGCTCCCTGCTCCTCCCCTCGCTCGGCGGATGGCAGCAGGCTCCGGCCCACGGCGAGCGGCGGCGACTCGCGCACCATGCTCGATGGCACCGCGGATTCCCCACACCGGCGAGGACTCTCTGACAGCGCGTTCCTCCCTCTTCCCGGGTTTCGGCACCAGTGTAGCAATGTTCAGGGAAGAAGGAGGCGGGAACCGGCGAACAATCAAAATATAATTTATTTAAATAAAACAAACAAACGAAAATACCGCCAGCAGCCCCTCGCGGACGACTGCTGGCTACCGAAAATAAATATAACTGCCAGCAGCCCCTCGCGGACGACTGCTGGCTAAAGTAAAATACAAAAACCAAAACAACTAAAATACAGGCCTGTTCCTCTCTCGATCATCAACGTCGTCGCTCCTCCTTTATGCTTCCGCTCCTCCGTGAGAGATGCGAGACCGGTGTGCCTCACATGTGTTGCTCATTAGCAATCGCACCACCGGCCTCGCGCCGTTCTCTCACGTCCCTCGGCCGTCCTGTTCGCCACACTAACTATGGAAAACCACTGGCCACAGTGACTGGTGATTGACTGGTGATTTACTAGATAAATATTTTATTAAGGTATCTGTACTTTTACTCAAGTACTGGATTTGTGTACTTTGTCCACCACTGCTTGACCAAGGAAAAAATGAAACCCAAAACTAGTGAGAAAACACATGCGAGTGAGAGTTTCCTCTGTAGGGACAGAATGATAAAGCTGTTGTACTCACTGAGCAATGAAGTGGCTGAAACTCCTGCACCAGTGCTCAGGGTGGCGTAGGGTAGGCGATGGGTTCCTGCAGATAAAACACACAAAGACACAACAGGCTCGAATGAGACAGAAGCAAACGTATTGGACTGACCTCATTTAGTGATGGTAAATAAATTACAAATCTAAAGGGACAACTGTGTTTGTTCAGAACAAATATCTGCTCGCATTCATCTCCTTACACAAAGAAAACCAGAAAACACAAACACGTTATTCAGGTACAGATCTGTGCCAAAGAACAGCTATTCAAAACAGCTTCTCTAGTATAAAAGGCTAGAAATCAAATACTTTCACCTCTCTACAGTCCTGCACTAAAATCAATATGTTCTTTCAACTTTTCTTTATGCCGTCACTATCAAGAAGCTCCCAGAACTTTCAGACAATAATTGGAGATTTCAGGTTATGAATGCAGCATATTGTTGCTATGTGTTATTATTCTGACAATGTTTGGTTCAGCACTGATCTTTAGGAGGCAGTGTTATTTTAGTATCAGTCATATACTATTAAAGTGTTTTTTTGTTGTTAATATCTTGAATAGGATTTTAATGTTATATTTTCTGTTTTCTTTATAATTTTAGCTCAAATTATAATAATCATGTTATTTTTTATTAGTTCATTTTTGAACATGCCTATTTTTATGAAGTTTTAGATTTTAGTCTTATTTAGTTTTAGTTATTTTAGTACTTCAGCTTAAACTAAACAAACATGAGAAATATTGCCTTGGCAACTAGCTGACAAAATAAGTTTAAGTTTTTCATATTTTATTTTATTTCAGTTAATGTTTACTTTATTTAAAGTATTGAAAATGTTTTTTTTTTCATGTTTTTTGTTTTAGTTAACGATAATAACCCTGTCAGGAGGTCGATTTGGGGAATAAAATAATAAAATACATCTTTAGACACAACAATGGTGACATGCTTCATGCCACAATGCATGCTGGGAGCCACCATATAAAACCCATGGCTCCCAGCATGCATTGTGGCATGAAGCATGTGACCGTTGTTGAGATTCATATGCTGATTCTTGATATCGTGTGTCTAAAAAAAGAATCCTAAAATGTATTTAAAAATCAAAATTCAGAGTCTCTAATCTGTTGCAAGAAAGTATTGTTGATAAATATAGTCTGTTAATAGCAAATAACCACTTCTGGTCGGGGATAAGATTAGTGAATTATTCTATTTTATGATGCTGAAAACTAGATCACCTGATCGCCTTTGTTTCTGGTGCGCTTTACAACAAATTTTGCGTTTTGGTAAACACTGTTACAAAGACCACAACCTCACTTAAATGAAAAAACTGCCCAACTAAAGGAAACACCGATCACCATAATGGTGACCAAGCGTTTGTTAATTCTAATCCTAAACCTTGGTTAATTCTCAAAAAGAACTTCTTTAGATGAATGACAGAAATAAAGTCAATCTGGTTAGTAATAAGTGAAGCTGGTAATGCTGTTTGTGGAGTTGTGCAATCATCCTCTGCTGAGATCTTAAGAGATTAAAGGCCGGTTTCACAGACCAGGCTTAAACCTAGTCCCAGACTAAAATGCATATTTGAGCTGTCTTAACTGAAAACAACTTGCACTGACATATCTTAAAATACGTCAGTGCCATTGTTTTGTCTTGAGATGTACATCAGTAATGTTTTTTTTTCCAAGCCATGTTTAAAAAAAGCTACTTAAATGCCCTGATTTAACCAAGGCCTAATCCTGGCTTAATCTAAGCTCTGTCTGTGAAACCGGACTTTAATATCTTCTTTTATCTTCAGTTGATTTCATCTGAGGCTGTGACTGGAAGTCAGTTGTAGTTCTTGTGTTTCTCTTTCCTTAAGTGATTCTGCTTGTTACCAGCAGGTGTTCATCACTAATGCTTGATCAACATTGAATTAATCACTTAATTATCTCATAACTTTATCTCTGATTCAGAGTTACTTTAACACTCTTTAGAGTGGGACCATATGTACTCTGAGCAGAGTTCATTTAACTCTGGGGATTTTGCTGTGAAATAATGAACCCTACCCAGCCTTTTGTTTTGACTTTTCCATATATGTTTGAGTGACAATAATGACTGAAGTATACCGAAGCCCACAACCCATCAGCACTTCAGTTTTGAGTTTTTTCTGCAGAGAAGCACTTAAGCGAGTCTTCAGCTTTTCAGTAGAGCGGGTCGTATCTCAGATGAGCTTCTGTATATCAGTGAGGTGGAGTTGTAAGTGTTTGAGTCTTTAAGACACGGAGTGTGGGCCAGGGACGCGTCGGCCTGCCGGATGACAAACGAGTGTCTGGCAGGCAACATCTGTCCGCAGAGCTGCCGAGTCATGAGAGCGAATAATCCCTCTGTCAGCTACAATCAGACAGAGCCATCTTTTAACTCATACACACACTTTCACATGCCCATATATTAGCACACACACCCTCGCAGGCTCATTTATTAACACACAAGCAGATCTGAGTAGCTGTGATGCTTTGAGGCCTCAAACTCAGGGACAGTTTTAGGCCATCGAAGAAAACATCATTTTTAAGGATAGCGTGTGTCTTCTTAAACAACATACATGCCAGCCTCAGGATGTTCTTTGACTTATTGGAGACATTTGTACACTAAAACGGTACATTCGTTTAAATCCATTCTCTCAATCCTTGTGAAACAGAAGTGTGCCTAATTATATTGAATGCACACTTGTAGTGTTCTTCAAATATTAAATGTAATTTGAAAAAATTCTGTACTTCCAGAAAAAATAATATTAATGAAATAAAAGGACACTTGAGCGTGTTTAAAGAAAGAGTGCACTTTCATCACTGTTTCTTAAAGTTAAGTACACTTTTAAAAAGTGCACTTTGTAATAATGTCAAAAAGTTTCCCTCAATGTATAATTTTTTGTGATGCTTTAAAGAAGTATTGTTTATACAACACTTGTTTTGATGTGTTTACTCACTTGCAAACGTTTTTTTTATTGAGTTTTAATTGTAGTGTGTTATTCAAAATTACAAAATTAATACATACAAAGTTAATACATTTGAAAAGTACTAAATCATGACTTCATCAAATGTGTAATTGCACATATATTTAAATACATAAATGACATCAACTTATATTTTAGTGTACCATAAATTCCTGTCAGTGCATTCAGCAGTAAACTTTAACTATAAAGACAACAAGAAATTATTAAATGACATATAAAGTCCTACTTAAGTGGGTCAAAAAACCACTCTAGTTCAGCTAAATACTTTTAATATAAATTTAACTAAAATACATTTAATTTCCTTACAATTAACATGCAATTAAGTGTCCAAAAGCATTAAATTCAGTTATCACTGAAGTATTTTCATTTCGTGCCATGAAATTTGATACAATGTTGCATTTTCTTCTTGGTTCGGTTTGCTTTCACAAGGCAACATATCAAAGCGTACCAACAAGTGTTCATTAAAGTCACATGTGAGTAAAACTGTCCACTTATTGGTCAGCGTTCACCAGCGTTCAAACTGAATATGCTGGAGTTTGTTTTTGGACGAGCGAGGAGATTGAATTCTTGAAACCCTCCCGAACAACATGTGGTGATGTAGGGGCTGTTTGATACTTTTTTAGGCTTTCTGACCCCAAGACTCAACTGATCTCTGCAGTTCTCCATCTGTGACCCTTGGAGAGTCTTTGGCCACTCGAACTCTCCTCCTCGCCGCGCATTAAGACAATATAGACACACGTCCTCTTCAAAGCAGATTTGTAACATCTTTAGTTGTTTGGAACTTTAATTATTGCCCTGATGATGGAAATGGGGATTGTCAATGCTTTAGCTATTTCTTACATCCACTTTCTATTGTGTGATGCTCAACAATCTTTTGATGCACATCAGAACTATATTGTTTGGTTTTACTGATTGTGATGGATGATTAAGGGAATTTGGCCTTTGTGTTTCCTCATATTTAAACTCCTGTGAAACAAAGTCATGGCTGGACAAATTTATATTCCATGTTCATCACCCTGGTGAATTGTTGAATTGTTTGTTTTAAATAAAAAGGAATGGCAATATACTTCAGAGATATTTTACTGATATTTGAACGAAACATCAAAAGGATAAACAATGCAGATTTATTTTTACAGCCATCTTTGATCATATTTACCAGGGGTGCCAATAATTCTGACCTGAACTGTATATAGATACTGCTGCATAATGAGAAATAACGCATTCTCCCCTCAACCGAAACCGCTCGATTTGCAATGTTCATATATGCCTAAATGAACCAAACTATGGGAGAAAATGTTCCAAAACAAATGAGCCAGGTGTGTACTTACAGTATTATTTCCATAATAATGTGTGACAAAACAATCCTGTCCAAAGATCATGGAAAAGTCATTAAAAGACACAACAGAACCCCATCTATGGTGGTTATGGACCAGGAACCAGGTGAAATTACTTTTACTTTTGACCTTGATGAATGAAGCTTCTAAAGTCTGAAGTAATACCATGTTTTTGAGTCTGAAGTAATACCATTTTGTAAGAATCCACACAGATGACAACAAAATAAATGGGCCAACACTGATTTTCCAGTAAAAGCTCTGCAACAAGGACAGGAAGAGAAACAGAAATATGATTAAATTCACAATTCATCCCTGTCTGCAGTGTCTTATTGCTTGATGGGCTGTTTTTAGGCAAATATGAATGTGGCGCTCTCATCTTTTTATTTATATTCCCTCTAATTTTGCTTTGTCACATGTGGTTGCAGGAAGGCAGACGAAGATGAGGATATATTTCCAACACAGGTTTAATGGTAATAATATAAATGAGCAAGACAGGCGGCAACACACACTATACAAAACGTAGATCGGACAAAGACTGACTGAACATGAATGCAAACACAGATGACGACGATTAACTGAACGCATGATACAGATGAACTGATAGTGACAATGAAGATGACACCTGACGTGTGATGACAGGCAGACCAATGAAAACAAACGAAACAAAGCACAACAGTGACATGCTTCAATATCTCCTCTTTTTTCTCTCAATGACTCTTAATCTAATTTTGGCTTGACTGAAGTCTCAAACAGACGTAAAGATAGGTCGAAGGACAGACACACTACTTAAAAACACATCTTCTCTGTCTTTCATCAGAACAAAGCATTAGGCATATAAACCAACCCCCGTTAAACACAGCTTTCTTTTTTTCCACAGTAATCTGTCATTCTGCGCTGCTCTAAGTCACTGGGTGCTTTGATAGATATTCAGACAGGCCGTCGTCTCTGAAGAACACATCAAAGGAAAATAACCGACTCCTTCAATGCAAAATATAATGCGTGCCTGCAGCCACACGCTCGCCTTGATGTTGCAGTGCTGTAGAGAGCTGCTTATACATAACAAAGTCAAGGCAACGTCGCTGATGGCGCTCCTATTGTGCTGGGTAAATTCTGCCGTAGTGTTCACCCTCATTGGGTGTTTGTGAGCACACGCAAACAGGATGTAAACACGCTCGGTTTATTCTAATCTGGCCGCAGAGCCACTAAACTCTGACTGGGAGACAGTCACGCTGTCAGCCATGTTGCTCGCAACATCAGTTTGTCCCGGTGTAGATGACAAGCGAGACACAAACAGAGAGAGGGAAGGATATACAGTATTAATATACATAAGAATCTCATAAAACCTGTCAGGAACATGTCTAGGTCATATTTCAACCCAAAAAAAACAAAACAAAAAACTGAGTAAACCTGTTAGAGAAGTATGAAAGCTTGATTCCGGCACTGAATAAAAAATAAAATAAAAGGTAATTGTGATTTTTTATCTCACAATTCTGACTTTCTCGCAATTGCGGGTTTACATTTCGCAATTCTCACTTTTTTTTCTTTGCGAATTATAAAGTCAGTATTACAAGATATAAACTCAAGTCAGTCGTTTTTTCAGTCAGAATTGGACTTTATAACTCGCAATTGCAAGTTTGTGATATGTTTTCAGTTCTCTTGTCGCTATCATTTTGAAAGGGAAAAGACGAAATATAAATGGAATCAGTACATTAAATGCTTAAAGTAAAGATGGACGAGAAACAGCGAGTGTGCATTGCCATCGCGGCTATTTATTTGCTGAGAAATCGCAAGCGCCAGTCTGGGTTCACAAAATCATTCAGGCTCATAGTCAGCACGACGAGTACCACTGTATGTACACAGAAATATATCATAAATTAAAGCAAATCCTCAATCTTGCCGCCAACAACGACCACTTCTATTGGTTGTCGCTCCCTAAAGTCATTCTTCGTTTGCATAAAGTTAAACATATCTCATACACACCCATTTTGCATGTACTATAAATGTTGACTTACAGTCGTCTAACGTCACTGCTGCAGGTAAAATAAGCCTCAGATGGACACTTCAACACAAGCTCTGAGGCCGCACCGGTTTCTGATGATATATGGCATGGCAGACATTTTGTCAATACTAATCTGCCACATACAAAAGACTCCACAATTTCTAAACCTCCCAGTGGCCTGGCCATACTGATCAAATTATTTGTAGGCGATTGGAAATGAAGGCAAAGTCCTGCCACCAGCTAAACACAGAAACTAGACTTACAATCTTGAAGCGTGATGGACTGCATATTGTCTTTTTTACGTTTCCTTACAAGCACATGCTGCACTGCCACTGAGGTAAAAATAGACAAAATCACTTAGACTAATGTGAATGTCCATGCTGTTCATGTCTGCAGATATATCAGGAATAAAGGAGAGACACAGCTCTATCTGATTCGTTAATTTGGACAAACACAACAACACAACTGAGAATAAAGGAAAGACAGAAAGAACAGTTAATAAGATAATGTTAATGAAATAGGTCACTTAAATGTCCTTAAAGAGACTCCGCTTTCAAGACTATGTTTCTTACACTTAAAAACACTTAAAAAGTGCACTTTGTAATGTCGAATTAAAAGTTTTCCTTTAAAGTGCAATTTAAATCATTGTTTTAATAATTAAAGAAGTACACTTATTTTAATGTGTTGCTGACTAACATACTAAATGCACATGTATAAATGTATACATTTTAACTTTGTTTTTCAAAATTACATTTAAAGTTAATATATTTTAAATGTAAATAATAAATAAATGCTTGTCAGTACATTCACTTACATTTCAAAAACAACAGAAGTGATTATAAAATTATATCTAAAGATGTACTTAAGTCCTACTTAAGTGGGTCAGAAAAGCACTCTACAGTTCATCTAATTGCATTTATTATGAATTGAAACTTTATTAAATTTTCAGTTAAGATGCAGTTAAGTGTCAAACACACTTCATTTCACACTTAAGTATATTCTGTATGCTAGTTAAGTAACTGAGTAAGTTTCATGAACAAGTACTCTTTTTACAAGTATGCTAATATGGCTCTAGCAACGCTAAGGTTGCAGGAAATGCTTGAACTGATCAAATGTAAACCTTGAATGGAACGGAATTTACTTTGGATAAACGCATCTGCCATAAAATGTATGCATACAATGTAAATATAATGGTGTCAATGGAGAACGATGTTTTTTTTTTTTTTGTAATGGTCTAGGTGTCGTGCAGCATCTGTTTGCAGGGGTTAACTGGACCATGATCTTGGTTTCAAAGTGACTTCTGCATGAGCTGTTTCCCCCGCTGAAATATCACTAATGTTACTGAACATAAAAGATGCAACTGAAATACACATTTCAGCTAATCACATGAAAATCTGGCTAATCATGAGCCTTTAACTCTATTAAGTGCAGTGGATTGAATACAGCCCGCTTTACACCACAGCCAACTCAGGCTTCGAAGATTTCCAGTCAATATAAATGATTTACCCTTAATTAAAAACCCAGGAATCCTTGTATGTCAGTGAGAAAAACACGTTAGCTTGAGCTCAAATACTCATATTCAGGTGGGAGATTGTGCAGGCTTGTGTATGAGCATCTACAGGATTCAGTTCCCTCTGATGGCCTTCATCAAGAGTCAAACATCTCGCACTGAAAGGCTCTGATCGCTCCACGCCCCCTCGTAATCTCTCCGTCTGAGAGCGGGAACGCCGTCCCGGACAGATGACATGTTAACAGAATCATTTCACGCCCCAGTACACACACGAACCCTGATTTATTCACCCGCTGCCGTGCTAAAGGTCCCACGCTTCTGATTTATGCGCCACGGCCCAAATATCTAATTTCATTTGAAAAGAATAAAGAAAAAGAAAGGTAGAGGCAAGAGATAGAGGGAGAGAGACAGCTGGGTGAAAAAGCAGAGGAAGCACATCATTTTAAAGCACGTCATGATGGTGTAGATACTCTACATGATTATTGCACCGAGTCATAAACTATATGACAAATGGGGCCGCAAAGGCAAAAGCACAGTATTCTAACATTATCATTTCTCATATCCAGCATTCGTAATCGAAACCTCAAGCGGCATTAAGGCACAGCCACAACACTGGTTCAAACACACAAATCTTTAAATTCTCAGTATTTCATAACATACAGTGGGATTCAACAGTGCATGTTCACTTGAAAATGTACCTTTTTCCATTAAAAATTATATTACAAGTGAAATGCTGGATTAAATAAATTAATAAGAATGTCTTCGTACAGTGTAAAAAAATTATTATTCAAAGTTAATAAAACTATTGGAGTACGTTTTACGAGAAAAAAATATTTCAGTATTCAAAATTTGATGTTCAATTCAATGTGTTACTTGCTATTTATTTGAGAAATTTACTAGCAATTTATGAGTGAAAAAAGTGCCAACATGATATCTTGGCGAGTATTATCGAAAACAATCGGCTATGTCTCAAGTGAACATAAACAGAAAGAAAACCGCTATCAGGTGTCTTTGGATTTGTGCTTTATGTCTTTAAAGCGACCGCATTTATTTGTTAATCCAACAAAAAACAGACAAAGAGAGAAAAAAAATCACTGCTCTTGACTGAATAACTTCTGTAGCTTGTTGTGGCAAACTTCAGAGTTTTTCTGGTCAGGTTCTCGATCTCGAATTCAGGTCTCAAGAAATCGTGCAGAGTCGAGGTTTCAGGTCTCGGAAGAAAATAACTTTATTGAGCAGTTCAACAAAGTGAGATGCTGGCCAGGCATCTGATTCTACAAGGGCCAGCGCTCAGGTCTTATACCTTTTTCTTATCGTTTGGTGTCCAATTAGCGTTTGTACAGTTATATTTTTCTACTTACTCCTCCTTGGTCTGTCGCCAAACTAACTTAAAACGATCAAACTAACTGTCATACTCCCCTTTTTCTTATCAAACTAACTTCAAACGATTAAACTAACCGTCACCATCATTTTGACAGAAAGTTTAACCGCAAGGGGCGGGACTAGATCAAAGGTCATCATCCATCATTTCGACAGAAAGTGCAACCGCATCAATGCCTTTTTCTTATTGGTGGCAAGACCTCAGCGCATGCGCCTTTTAAACATCTACCCTTGTATTCAGGCCTAGTTTTCTCTAGTATAGACATCACAGATTCAGACCTGGTTTTCTCTAGCATTACAGCATTTTATATTCAGACCCATGTATGAGACAAATGAAATTCCCCAACAAGCTTTTACAAGGATCAATCTATATTTAACAAAGACTAACAAAAATAACCGTTATTTGACATTGGATAATTCAATTTCTGTACCTGAACACCTACAAACCTGATTTATTTGAGCTATTACTTGTACTTATTGTGAATTTTAACTTTAATTTTGCTGTAATAATAAGCTTATTTATTAGAATACAAAATAGCATGGGTCACAAAAAATAAAAATCCAGGAAAACAATAGATTTGTTGGGTTTTTTTTGGCCAGCTCCAGAACACCAAACAGACATGTTTTTTTGGCTCTTTTGACTCGGGCTGCCCATTCAGGCTTTCTCAAGCCAACATCAAAGTTTGTTCTCATACTTTAGCCACTAGTTACCAACCCTTAAACCAACCCATACCACCAAACCTGTCCTAAACTTACCCGTATACTACCTCAATTGTAGCAACAAAGTTTTACAATACAACATCAAAACAATAAGCACATTTTGATGCAAGCACCTACAGTAGTTAAATACACTTAATATAAAGTGCGACCTTTAAAAACAGGATATACTCCATAATGGGCAGTAAGCAGTATGCCAGTATTCTATTTCTCTGTAAAACTGAGCGAAGCGCTGTAGTGTCAGTGTCATAAAGGTATGCGTGATACTCCCAGTGTCCCGACAGCGAGTGGCTCATCCCCTGCAGGCCTGGAGCAGGGCAGATAACATGAGTGTCAGCCTCATCGAGAAGACAATGGGGAAGGGGGGTGGCTAATCACATTTAAAATTGCAATCAAAGGACATAACCAATGCATTCTGGGTGATAATGCTGTGATCATAGAGAAGGCAGAGGGTCAGATTGTCATCAAAGCTTATCATTTATCATTAATCAGAAAAAAAATTACATGTCCCAATTCTGTGACAATAAAACGATCAAGCTACATGAGGGTGACTGGGATATAGCAAGGTGTAATGAACTGCTCCGACACACGAAGCTTGGGAATCCAAATGCAGTTTTTAATGGGAAAATCCAAGATCATAAATTGTATCACAGGCAGTGGTCAAAAGCACAGGGTAATCACAGGGCCTGATTTATATGACATTGTATTCCAAAAAACATGGCGAAAATCCATTTTTTAAGGCTATTGACAGTATATTCTGATTTACAGGATAACAAAAGTAGATATCCATAAATCAACCTGTAATTTTTTTCCCCATCTAATATGTGAACACAATGAAAAAATAATTTTGAACCTGGCTTTATCCAATACTCAGATTTTCGTCTTTTAAAATCTATGCAAATTATGCATATTTAATTAGAGAATGCCTATTTTGCATATTTAAACATTAAATTACAGAAAACTTGTAATAGATTTTTTTCTCATCTTAATTTAGTTAATCAACTGGGAAAGTTGCATGGTGATATCTGCTAGATAAAAATTTTACCCTATTCATTCATTGGGTGATTCCGGGGAGTTAAAGCAGAATTTGAGGTAGCATTGTTTTGACCCTAATTACAAGTTTCCAGCAGCTTGTTGACCGGGTTGTCCACCCAGGTTGTGATCCTCAGATATCATAGATTTCATTTTTATATGACAACCTTTTACAGCAGCCCATGTCTGATTTCCTAAAGACAGGTGCTTTGCCCCCTGGGTAGGTTGGTAGATGCACCAGGGATTCGATTCTAGCACTCAAACACGAAACAAGTCAGATTTTCGTGATATGTCCCCTTTAAGAATTCATATCATGGAAAACAGGATTTGGAAAAATTCACACATTCACTATACAAAGCTCAAGTCCAGTCAAGACAGACCATTTACGAAAAATAATCACAGAAATAAATGTTCACAGCACACGTAAATAACATCACAACCGGCTCATGAACCTACGACCACACATCCACACCTATTCAGTATTCAGTAACTTGGCCAAGGCTGACATAACAGAGGTCACATTTACATATAGAAGTCTTAAAGAGGCAGTAGCAAAAACAGCCAGGCTGCATCCAAAATTGTGTAGTTCCCTACTATATAGTAGGTGAAAAACAGTATGTGAAAAGAGTAGGGTCTAAATTCACCCTCTCTTGCAACATCTCTTCTCTGATGTCGCGTTTACTGAAGTCAGGACGGGACAACCTGTCACTCACATGAGATCACAGCAATAGAAAACCACAACAATCCAATTGCCCTACTTCTTCGAGAAGCCATTTCAATTGAACATCACAATAAGGACGAAAAGACTATTGCAACAACTGTTTCATGCCAGCTTAATCAACTAAATTAAATGTGATAAAAAAAATCTACTAACCAAACCATTTCAGCTGCTTCTACAAGTCTGTGAGCTGTTTTAGTTACTTAACGTTTTTAAGAAATGTAGGTTGAAGAATATTTTTACAATATTTCATATTTCAGCTCCAAACAAAACCAACATGTTTCTTTGAATTTGAGTTTACTCTCCTATTTTAGTGTTTTTAATTAGTTTTAATTTCACGTAACATCAGAATGTGACGTGTAATGTCTCCACACCGTCTTAATTTTTATTATGATCTGCGATTTCTCTCTCGCTCGTGAATTTTTTTCTGATTCAATCATAAACTAGCGCATCTTGTACCGTTTCATTATGCTGGTGAACGGTCTCAGCATCATCACTACAACACACACCTTACGGCACTGATCCTGCCTATTGTTCACACAGGGTGCGTTCCGGGACTGATCAATCAGGGATCAATCCGGGAGAGTGTTTGCTTTCACACAGAAGGCACTCTAGCAATTATCTGGCAATTTTCTGGGATCAACGCTCTGTGTGAAAGGGGTATGAGTGACGTCACTCTCAGTCAGAGTGTCAATGATGAGAACGCTGGGGCCTTTCCCATCGGTCTCTCTCTCTTTCACGCTACTCTTATTCCTATTTTCCACTTTCCTCTAGTCCTCACGTTTGCTGTGTGAGTATAGCTCCCCCTGGTGTCTCTTACCGGGGTATTTTGAAGAGTGCTTTGACCGGGTGCATCTCTGCCAGCGGTGGGTCTCCGTCTGCCAGCTCTATGGCAGTGATGCCCAGAGACCACACATCACAGCGGGCATCGTACGAGTAGTCATACTGCTGTTCACACGCTATCACCTGCACACAGACAAACACAGAGGCATCACACACACAAACCAGATCTTTAATCTCCCAATTTCTGTGTTTCTCAGAATGAATGGAGAAAAAGACCCGAGTGATCTCAGATGTGTCTCCTCTTGAGTTTCAGAAGACATCTCTGTGCTCAGATTGGTCAAGACTAAGTACAAGTCAGCAAGCTCAATATGAACTCAAAAAAATCTTCAATTCTTATTGTGAGTTAGGCAATCTACGTTCATTTTATACTCTTCTATACATTCATATTCTACTTCTGCTGCATGTCAACTATTGATTGATTTGTGTATATTTTAATATCCCCAAAGGAATTTTAGCAGAAATATCAAACGCTATCTCACGACCAATTTGTACGAATTCGAGTGAGTACAAAGTGACTCTTACGATTTGCCACCCCAGTGGTAGGTAGGTTTAGGGGCGGGGTCAGGGTTAGGTCATTCATACGAATTCAGACGAATTGGGCAACTCGTAAAATATGTACAATTTAGCAGAAATCATATAAATTCGTATGAGTGAGGTTGTATGAATTCGTACGAATTGCCGTGATATCGGGTTGGAAATATCTGATGCCTACAATAAACATAATTGAGAACTTTTTAAAATTGAATGGCCTCCAATTCTAACAAAAGTTAATTTACATACAGACCTTAGTCAGGTTAGATGCCAAATGAAATTTTAGGCAGATGAAAACGAGGCTGTAAGGGATAGTCTTTCATTCTTTACAATGGCATGCACACTAGAAAAGTCCAAAATCATGTATTTCCAAAACTAAACTTTCAAAACTGTATTTATTTTTTCCAAAAAAAGACTGCTGAACTGGTATGCTGTTAAACAACAGTACAATCCATCGAACATGCTGTCCTTCTATCCCTCACAGCCTCGTTTTCACTCTTGTCAGAAGTTAAATATAGAGCGCTGACTATGGTCTATTAGAGGGATTCATATCAGTTTTGTTTTTATACGGTTCAAAATCTAAATGATTAAATAAGCTCTTTAATTTCTGCTCATTTACCCAGCATATCCATGTGGATTTAGGCAGACCATTTTCTAAAATTAAACTAAATTTATTTCAGCTCCAGTAAACCAGTATTTGTGATGTTTAATCATTACTGGACTGTAATAATCACAGCAATTACTTTGTTGTTTTCCAGCATTAAATCAGTTTGTCAGAAACACTGTAGCCAATCAGCATATTGCCGAGCGTTTCATTGTTTCATTGACTGTATTTTAATTGGCCCTTAGGGGCCTCTCCAACTAGTCCCATCACCTCTCTTTCTTTCACTCTCACAGAGCGGCGCTCAGCTATTAACCTTCACACGACCCCCCCACACACACACACACACACACACACACACACCAAACTCAGTGACAGCTCAGTAACAGTCAGTACAGTAAATAAAACTATACACAAAAGTATAAGAAATAAAATATATATATTTTGAATAGCACATTTTTTTGTGTAGCGCTTTTCACAATACACATTGTGAAAAGCAGCTTTACAGAAAATCATGATGTTAATGTTTAGAAAATTTTAATCTTTAAAGTCGCATTTAGTAGATTTAGAGCTAGGTGAAAATATAGCCTAGTTTACATTTTGTGATGTTGTAAACAATAAAACAGTTGGTATTTGCAATATATATATATATATATATATATATATATATATATATATATATATATATACACACACAGTGAGTATAAGTGGGTATGTATGTGGGAAAAGCTGAATCTATCAATATATACAAATGTATATAGTGTATAAAGATGTGCCTTCTTAATAATTAATTAATTATTAAACATGAATTTTCACACGATTCCTTGCACAACACTATGGTATGACCTCAAAACAATTTTAACATAGTACATGATTTATTTTGACGTTTGTATCACATAACCAGCCTCACACACACCTATGGTTTTTCTGACAGAGATAGTTCACCCAAAAATGAAAATTTTGTCATCACTCAACCACAAGTTGTTCCAAACCTGTAAGAGTTTCTTTCTTCTGTTGAACACAAAAGAAGATATTTTGAAGAATGTTGGTAATCAAATGGATAGATGGTAGCCATTGACTTCCAGGATAAAAAAAACTATGGAAGTCAATGGAAGACATCAACTGTCTGGTTACGGACATTCAAAATATTGCGACATTCAAGTTCTCGTGCTTTTAGCGCACTCACTGGACATTTCATGTAGAAAGTGTAGCGAAACATGCAAGAAGCAACGTAATATCATTTTGCAGAGCCAACAAATCACATCTGAGAATCAACTCAAATCAAATCAAGTTACTGACTTCAAACCTGCCACGACATATTTCCATGTGTCGATTGAATAGATTTCACTTTGAATTCACTTTCATTATGCAGAAAAGAGCAGCCAGGACATGTTGCTAAACATTGAGCCATTCAAGTTCGAAATTGTAGTATATGTATATTTTATTATATCTTATATTTATATTTATTGTATCTTATATATATATATATATTTATTTATTATCTTTACACTGTTGCAGCATATTATGATTAATCGCCAATCTTGGCTACAATAAAATGCTGTCCAATCATTGCACTCAAACCCAGAGGATATGACACATTTAAGGTCCCCCTGTGGAATTGTTTATATGTTGTCTATGTTGTGTTTTTAATATGCTTTAAGACAAACTATGTGTAAAATTCACATGTTCTTATGCAGTGAAACAAAGACAGTCTCAAAAACACGGTTTGAAATCACTGGTACAAACTACCTTGTAACCAATCAGATCAACGTGTGATCACCAACGAGTGGATCTCTGAGCTAGAGTGAGTGAGTGGAGGCGGGGCTCATTTGCATATTCATAAAGCCGCGCATACTAAATGAGGCAAGGGTGTAGAGTTACATTCAAGCTATTTTAAGGCATGAAAAAAAATTCAAGAAAAACATTTTTAAATATGTAATTTTGGTAATCAAAGGTGAGTTTTAAGTTTTATTGACTTTAAGATTATCAAACCAGTTTTTTGAATAATCAACTTTGGCCTGGAAATATTCCTTTATTTGAACAACTTCAACTTGATTGTATCAGAAAGTGAAGTAATTGCATGAAAACAATGTTTTTGTCAGGAACCAATCAGACACCACATCCTTCACCACACAACGATCACTCTCCCCAGAATACTAATCACCTGCACCTGTTCACAATCAGTAAGCCTCATCAACCCCTGCATAAAAACACTCACCACAGCCTCACTCACCGTCAAGCCTCCAACAGGAACAGACCATTTCCCGTTGTCCTCCAAAGTCTCTAAGAAGTCCAGTTCCAGCAAAGTAATACTCACCTGTGAATTACTAACCTCTGCATTCCTGTTCCACTGTCTCCAGATATCCGGTCCGAGTCCTTGCTTCCTGAAATCCTGTCTGGATCCCTGTCCCCCTTAATCCTGTATCTTCCTGAGTCCCTGTGTTCACGCCGAGTTGTCTTTCCCACGACGACATCTGAAAGAGAAAGGACACGTATGAATGATCTGCTACCGCTTGACATAAAGTAACCTGAAGAGGATCTACTCACCTGTAATCTGCCCCGCACGTAGTGATCCACCTCGTATCTGCACCTGAATTCTGAGAATACTCACCCTTGCACTTGTGTCACATTTAATAAAGCTGTGTTTGGATTCACTTACCTCTGTCTCCTTGCCTGTATCCTGACAGAAGGCTTGACCAACTACCGCTATGGATCCAACACAACCGCCAGCCGCAGCCATTCCAGGGCAACCTGCAACCGATGCGGCGAGTTCGCTTACTCAGCCCACCTCCACTTTCGCTAACCTCACTTCCACGCTGGTATGCATTGCTAACCCCACGTCCCCACCAGCGCCCTTCTCCGGTCGGGCGGAAGATTGCAATGGCTTCCTGTTGCAGTGTTCACTCACCTTTGAACAGCAGCCTCATCTGTTTCCCACAGACCGTTCACGAATCTCTTTCATCATTCAGCAGTTATCTGGAACAGCATTGAGATGGGCTGAGTCGCTGTGGGTACAAGAGACTGAGGTTACCAGGTCACTACAAAATTTCATTCATCATTTCAAGGAGGTTTTCGGCCAACCAGTCAGTGATTCCACCATCAGTGATCAGTTAATGGATCTTCGACAGGATAAAAGATCCGTTTCAGAGTATTCCATTGAATTCCGAACTCTAGCTTCAGTGAGTGGTTGGAACGAAAAGGCTCTCCTAGCTGTTTATCGTGGCGGTCTCAATCCTGCACTTCGTCTCCAAATGGCGATCTACGATGACAACCTGGGGCTCGAAAAATTCATACAGCAAACTCTCCGTATTCATCAACGGTCCCAGAGCTGCTATCGAGATACTCGAGTTTCTCACACCACATCCCCTCATGTCCTCACGAACCGTGAGTCTGAAAAAACCCCGGAGGAAATGCAAGTCGATACTCACCGGCTCACCCAGGCTGAACGCTCTCGTCGCAGAGAAATGAAGTTATGTCTGTACTGTGGTGTTAAGGGTCATTTTCGACTTGCATGCCCCATTCGGCCATCTCAGCTGACGGTAAGCTCCGTTCTGGATCACCACGCCGTATCGACACCACTCACTATTCCAGTAATCCTGAAAATTCGAACTTTCCATGTATCTGTAGCAGCCATTGTTGATTCCGGATCAGCGGGGAACTTCATATCAGGGCAACTCTGCAAGAAACTTAACCTCAGGAAGATCGACATTCCCAAGCCATACTCCATCCATGCAGTGACCGGCGAGCCCATTAACAAGGGGTGTTACATCTCAAATAACACCCATCCAGTTGTGTATTGAAAATCTTCACCATGAAATGTTCGAACCGTTCATTCTTCAAAATAGTCAAACGGACATCATTCTCGGCCGTCCATGGTTAATTCGTCACCAACCTACCATAAATTGGCAGTCCGGTAAGATAACCAGTTGGGGATGTCATTGTTTGCTTAAGAAATGCGCACATTCTGCTCCACCAGCAGCGGAACCCGAGAAAATGCTCACTGTGAGTTCCACCTCCATCGAGAGCCCCACGGAGAATCTGTCTACAAATATTCCCTCTTGCTATTCCTCGTTCTCTGACATATTCAACCCGGTTACTGCCTCCAACCTGCCACCTCATAGACCCTGAGATTGTGCCATTGACCTGATCCCCGATGCCTCGATTCCCAAGGGTAAGATTTACTCACTCTCCATTCCTGAGCAAGAATCTATGCGGAAGTACATTGAGGAAGCGTTACAACAGGGCTACATTCGTCCCTCTACATCCCCTGCTGCCGCTAGTTTCTTTTTTGTCGCCAAGAAGGATGGAGGGTTAAGACCTTGCATCGATTACAGAGCCCTGAATCAAATCACCATCAAATTCAGCTACCCGCTACCTCTCATCCCAACAGCCCTCGAACAGCTCCGAGAAGCCAGGATCTTCACCAAGTTGGATCTGAGGAGTGCATACAATCTGGTCAGAATCAAAGAAGGAGATGAGTGGAAAACAGCTTTCATCACGCCTGCAGGGCACTATGAATACTTGGTCATGCCGTATGGGTTGGTAAACGCTCCTTCCGTGTTCCAGAGCTTCATGGACGAGGTACTCCGAGACTACCTGGGGAAATTGTGTTGGTGTATATCGATGATATTCTGATTTATTCCAAGAACCCTGTTGAACATCAACATCATGTGGCCCTGGTACTCCAACGACTCAGGGAATTCACCCTATTTCTAAAGGCAGAGAAGTGCACGTTTCATCAGAACAATGTCGAATTCCTGGGATACCAACTTAGCCATCATGTCCTGGCCAACCCCACAGTCGGTGAAAGAGCTCCAGAGGTTCCTTGGCTTTGCAAATTTTTACCGACGGTTCATACACCAATACAGTTTCCTGACAGCCCCTCTTACCTCCCTGTTAAAGGGGAAACCGAAAGTGCTACTCTGGACCCCAGAAGCAGAGCGTGGCTTTAACTCCCTCAAGGCCGCTTTCACCACTGCACCCTTGCTCCACCATCCAGATCCAGAGAAGGTATTTGTGGTGGAAGTAGATGCCTCCACTACCGGGGTGGGAGGGATTCTGTCCCAGTACTCGGGCTCATCCTCCAAGACCGTACCTTGCGCGTTCTTTTCCAAGAAATTATCTACAGCAGAAATCAACTACGACATTGGGAACCGAGAGCTTTTGGCTGTGAAACTTGCCTTGGAGGAATGGAGGCATTGGTTAGAGGGGGCGAAACATCCATTCTTGGTACTTACGGATCATAAAAACCTCCAGTACTTGAGAGATGCGAAAAGACTGAATCCACGTCAGGCGCGATGGGCATTGTTCTTCACCCGGTTCCATTTCAAGATTTCTTATCGTCCAGGCTCCAAGAATACTAGAGCGGATGCCCTCTCTCGCATCCATGCCCCAGAAATCCCTAAGGAGGAACCTGAGGCCATCCTGCCCAAAAAATTGTTTGTCAATCCCATCCAGTGGGAGATCAACGAGCAATTATTGGAACTGTCACGACAACAACCTCGAATCCCAGGCTGTCCCCCCAAGACGATTTACGTCCCAGAGGACTTCCGCAACTCTCTCATTGCTTCAGCTCACTCCTCCGTAGACACAGGTCATCCCGGAATAAACAAAACGTTCACAACTCTCCAACTCAAGTACTGGTGGCCCAATATGCAGCACGACATCACCACTTTCATACAAGGTTGTATCCCCTGTGCCATGTCCAAGGTTCCCAGAAATCTCCCTGTGGGTAAACTAGTACCGCTTCCAGTTCCACATAGACCTTGTTACCACATTGGAGTGGATTTCGTCACGGACTTGCCTGCCTCCGACGGTAACACCTGTATCCTCGTGGCCATTGATCGGTTCTCCAAGGCATGCAGGCTGATTCCTCTGAAGGGGGTCCCCACGGCTTTTGTCACTGCTGAACTTCTGATGGAGCACGTCTTCCGGAACTACGGCATCCCAGAGGACATCGTGTCCGACAGGGGACCCCAATTTATCTCCTGAGTTTGGCGAGCCTTTTTTACCCTCATGAACGTGACCGTAAGCTTGTCATCAGGATACCATCCGCTAACAAATGGCCAAACCGAACGGAAAATCCAAGATGTCGGGCGATTCCTGCGTACCTTCTGCCACTCCAACCGAAACATCTGGAGTCGTTACCTCATTTGGGCAGAGTACGCACAGAACTCCCTCAGACAATCATCCACTCAACTGACTCCTTTCCAGTGTGTGCTGGGTTACCAACCCCCCACTGTCCATGGTCCGGCGAACCCTCAGAAGTACCCGCAGTAAATAAGTGGTTTCAAGAGAGCGAGGGAGTGTGGAATCAAGCTCATCATCTTCAGCAAGCAGTGAATCGCCAACGACATTTTGCAGATGCCCACCGCCGTCAAACTCCCGAGTACCAACCCGGACAGCTAGTCTGGCTCTCCACTAAAGACATCCGTCTACGCCAACCTTGCCGCAAACTCAACCCAAGATATATCGGGCCGTTCCCCATCGTAAGACAAGTAAACCCAGTCACTTATCAACTTTGCCTACCTCCAGAACATCGGATCCATCACACGTTTCACGTCTCCCTCCTGAAACCTCACCACCCACCTGTACCCCACTCAGCCACAGAACCGGTCCCTGAGGATAGCCCCCCGATACCACCTATTGAACCAGAGCCCATCTATTTGATTAATGAGATATTGAACTCCCGACGTCGAGGTGGTCAGATTGAATATCTCATAGATTGGGAGGGGTATGGACCAGAGGAAAGATGTTGGGTACCCCGGAACGACGTCCTTGATCCCAATCTGCTCCGAGAATTTCACGCTCAATATCCTGACAAACCTGCACCACGACCCAGAGGTAGACCACCACGACGTTGGGGTCCAAGGTCCGTTGGCGCGGACTCTGGAGGGGGGGGGTAATGTCAGGAACCAATCAGACACCACATCCTTCACCACACAACGGATCACTCTCCCCAGAATACTAATCCCCTGCACCTGTTCACAATCAGTAAGCCTCATCAACCCCTGCATAAAAACACTCACCACAGCCTCACTCACCGTCAAGCCTCCAACAGGAACAGACCATTTCCCGTTGTCCTCCAAAGTCTCTAAGAAGTCCAGTTCCAGCAAAGTAAAGTATACTCACCTGTGAATTACTAACCTCTGCATTCCTGTTCCACTGTCTCCAGACATCCGGTCCGAGTCCTTGCTTCCTGAAATCCTGTCTGGATCCCTGTCCCCCTTAATCCTGTATCTTCCTGAGTCCCTGTGTTCACGCCGAGTTGAATTTCCCACGACGACATCTGAAAGAGAAAGGACACGTATGAACGATCTGCTACCGCTTGACATAAAGTAACCTGAAGAGGATCTGCTCACCTGTAATCTGCCCCGCACGTAGTGATCCACCTCGTATCTGCACCTGAATTCTGAGAATACTCACCCTTGCACTTGTGTCACATTTAATAAAGCTGTGTTTGGATTCACTTACCTCTGTCTCCTTGCCTGTATCCTGACAGTTTTAACAACATTATTACAGTTAATAATTACGTAATTAATATTTTATGGGATGTATGACCTAATTATTTTGTCATTATTTAATTGTATTGTGCATACACATACAGTAGCCTTGTGTTCTAACCTTTAAAATATGAAATATGCGCCGGATTAACATGACACCATTTTCTGTTTCATCATAGCCAGCTAAAATGTTGTAAACTGAGGATGATGTATTTAGATAGAGTATCTGTGATGAACTGTACATCAATAAATCACAAGAATCCTGTGCTATGGGTCCTGCCATTTACACAGGCTACAGTGGAGCCTATTTTACGCTACTATTTGAAGCTTATGCTTTTCGAACGTGGTAGTGTGACAAAGGCCTATTATAAACAGAATTTTCATTTCTCTGTGAACTATCCCTTTAAAAATATAATGTTAGGAAGACATAGGAAGAGATGGATGTTGACTGGCTTGATTTAGAAATAAAAGTGGTATGTTTTGTAACAGGACAGACCTCAGGAGCCATCCAGAAAGGAGTTCCCACTGATGTGTTTCGGCGTAGACGTGCACTCGTCAACTGAGCGGAGACACCTGCAAGAGATCAGAGACAAAATCATCTCTAGCTAGATAGGGTGATCTATGGCTTTGGTCTTGTTAGATCTTAGCTCTGCTTTTGACCTCGTCGATCACAATATTTAAATTTTTTGTCTTGAAGCATGCATGGGTTTTCGGGGTACGGTGCTACAATGGTTCCGCTCATATTTATCTAATAGGAGTTACTCTGTCCGTATCGGGTAACAGTGTTCGTCCGAAATGAAATTGGGGTCTGGCGTTCCTCAGGGTTCTATTCTTGGCCCGGAACTGTTTAATCTATCTATGTTCCCCTTGGGTTCTATTTTATCTAGACATGGGGTTTCTTTCCATCTGTATGCCAATGACACTCAAGTGTACTTGCCTTTGAAGCATGATGACAAGCTTGCTTTAAAGCCAATATTGGACTGCCTGGGCGAACTGAAATTCTGGCTTTCTTGTAACTTCTTGAGTCTTAATGAGAACAAAACTGAAATGATCTTGTTTGGCCCCAATGATCGTAGTACCCATGATTTTGATCTACAAACATTGTTACCACGGAATTTGGAGGTCTGGTTTGATAACAACCTTAAATATAATAAGCAGATAAGTGCTGTGGTTAAGTCCTGTTTCTTTCACCTCCATCTTTTAGCCAAGGTTAAGCCCTTCGTGTCTGCTAAGCACTTTGAGATTGCCATGCATGCATTCGTAACATCCAGATTGGACTATTGTAATTCTTTATTTATTGGTGCCCCTCAGAAATGCATCACTCGTTTACAGTTAATCCAAAATGCAGCTGCACGCCTCCTCAAAGGGAAGCGTAAATTTAAACACATTACACCAGTTCTGATCTCGAATCACTAGCTACCGGTTAAATTTAGAATTGATATAGAAGTTTTGTTATTTGTTTTTAAGTCATTGCAGAACTGGTCTCCACAGTACTTATCTGAATTACTTCATCCAATCACACAGTCAAGATCACTCAGATCGGGGGACTCTAACTTACTATCTGTCCCTCGAACCAGACTAAAAAATAGGGGTGATCGCACTTTTGCAGCCTTTGGACCTAAGCTATGGAATATCTTACCGGTTCACATCAGATCTGCCCAAACTTTGTCAATTTTTAATTCTACTTTGAAAATGTATTTCTTCTCAATAGCTTTTAATATATCGTGATGTGTGTGTCTTATGATTATATTGTATTTGTATTGTATGTCTTTTGGCCTTCTTAATTACTTTGGTCAACGCCAGTTGTTTTTAAATGTGCTATACAAATAAAATTGTATTGTATTGTATTGTATTATACTTTATAAGGTTATATTTTCCCTTCATAAGGTAATTTTTTCCCTTCATGAGGTTAATTTTTCCCTTCATTTTTTATTGAATATATATGTATATATATATATATATATATATATATATATATATATATATATATATATATATATATATATATATATATATATTTCATTTTTGTGTGAATTATATAATAGACAACAATAACTGTACAATTATATCTCAAGTAGGACCAAATAACACTCTGCAGGATTCAGACATTTAGGAGGTGGCAAATAATCAGACGTGACATTAGCATTCATCAGCATTACGTGATGAGGGCATTTTGCTTCCCGGCAGGGGTCCACTTCTTTCTCACATCCACACGGTACAAACACGCCTCAGGCAGACGAGAATCAATGGCCACACACACACACACACTTTCCATGCCAAACACCATTTAACCCCATTCACATGATGTTTGAGGGTGCGTTTGATAAGCACACGCCAGAACGGCTCCACCTCCATTTAGCAGCGTTTCATTTGCTGACAACTCATGGTAGAGTATTAGCATATGTTCATTTTATTATTGTCTACAATACCGTACTGATCCAAATATAAGAGGGTTTTTTCTCTTAGAAATACATCTAAACAAAACTTGTTTCTTTTTAAATGAGATCGCTGATCCATTAACAGTATTTACCATACTTTCAATACAAAAAAAACATTGTAAAAATAATTCAGTATGAAAATTATTTTCACATAAAAGCATTTTTTTTTTTTTTTTTAATCAAAAAGCCTTTTTCCAAAAGGTACATCTTGAAAAATGGGCGGTCGTCTTATAATCAGGGTCGTCATATATTTGGAACAATATGGTAAAAATACACGATGTGTATCTGTATAATGCTAATAATTTAAATCATGTATGGTCAACAAATTAATTGTGAATAACCTGAGGCAGTAAATTAAATATATTTGATGTTTTACACTCAGTCAGTTATTGGTTAGCATTATAAGTATAAGTCTTAAAATTAGCTATGTTTTTAAAAAAGCTATTGAAATAAAAGGCCAGATAAGTGTACTTAAGGAGAGTATACTTTCATATATTCTTTTAAAGAATGTATCATATTTCCATTATATTCCAGCTAATGTTCGTAATAGACATTATTGCCCATCAAGAACATGTTAAAGTCATCTTGAAATATAAACTGGTCCAAATTGGTGTAAGATGAACCATATATATATATATATATTATATATATATATTTATATTTATATGGTTCATCTTACACCAATTTGTTACACCACATACAGTATATATATATATATATATATATATATATATATATATATATATATATATATATATATATATACACAATGTTTATGAAGAACATTTGTTGTTTGATATTTACTTTGTTTTAAATGTATTTTCACTGTCCCGTTAAAATAACAGAATGACAAAAAAACAACAAATACTTTGTCATTATTTACTCTCATGTCATTCCAAACTAGCATGTGGTCCATTTTGGAGCTTGAAAACATGTTCACTGTGTAGATTGTTGGAGTATGGAAAGGAAAATGTCTATAAAATTTCAAAATAAAACTCTTTCTATGATAAAATCCACCTCTCTCTGCAGAGAAACAGCAGTAGCCATTACCAAAGTCCACCAGCTTGACTCCACCGTCTGTGGTGAGGAGGACGTTGTTGCCCTTCACGTCGCGGTGGATTATTCTGTTGTCGTGGAGATGCTGGAGACCCTGAGAAAAAAAGCCAGAGAAACTTTTAGCCAGTGTAAGTCTGAAGGCCAGACTCTGATCAGCTGGACACTGTCTCTCCTCACTATCATGACCCAAAATAACTACTCTGGCACGGTCAGAGCGCTGAGTCAGCGTTCCCTGTGCTGGAGTGAGCAGATTACTTCAGTGTGTGTGTGTGTGTGTCTCACCAGAAGCGCTCCACACAGGATGTAGGAGATGATGGGCTCCTCAAGACGTTTTCCCCTCATCAGCAATCCCTTTATCAGTTCTGTTACCGAACCCCCATTACACAACTAACAGAGAGAAACACCAGACAGAGAGGGAAAGTAATGAGGAAAAGGAGAGAGAGAGAAATAGATTAATGCAGTTATAGAGAAAAGGGTAACCAAACAACAGGAGCTAAATTAGTAAGACTTCAGCACTTTTTATGATTCATCGGCTAACGAAACACACCACAGTGTTTTTATTCATCTTGGCATTTTATTTGTAAAACTGGCTATGACATATTATGCATGCACATGTTAAATAACAAAATTAAAAAAAAATAATAAAACATATTACTTTCTTTCTTTAGTAGAACACAAAATAAAATATTTATAGTAATGTCTGTGCTGCACTTTTCCATACAGAGAAAACATGCAGCTAGAATAAGAATAAGAGTGTTGTATCAAATAATGAATTTGAATGTTAGTACATAACCCTAGCCTAATGTATCATATTTGATATGCAAATTTGGACATCCAAATTATCCTCTAATTTACCTCTAAATTATCAACATGATACAAACTTGTTTATCAATTATCAACTGCAGAAAAAAACATGTTGTACCAATCTACTACATGCCTTCTGTCATCTGACTGACAGTTTATACTTTTTTGGGAAATGAAAGGCCTTTAGTATAATAATAAATATGTCCACTTCAGGTCGTTGTACACGTCTTATGTACTTTCAAAACGTGTCTGTGAAATCTTCACTGATTTTTATAAACTAAATGTAAAATGAACTTTAATATTGTTAGTAATATTTCAAAATGAACACTTGGACTGAAGTAACTCAGCTTTACTTGATTATCTATACATCGTTTTTGTGAGTGTGAGCGTAAAAAAGTGAGATTCAGACTTTTGAGGAATGTTTCATCATTCAATCATCATTTTATTGCATTTCATTCTATGATTTACCCCCCATGCTTATAACAAAACTACAGAGCTTTGATCATTAAACTCATAAACAAGACAAATAAGACATTTTATTGATAGATATAGAGTGACATTCTAGTCTGCTATACTGTTATAAAGATCTTGTTGATTTACATTAGAGGCTAAAAGACTTCCATTGTACTTTTTGGCCATATAAATATCAGCAACTGAACCAAACTGCTTATTCTTGCTCAGTTTGGGCCTCTGAACAATAATAATAATAATAATAATAATAATAATAGGTGTTTTTTTTCTCCTCCTCGAGTATGAGCTCCATATTCTTCTATATCATTCTATATGAGCCAAAATGATTGAGTTTTCTGACTATTAATTCATATGTCAGTCCATCCATTTTGTGATTCAAAAGAAAGTCATAAAGGTTTTGAACAATATTATGTAAATAATGACAGCATCTTCATTTTTGGCTGAACTAGTCCACCATCATAATCATAAATCTAGAATGTTGTGTGTTTTTAGATAGAGTGTGGTAACATTGATTTCTTTCCAAACAAAAACTATTCAAACACTAAAAGGGCCCTACATCTGAACTGTTTGTCAAACTGACAAGACTCAATATCCACAACATATTTGAGCAATATTTGAAATGTTACTTTAAAGGGACGAATACAATCGGAGTTATATTAAAAAATGTCCTGGCTCTTCCAAGCTTTATAATGAGAGTGAATGGCTGGTGAAAATTTGAAGCCCAAAAAAGTGCATCCATCCATTATAAAAAATACTCCACACTGCTTTAATAAAGGCCTTCTGAAAAGAAGCCATGGGTTTTGGTAAGGAAAATACCCATATTTATAACTTTATAATCTAAAATAACTAGCTTCCGCCAGACGACCGTACGCATACGACGCAAGTCAACTTGTGCCACAAGAGTAACCCAAGACGCGTGTATGACTTATAACGTAGGGATATCGTAAGCTTAGACGCCTCTCACGGTTTAAACAAATAGGGCTGTGCAACAAACTGAAGCTCCTTTTCTATTATATAGAAATCCTAAAAAATATTTCTCTTCAGACTTTCTAATTCGCAACTGGTGCTGTAAATCTTCAATGTGCTGTTATACTATTCGGACAAATCATGATGTAACCATCTCTTTAATGAAATATTAGTCGGTCAGACAGTGATTCATCTTTTCTGAATTATAAAAATATTGTGGCTGGGACGTCGTGAGCCCTGAGGTTGTAGTGTACAAAGTGAGTTTTAAAAGATGTTAATATATGTATTTAAATGTATGATTTAAACTTTGTCGGCTGAAGATGAAAAACATACCAAGCACAATGTTCTCTCACCATTCCAGATTTCTAACACACACTCACAGCGTTCGGCTGGTCTTGTGACTGACAGAGCAGGAACTAAAGCTGATGCTCTCTGTATGTTTTCTGTTTCTCCATATCATATGTAAATTGCATGATCTTATTTTGTCCATTAGATCGAAGGATTTAAAAAAAAAACCGCCCACAGACCCTCCCTAGAAGAAATCAGGACAGAAGTGGTTGAAAGTGGACAAAAGAGACGGATTAAAACACCAGGTGTAAACGGGAATGTGTCTCCCTCGTCTACTTGTGATCCGATCAAACAAAACGCATCTTAATACCAGCTGTTAACAGGGCCCTAGAAACTATTTCATGTGGACTATGCAAATAAAATGCAAACCCAAGCTCTGAAAAAGAAATGTACCTCCAAAACAAGCCAAAGCTGCCCTCCAGAGAGCTCATCTGCTTTGTAGAACATGCCAAAGAACTTGACCACATTGGGATGGTTGGACAGCGAGCGCAGGATGTTGTACTCCGCTTCGATTTCCTCATCCACATCCTGACACAACCATTAGCACAAACGCATTAATCATATATGTTAGTAAGCCAAACAACACCCTGGTTTGTGGAGGTTCTATATCATTTGCATTTGTTGTGTGTCATGACATGGTGTTTTTATGGGATTCTATGACTGACTACATGGACAGCTGTCCTTAATTAAAGCAAGCTACCATATACAAAAGACAATTTTCCAGAATAGATGATAACAATGAAAAAGGTGTAAAAAAAAAACGCTCCCAAGCTTTCGTGCATGTGCTTGTATGACCAGCAGGGTGTTCGATGGGTACAGTAGGGACAGCCATGCATGCACTGTACAGCAGGGGCTTATGGGGGATCAAGCAGCACTAATGACATCACACAACATGGGGAATATCAGGGTTAGGCATACAAATAAAACATCCTGGCTAGTTTTCCAAAAATCAATAGCGCTAAAAGAAGAAAACATCTGTGGGGGGAATTTAGGAGGAACTTCTACTTACTCTGTTAGTGTGACTGGGATTCTGAGACAAGCCAGAGGACAAGAGAAGAAATGCCTTTAAAGATTTTTTTTTTCAGTTTTTTCTCATTGTAAAAATGGAGTCTTACAACCTAAAATAAATTAATTTGACTGTAGATAGCACAGGTAAATGTTACATATATTCACAGTACATTTTCAGCACACTTGTTCAGATTCATTACTGAATAGTAATGCCACACTGCCCCCTTTTGAATCTATTGGGTCTAGTCTTTAAAAATGAAGGTTTAAGACTCTCGGAAGAAAAGCCCAAGGACAGCAGAGTATAGTTCATGGAAGTAACAGTTTCCATGTGCTCACATCAAGAAGAGGACATGACTGCAATATACTGAACACATATGACACAACTGAATCAAATCTTAAAAAGGCCAAAAATGACTCACATTAATGGGATCCAAAACTTTTACTGCTGCTAGACTTCCATCTTTCTTATTGATGACTTTGAAGACCTTGCCATAGGTTCCTTTCCCAATTGTTTCCATGATGTCCCAATCGGAAGATGGATCCGCCAGCGTCTCTAAACCGATCATGCTTGACTTGTAGGGATACAGTCCATAGAGAGACCTCCTGAACATTACAAGTAACAGTAATTCAAAGCATAGATTTCATTACATTTCTTCACACAGTTCTTTATACATGTAGGTATGGTTACATTTACCATTATTTGGTCAATTTTCATGGTCGAAATCAAGTCCTTTTAATAGTAATTCATATAATATGCCCAAGGGCGAAGGATTTCCTTACGCAGATTTCACAAGTTCAAGTTGGTCACACAATTTTGCCATGTTGACCAACAGAAATATGCTTGCTTCATTAATGACAATGGACTTTTTGCCCTTAAAAAAATCACTTTACAGCACCTTTATGCTGAATGTAAATGTAATAGTGCACCACGAAATTTGAATTCTGTCACCATTTATTCACCCTCATGTCATTCCAACCCTGTGTGATTTTCATTTCTCCATGGAACATAAAATGAGAAATTTAGCATATAATATACACGTTTAATGTTCACTGTTCTTTTTCAAACAATGAAAGTGACAAGACGGAAGAAAATTGGCTACAAATATGACAAATTGTGTGTAATGTTTCAACTCTTCAGAAGTCATAAAATGGAAAGATTGAAATTCATTAGTCAGCAATCTTACCCTCTGCTGCAGGGCTCAGATCTCATTAATGCTCACATACAGTACACTGAAATGCCACACATCAAAACGTGTCACACAAGGTTTGACATAAGTTTGCAAAACATGTGCCTGGCAACCACATGCAACGTGGTAAATTTGAATATACACATAGCCTATTCTTAATTGTACAAAAGGAAAATTGCATTAAAGGAAAATCAGAGAGAAGATTTAATGTGAAAAAATGACTTTTCCTCACACAAAGCCTTTTTCCATTCCTCACACAAAGCTCTTTTGTCATTTTTGTAGTTTGACAGCCTGACAGCGAGAACATCCTGCCCATCATTCCTCTTGTATTTTGTGTGTGTGTGGGGGGGGGGGGTTCATTCAGGTTTCGGAACAACATGTGGGTATAAGAATATATGATAGCAGAATTCTTATAATTTTTTTTGTCAGAACTCTTCTTTTAAATGCTTCATGTGCTTGTTTTGTTTTTATGTGGTCACTACAATTCTCATTTTTTCATTTGTGTTGTTTAATCATTTTTGTTAACGTTACTATTGTTTTATGCATCTAAACTTTTCACAGTTAGTGTACATTTTGGAAGTATGGTCCTATGTGAACACTAGGTAAATCTAATTCAAATGTGTCTCGTTAAGATAAACAGGCTAAGGGGTCAAATCAGGTTAGAGAACGCTTGATAACACATGGCTAATTATGATAATCACACGAAGATTTTTAAAACAACAAAATCATAAAACTATGCTATTATCTTTTACTTGATGTTTGAGAAATACAAGATGCCATAACAGAAAATTAATCTCTCTCAATATATTTCATTAAATACCAGATTTAGAGCTGCCATCATATGTCCTCTGCACAAGAAAGAAAGCTAATGCTCTATTTCCTAAAAATATATCACATTTACAGCATTTACAACAAACAAAAAGGACCTAAGTCTGAGCCTTGTGCTACACCATTAGTGTTAGGTAATTTTGTTAGGTATAAGTCTTCAATTACACAAAAACAGAGGTAATGATCTGACAGGCAGGATCAAAACACACACATACACAAACATCAAGAATGAGAACTATGTTCATAATCGGCTTTAGTTCACTTCTCTATGGTAACCTGTGTTTGCCATTAGGCCAGACAGTTTAAAAAGAACATCACAATTACAATAGTGTAAGAACTTACATGGAGAACAATACCTCTCTTTGACTCATCCCTTTAACAACAAACACTCAATAACCCACAAATATTCTCAGGAGTGCAAAATGTCATCATAGCGCTCCAGCCAGAAAAAAAAAGTAAAAAAGAAAAGGGTCTAATTATTTTCTATGCAAGAGAGCTGTGCGTTTCGCGAGCACCTAGGATGCGTTGATGGATTCAAATACTACTTTCCCATCACTGCACTCTAAGAAGTCACAATCAGCTCATCGTGATTGGATTTAACAGAGATTAACTCTGTCATGTAGCTCAGGACTACCACTCTCTCATTTATCATTTAGAGTCAAGATGTCCAAAACTTTCCCTCCTGATTACATTCCTGAACGTAATCTAGAGAGGTATGGAGAGAGATACCACAGACAGGGACTGCAATACCCGGGGACCGTTGTCTATCCTCACTACAGGGTGATGATAAACGAGGCACAAACCCGCTCTGATTTCCAGCTTAGTTTAAAACAGTGGAATGATTTGAGTACTGAAATACTGACTTTAAATGGTAAAGCATAATGACAAGTTATAAAATAGTCCATAGTACAGAGGTGCTAATTTCTAATTAATGTGCCAATATCAACATTATGGTTACTGTTAAGTTTAATTATGACACCTCATCAAAAATAATCGATAATAAATGGTCTTCTACTTATGTAATGATTCTCACTAATCTCCCAACCATCATTCACTTGTAATAAAAGCCTAAAACTGAAGCACCTAGACCGACACACTGCGGAAGATGGTTTTTACTTTTGCATGCTTGCATTTCATACACCTCTACAAGATTTTTTAAATAAATGATAATGGCTCTACTGAGTCTAATATATCAGATCAATGTGATGAATTTTGCCAGTCATGCAGACTCCTGAGGGAGGGAAGCGTTTATTTTGAGGTCACGTTGAAGTGGAAAAGGTAAATGGTGTTCTGCCCGTGGGGGCTCGAGCATTGCACACATTATGAATAGCACGAGAGATTAGACCGATGGATGCTTTGACTGTGCCGTGTGAGATGGATATTTCATAGCCTCATCTATTTTCTGGAGAGGTAGAGAGCACAGCTGAATTTTGACTGATGTCCCTTTGTTTGTTTTTTTGAAGGAAACACATTTTCCAGACCACCCAAGGAAAACAGAACAGATTATTATACTTTGAAAACTATACTGTGGTTGTGCACCATTCAATGTGAAATTGAAAATGCCTTTTAAATCAGAAATAAAATGTTCTTAATTTGAAATGAATCTGAACTGAGGTATAGTAAACAGGCTGCAGAATAGTAATTCAATTTTGAACTGAAGGAAGTACATTTGTCATTGTGAATAACTCGTTATCATCATCATACACATAGCATATGGTTTTTATTCTAGAAAAATACGATAATCAATGTATTTATATAAACAGTTTATGTGATAAAACCGTTTAATTAATTAAGATGCTTTGTATTTGTATAGTATTCTAGAAAAACAGTACATGTGACTTGACTTAATTCATTGCTATTTTTAAGTGGACGGGCACTTGTTTTACAAGAATGCTTTAATTTACCCCAAAGTCAATTTCATTTCATTATTATTTACCTCAATTCAAATTCCAATTCAACATTCTGTTAAATGTCCAATTCACAATCACACTCATTAATTGAAAGAAAGACAATACTTAAATATTGTATTACCGTTAAATTGACAGTTTTTGGAAGTGAAAAAGAATAAGTCGTATAATTTACAGTAAAAAAAAAAACGTAAATGGCATTCCCACAATTCCCTGCGTGACACTTCACATTTGATGTATTTTTGTTGAAATCACTGTTTCTTCAATATTTTTCTTAGTTTTTTCTAATCAGTGTCAGTACATTAGGTTACATTTAATATTGTTAAAATGTATGTTTATTGCATTTTTAAAATGTCATGTGTGTTACCATGATGGTGTTTAGTGTTTGTGTGAATGACGCTCTGCAGTTTCTATATATTAATATTAATTTTCTTGTTGAAGAGCTGCTTGTGATGAGCTTTTATTCATCATGTGACTCTCAACACTACTGTGATTGGTGTTGTCAGTGTATTACAATGGTACAAAACAAATATTAGTTCTTCAATAGGATAAATAAACATATCAGATTATGAAATATGTATTTTTACTGTAAATTTAACTTAAGTCTGTAAAATCTAAAATTTGCAAATCTATTTTCTTAAGGTAAATTTCTGGCAACCACAGCTGCCATTTTTTTACCGTAAATTTAACTGATTTTTTTTTAAACAGTGTAAAAAAGATTTAGGTCTGACCAAACAGACAGCAGCCTTCAGCATTGAGAGTGTGTAAGTCACTTGCTGTTTGTCTCTGCTGTGTGTAAGACAGCATGGATGGTTTATTAATGCTGCCCAAATGTGTTTTGAGTCACTGAAGCATCTGTCAGTGTAATGGAGTTCAGTAGGTATCATCTGATCTGCTCTTTTCCATATTAACTTTCACCGTCTCTCACACTCCCTCGCCTCTACACACCTCACCCCCCACACATGGAGAGACAGGTACACTTATAGAAAAGCCACAACTCAGTTCAACTAATATATTCTAAAGATCATTCAATTACAGATTATCAATACTTATATTTCATATTTAAAGATCACAAGTTTAAAATTTTCAAAGACTGAAGAAACATAAAATCCATTACCAGTTCTACTCATATATGACTTAACAAGTTTATAATCATGCAAAACTTTGTTACATAACCATAAATATAACTGTCCCCTCAGATACGACATTCAAATCCAGTACAAAAGCGCACCTATATGAAGATCATAAAACAAGCAAATCCAACAAGTTTTGTCTTTAAAGAACTTTGGCAAAAATATATATAGGATGATACCTTGATGATAGCTTAAAATGCTTTAATTAAAAGTAATGAATATGAAAAAAAATTAAAAAATACAAACAACAATTTAACAAAGAACATACCTCAATTTGATAGACCTTCCTAACAAGTTGCTGAAATGTTTGTGAGGGTTTGTCATTGCTACAAGCCCAAATCATTCTAATCAGCCTCTATGAATTATTCATTAGGTTGTAATGTGTAATATGACCTTGTTTTAAATATTCATTAGCCAGATGGATCTATTCATAAAAGAGCTTTATATGGTAGACAGTAAGTTATACAATACAGTTATACAGGCGCACATGAGTGGGAGGGAATTGTTTATGAATTGTGTGTCAGTCATGTGACTCAAATAACTCCCATAATGTTTTGACATGCAGAAGCACTTACATTTACGGATTATGTGTTCACATGTAACTTGTGATTATTTTAATATCAAAGGATTGTTAAACTATGAGCCATAAACTATAAGATTGAACCTATTCATTGTTTATATAAAGCTCCCCCGAACAGGTTCCTTTAAACCATAATGGACACAAAAAACAAACACAAACGTGCTTAAAGGAATAAATAGAAAAATGTGTTAGTTCCAGTGAAAAACGCAAGTTAATGACAGGGTCTCTGCAGTCATAAACAGAGACTGTGTTGCTATGGCTCATATTCTCATGGGAATAGGAGACCAGTGAAGCAGGACCTGAGTGAAAACAACAAGCAAGCACAATACTTCAGTGAAGGCTAACAGAAAGCTGTCTCTCATTCTCTGCTTGCGCACGTGCCAGTTTAACATCTGTCCAATACACACAGATCACATTCACAATACACAGCCGTAATAGTCAATAAACCTTTTGGAAGCCTACTGTATTGATACACACATTTCTGAGGCCTCATGATTAAAAAACGTTTCTGAAAAACCTGTTGGACACAATCTTCTTCGTGCCTTCTGTCATCTAAAAGTAAAAGGCCTTGTAAAAATGCCCCCCCTCCAGCTCCCAGAAACACGGGCCTTTTTGCTGTGAAAATATAAGAATAACTGGTAACACGTGTCCTTGTTACACGTGTTACATGTAGTTACTATAGTAATAACTCTAAGTTATGCATAATTACATCCAATCAACCCTAAACCAAACCGTAATCCTAATCCTAACTTTATAGTAAGCACGTGTAGTTAATTATTATTACTCAGTACTTAAATGTATAATTACACTGTAATACCTTCAAATAAAGTGTAACTGAAATAACTTTTATTTTGTTTGCAATTTCAACATAAGCACCAACTGGACTAAAGAAACCTACTTACAACTTACACACTAGATCAGTATATAGAGAGAGAAAAAAATATGAAATAAAAAGTTATTTCATTAAAACAGAATAGCCTTAATTAACTTGATTGTCCAAACATCATATTTTTTAATCATGTTAAAATGTGAGTATCAATATGAGACATCAGGCTTCAGAGGAACGGTAACTTTCGCTTTGATTTTAAAACGAAGCATTTAAATATCATCTTATCAACACAGCGAGAAACAGAGTGACAACTAATATATATATATATATGCATTTTAAGTAGACTTATAAATATCTCATTGATTTAGATAACAAGCTATCAGAATTTCATCTTAGTTTTTGGCCCAATAAATATCAACATCTGCACCGAATTGGATGCTTTTGTTTAGTTTGCGTCTCTAGTGTTTTTCGTCCTCAAGTATGAGCTCCATATTCTCCATAAAAGCCTGATGCACTAAATATAATTCAAAACATAAAACACAGTATGCAATCTTCTTTTTAGAGTTTCTTTAATATTTTCTCTGAAGGTACAATAAACTACTCCGTTAAAAAAATCGGAATATTACTTCATATGCTAGGCTTTGCATGGTTGACTTGAGCAATAACTATCAGTTTCATTTAAATATATTAAATGAAGATTAAAAGAAGCCAGAAGTTTATTACTTTTCCAGAACACCATAGCAATCACTGAACACTGCTATAGCAACCACATGCTGTGCACTAAAAACACTAACAACACCTTAGCAACCGCATAACACCGGCCTGGCACTCTCTCTCAGAGTGGTAAACCTGCGGTAGAGCGTGCAGACACCACATGCAGAGTTTGATGGGTTTACATTACACGCCACCCCCGCACTGCAACACAACAACAACGCCACAAAACCCAGAAATCAACTAGGAGGAATACTGAGCATAGCTTTCCGTTTAGCAGACCGCGCTGAACTGGTCAGTTGAGCGTGTAAGTGAAATCAGAGTTGGCAGCATAGACAGAGGGAAGGAAGGTCTTACAAGATAATCTTGTTTTCTAACCTCCCCTCACACACACTGACTGAGGCCGGACTTGATTCAGGGCAGAAGGTCACACTCCTGTCCGCTGTAATCCTATTAAGGGAATGTGACAGACTGTGCAGTCTACCAGTAAACGCTGGATTTAGAAGCATGACCACTGTCAGACCGCACCGTACTGAGACCAAGAGCGCATATGAGCCATCACTTCTTTCCTGTATTACAACAACACTAACACTGCACAAAGCTTGATGAACACAAAGGCCTGTTCTGAAGGCCTGTTTACACCTAGGAAGATATCTATAACAAAGATAACTATAAAGTAGCGATAATCATTCAATAAAAAAATTGTTTTTTTTATCAGACACGATTTACTAATTCGTTCCCTGATTTTAAAGGGGATATATCATGAAAATCAGACTTTTTCCATGTTTAAGTCCTACAATCGGGTCCCCGGTGCATCTAACAAGCCAGAAAGCATGGAAACTGACAACGACTTTCTGACGAAGGGAGAGAATCTTATTATAATATTTCCGCCCCTTAATCTGCACGTTTCCACCCACGGCGCCGCTGTTGTGCCGAATTTCGACCCCCGCCAAATGATTACCCCCCCTAGCATTGGTAGGTTTAGGATCAGTTGTGGAGGAGGGGTTAGGATTAGGGGTGAGGTTAGGATTAGGCAATTAGGTACTGACTTCAATGAGGGGGGTAATTTTTTGGCAGGGGTTGAAATACGGCACAACACCGGGAGCAGCAGCTCATTTGCATTTAAAGGGACACATTTGATTTAAGGGACACGCATTGATTTAAGACAAGGGAATGACTAAAAGTAACTTTGGCGTATTCAACATCCACAAAAATTATATGACATAATAAAATGACATATATATGACATATAGTAAAATAATACTGTATCGTACCGTTCTATTGACGTGTATTTTTGAAGTGTGTATCCATATGCTTTAATGACTAAATTTGCTATGATCCCACTGGCTGAAAGAACTTGTTCACTGCTTGATAGTTTGTGTAGCCTTAACCATGTACATTATTTTAACAAATAGTAAATTACAATAATTTGCTTTAAAGTAAAATGTAAAAAAAAAAAATGCATTAAATTATATATATGGCATTTCTCATGATATAGTTGGAACAATAAATGGTCAAATTAAATAATAATACAAATAATTACTGTGTGTTTGCAGTTAGCCTGCTGAACTCTACCACTAAACATAGACCAGCCACTAGCAAAAATTTTGGTTTTATTTTGTATTTAATTAATTTAATAATTTAATTTTTCATTAATTTAATTTAATCAGTTACAACAACCAATGATGTAACAGACATTTCTGATCAGGCATTCCACTCAGCCCAAGGCTTAAGAAAATATCTCTTGATTTTGTTGGTTGAGGAACAGCGATGCTATACCAATGCCAACGCAAACCAGAGAATTGGAAGCAACCTGACATGCAAGTTTCTGGTACAGTGCAGAGATGTATGTTCTTCAGGTTTGTGTGATGCATATTAAACATCAGCACAGTGAAGAACCCCAGTCTCTCTCTCACCATATCCGGCCATGGAGATGAAACAACTCTGGCCTCTGTGTTTCTTCAGAATAATCCAACCCACTGGGCACAGGGTGAACACACACACACACACACACACACACACACACACACACACACACACACACACACACACACACACACACACACACACACACACACACACACACCTCAGGGTTAGTTAACCTCCCAAGTCAAAGTTACACACACACACACACACACACACACACATCATGATGCACTCAGCAGACCATACGTCTCACTTCTAAAGACATTACCAATGCAGTCCTTGACACCCAGTTTGAATTTAAGCATCAGGTCAGTCAATAAGAGTCATTTCTATGTACCTCTCCATTCGAGAGTAATACTCAATTTTGTCAGCCTGAGCCAATATAGGAGGAAAAATGATTTTTAACCAGAGAACATTTTAGGCAAGTTTGAGTAATATGCCAAATGAGACTAAAACAGAAACACAGTGACCAAAATAGTATTTGGAGACGTAAAAATGTCTAAATGGCATTACGGGGAACTTATCATATATCTAAAGCAATACAAATGTAGACATTTTTACATGTAAATTAGATAAATACTTTTGGTGCTTCTTAAAAACATTTATTTAGGTTATAATTCTTAATCAAAAATGTAAGAGACATTACTTTCGAAGACATATATATATATATATAAAACAAATAGGAAGCAATATTATGAGTTGTCCCTTAAAGTTGTTCTAAGATGCTTAAGACGATGCATTTTTTTTTCTTACCTGCTTTGGACCGCATCGGTTCTTCCATTGGCATTTCCTGTAAGGACATCGAATAATTAGACTCAACAAGCGTATGTTCAGTGTACACTAGCTCAGGTTTTCTAGATGCTGTTCTGTAGACTCTCAAATAACCCATCCCAGCTCACTGGATCTCTCAGCACATCACCTACAGTCATGTCTCTATCACTTTGTGGCCTTGTACGGCACTAATGGCTTTGCCTTTCCATTCAAATTATTTTTCGACCAGCTAAAACAATCATTTATAGAAGACCTACCTGCCATGGCTGGTTTCTGACATATCCGATGTGATTTTCAAACCTTCCTAGCTCTCCTGAGGTTAATAATTCACTAGAATTTGATAAGTTCCTGTGTGAGCGTTTCAGAGAGGAAGTGCACACATGACCAATCCAAGCTCACACCTGACAGCTCAAGCACAGTGCAATATAATACAGACTCTATACTTACAACAAGCTGTATAATGATTTAAATAATATTAAAAACACCGTAAAAAAGCATTTTAAATGTAATACAGAACCTGGAATCTTAATTGTCATGAAATTAAGGTCAAAATGCAAAAAACTCAATGGACATAATAATAATAATAATAACCCAGTTCAGATAATACTGATACCTACTGCAGATGTGGCATCAACATATTATGCATCCATCAGAAAGCATTTTTGGATAAAACCAGCATAAACAGAAACTGCCAGTCCAGACATATCCAGTTTGCCAAACTAATACACCATGATGTCATGCAAAATGTAGGCGGTGTATTGGTCAGTGTGTCATCCAGGCAGCTATTGTGTTGCCAACCCACTTTCCATTCAGAGCACAAACATGTTTACAGGGGTTTGGTTTCTGGGCCACAGCACGACATCATTGAAGATTGAGCCATTAGACAACTGAATGGTAGACATTTAGCAAAGTGTGCAACTAATGCAGTGAATTTACTGCTGTTTTGAATGTGTGATCAGTCATGACACATAAGAGAAATTTGTTTAGCTTTTGAAAACAATTAATAAAAAAAAACAGACTTCATATTATCTGCTGTAACTAATTGGTACAGAAAAGGTCATTATGTTCTCTCGGCCTAGATAAACCCGAGTCTCTGGTCACCACAATTAACCCTCGTGAGAAAAGACAAGACTCTTATTAATGTCATGCGGTCAGTTACCAAACATCAGCACAATTAACTTCCGCTATACTTGCAGATGAGAAATTTTAAAGTGCCCCTATTATGGTATTTTAAAGTCGCCATGAAATCAATATGTAACTTTTTTGGCTTGAATCTATGACAAAAAAATATATTTTTTTGTCATAGATTACTCCTTAAATTAAAAAGAATTCAAATGGTTTTGTAAAAGTTATCATTCATGTCTCCAAGCGTGTGGCGTTTCGAGTGCTTTGAAATAGTGAATCATTTTGTGAAACGATTGGTTTATTGATTCAAAAACTCGAAATGCTTGGAATGCATCTGTAAAAATCTGATTGGAATCGCATTTCAAACCACCTCCAAATATGGTTTGAATCAGAATGGAAAAACTACGATTTTATGTTTTTGTTTTTGTCCAAACTTTCAAAGACCCATCTGGATAAAATCTGGATATGCAACACACTTGGTTGTGTTGTAAGCATTTGCAGCACATGTGTTGTCAAACAGATGGAGATGTTTTCTTAATTTGCTGGTGTTTTCTTCAGTTGCAGTGCATTGATTTTTGTGCTATTTGCAACACGTTTCTGTATTTGGATTCATTGTGAATATTTGCATTCACTGTTTTTATTTATTTTGAGGAATATCTTATTTTGTGCAAGTGAGATGGGAAAATGTCACGAGCGGAGCAAGACCCGTGAGTAGGAAGTTCTCTGTCCCTGGGGCTACCTGTTTGATCCTGCCAGTAGCATATGCTTGTATCAAAGATTAAGCCATGCAGGTCTAAGTGCACATGAATGGCTCATTAAATCAGTAGTGGTTCCTTTGATCGCTCCAACCGCTACTTGGATAACTCCAATTCCAGAGCTAATACATGCAAACGAGTGCCGACAAGACCACCCTAGGTCAGGGACGAGTGCATTTATCAGATCCAAAACCCATCCAGGGCGGCTCTGGCCACTTTGGTGACTCTAGATAACCTCAGGCTGATCAAGCTTCCTCATTTAAATGTCTGTCCTATCAACATCAGCACCTACCATGATGACCATGGCTAACGGGGAATCAGGGTTCGATTCCGGAGAGTGAGCCTGAGAAACGGCTCCCACATGCAAGGAAGGCAACATGTGCGCCAATAACCCATTTCCAACACAGAGAGGTAGTGACAAAAAAATAACAATACAGGTCTCTTTCGAGGCCCTGTACTTGGAATGAGCGTTAGAGGACCTGTTAGAGTCTTGTGGCAGCAGCCAGGGTAATTTCAACTCCAATAGCGTATACTAAAGTTGCTGCAGTTAAAAAGCTTGTAGTTGGATTTAGGGAGTGGACTGTCCCGGACCCTGCCTCCTGGCGCCCCCCAGATGCCCTTAGCTGGGTGTCCGGTCACCTCGGGCCCGGAGCGTTTACTTTGGAAAAAAATTGAGTGTTCAAAGCAGGCCGCCTGTCGCCGCTGAACACCACAGCTAGGAATAATAGAATAGGACTCTGGTTCTATTTAGTGGGTTTCTGGAACTGGGAGCCATGTTTGATGGGGAGGCATTCATGTTGAGATGAAAGTCTGGAAAGGTTGAAACTATCATTGTTAAATGGGAAGGTTTAGCCTATGTAGGATTGCCAACAACCTGTCTAAATATGTTAATCTTGGTCCATTTATGCACATAATTAAGTAGTAGTAGTATATATTTATTGTCCCTTTAGGGAAATTCTTTTTCACATTTCCAGAAACATTTTGCCTCATACATGTGTATATTCACAACACATATAGACATACATATTTCATACACAATAGACATTTGACATAGCCATATGGGAGAAACATATATTGTTGCACTGCATACGATTTATTTTATCTGTGTGGCTTTGACCTTATTGAGCGTTTGGATAGCTGAAGGAAATAGGCTTCTGCTGAAGCGAGTTTTATTGCATCTTATGCTTCTGAACCTCCTGCCAGAGGGTAGGAGTGAGAAGTATCGACTTAGTGGGTGAGTAATGTCCAGGGATATTACATGAGCGATACGTGTGATGGGTTTGGTGTTTAGTTCATGTAGATTTGGAGTGGGCAAACCTATTATTTTGGTGGCGGTATTGGTTATCTGGGTAAGTTTGTTTCGGTTTCTTACAGTAAGCATGTTGAAAAAGCAAGTGGAACAGTATAATAGGATAGGTTGAACAATGCTAATATACAGTAGTAGGAGTAAATGGGGGGCAACATGAAGTCCTTTTAGTTTACGCACCACTGACAATCTTTGGGTCCCTTTTTTTTGTATGTCTGTTGTGTGGTGTTCAAAAGTGAGGTTATTGTCAATTATGAGTCCAAGATATTTGAAATGGTCTACTATCCGTACTGTTTCATTGTTAATGATAATGGAGTGGTGGAATTGTGCCGATCCAAAAGCCATTTCTTTTGTTTTGCTGATGTTGAGTTTTAGATAGTTATTTCCACACCACTGCGTAAAGTGAGAAACTGTGTCAAGATATTCTTGAGTTAAATGAGTGTCTGTGATTAGTCCAAGGATTGTAGTGTCATCGGCATACTTAAGGAATATGATGTTGGATGAAGGGCTGGTACAGTCGTTTGTGTAGAGGGTGTAAAGAAAAGGGCTTAAAACACAGCCCTGCGGGGCTCCTTTGTTGGAGGTCAGTATAGGTGTGGTTGTTCAGCTTACCCGCACAGCCTGTTGTCTGTTGGTGAGGAAGTTGTGAAGAAGATTTATCAGGCGGGAGGGAACATTGAGGTGGATCCAGTTTCTGGATCAGTAGATGTCTCTGAATAGTGTTAAATGCAGAGGTGAAATCTGAAAACATGATCCTGGCAGTCTTGCCTGGAGAATCCAAGTGTTGTAGGACGAGGTACAACAGGCATGCTTCAGCGTCCTCAGTGCCTCTCTTGGCCTTATAGGCAAATTGGAGGGGATCTAGATGTGGACGGACGTGTGGCAGGATGGTTTGTAGCAACAAATACTCCAGACATTTCATCAGGATGGGTGTGAGGGCAATGGGCCGGAAGTCATTGAGTTCTTTGGGACTTTGGTTCTTCTTAATTGTTATGGTAGTCTGAATACAAAAATTGATGTAATCTGAGATGATGGAGACTCTGTCATCTAGTTCCCCATCGAAAATGTCCCAGTCAGTGCATGCCAGGGAGACTTGGAGTTGCGCAATGGCGTTCTCCATCCATTTAGAGGCGCTGTATGTCTCTGGCTTATGTGTATTGAGTTTCTGTTTGTATACTGGAAGTAAACAGATCATGTTGTGAACCGCAAGTCCAAGTGGAGGGTAGGAGCGTGTGCGATACGCATCGGTAATGTTACCGTAGCATAAATCCAAAATGTTATCCCTTCTGATGTCAACATACTGGTGGAATGATGGCAGATCAGTGTCTAGTCTACAACTGTTATTGTCCCCATAATAAGCACCGGAGCCCCCGGGTACTTAGCAAGCATCGAGTTAGCATCTGATAGCTCATATGCTGTCTTGATGTTAACATTTGGGGGGATATAAACACAGCTGGACACAACAGTTGGGAATTCACGGGGGAGATAGTGGGGGTGCAGTGATACAGTCAGCATCTCCAGATTTGGTGTACATATCTTTTGATGGATTTTGATATTAGTACACCATCTGTCGTTGATGTAGAAACAAACGCCTCCCCCTCGCGTCTTCCCTGATTGAGCCGTTTTGTCCGACCTGATGATGGTGAAGCCATCCAGGGCTACCTCATTGTCGGACATCGTCCCGTCCAGCCAGGTTTCAGTCAGGGCAATAATACAGATGTCTCTAAAGGCCCTTTCCAGAAGGCATCGGGCATGTAGTATGTCCATTTTGTTGTGGAGGGCCCGAACATTTGCCAGGATGATGGAGGGAAGAGGTGGTTTGAAAGGACGTCTTCTTATCCTGCTTCGGATTCCTCCCCGTTTGCCCCTTTTCCTGGATCGGAGCTCCGGGGGTACGGCCTCCACGGGCTTGATGATACTTGGCGGCGAGTCCATTTAATAGCAGGTCTTCTCGGTTATAGGATCAGTAACCCTCCATCTATCACCGGTTGCACCGTGAGGCCATCGCAGATAAGCAATTGTCTTGTAAGCACCAGCACAGTCAATAGTTTAAAGATTTCTGCCATAGTTGACAAATCAAGGACACAAGATGAGATGCAAAACAAACTTTAGACTTAAGACAAGACTTAGACAAGCCGTGGAGCTCAGACGAGACGCGTGAAGCTCAGACGAGACGTGTACGGAAACTGTGTTGTCGCAGCAGAGCATGCGCCAGAAGCCATCATGTTATAATGCAGTATAAGAGTATAGACTATCTTTAAAATAGCATCTTAGTCAGATATGTCAAAATTTGAACAGTTTTCTTTTCTTTTTTTTGTACTTTTGTATAATTAGATATTATATTAGTAAGTTGAAACCCAATACTTAAAAAAAAGGCCAGTCATCACCAATAGAGGATCATATTTCACAGATTAATCAGTAGGCTTTGGTCGATTATTCAGCTTTTGCAAATAGTTAAAATATCGAGTTATACATACTCTAACAAATTAATATAACAAGGACATCACTAAACTTTGAGCCAACTGAATAGACCAATTTCCTTCAGGTTTTCTGTCCTCTGAAATCATCAATAGTCCAGCTGCTACAATGACTGGTACTGTGGTTTTATTAAGGCTGGGTATTGACATACATTTCACAATTCAATTGCTAAGCTTGGAATTTTTATTACAGTATAGATTTAGTTCAATTCATTTGGATATAACAGATAGTACAGTACAGATTTAGTTCGATTCATTTGGATATAACATAGCACAGTACAAGTAAATTTTTCTCAAGGAAAGAAAAATTTCACAACTAATACTGTACACTACACAGGGAACCCAGTCAGCTGGTACATTACTACAACATTAAAGGTTAAAATTAAGAACTGTAATATGTAAACAATTGCATTTTTGTGCAGTTTTTATAACAATGTTCTAAAATATTTTTTTAAGAGTAAAAATAAGCATATATAATGTTGTTGTTTTTTTAATACAAAAATGCTTCTATCTAGAGTTAATTTTTCCAGCTAACTATGGTGTTTATGTTCATTGACTGGCTTTTTCTGAGGAATGTGATGTAAATTGATATTGTTTAAAAGCTGTTTTATTGACATCTTTCCGAGGTTGAAATTAATCGATTACATGAGACATGATACATTCAGTAAGTTGTATGGTTTCCTTCAAAAAATACCTTCTGATGTTCATTCATGTTTATTTTGTGCTGTAAGTAACTAGTAGTAAAGAAGAGGAAGAGATGATCAGTTCATGTGCAGCTTGAACTGAGGTGATATACAGCAATCTGTCACAACACATTAAAAATCACTAAAACCACATTTATTGTTTGGATTTCATAGTACGACAGAAAGGTCTCAGATTTAATCAAAAAGATCTTCATTTATGTTCCGAAGATGAACAAAAGTCTTACGGGTTTGGAACGACATGAGGGTGAGTAAACGATGACAGAATTTTTGGATGAACTATCCCTTTAACTAAAGTATATCTTACCTTGAACCATTTCACCCTAAAACTTGTTGGCACACATCATCTGTTAACAGTAAATCCTGCCTTCTTTGATTTGATTGATTTTGATTTGATTTCACTGTTTGCAGCATCTCTCTACAAGCAGGTGTTAGTTCAATTACTTCAAAAACAGTGATGTTACCACCTAGTTGCGGAGCAATAAAACGTAGCAATTCAGTAGCGAAGCTAATTTTTAAATAAAAGTCACAGCCATCTTTGACAAGTTTCTGTGCGCACCGCGATCTCCGATCTCTGTGTGCATGCAAAGACTATAAGAGACGTGTGCAGACTATAAGAGACTTTGGCACATGTATGTGGCTGTGTGCCCTCAGTACAGCAGTGGATTAAAGGGATAGTTCACCCAAAAATGAAAATTAGCCCATGATTTACTCACCCTGAAGCCATCCTAGGTGTTTATGACATTCTTCTTTCAGACGAATACAATCAGAGTTATCTTAAAAACTGTCCTGGCTCTTCCAAGCTTGATAATGCCAGTGAATGGCTGGCTGTCTTTGGAAGTCGATCAAAGAGTATCGGTGGCGAGCAGGACGAGGCCGAGGGCCGTGAGAGAGCGGCGTGAGGCCGGTGGCATGATTACGGATGAGAGACACCTGCGTGACGCAGCGGTCTCTTATCTCTCACTGAGGAGCGGAAGCATAAAAGGAGGAGCGACAACAGTGAAGAGCGAGAAAGGACAGGCCTGGACTTGTGTTTTATTTTGTTATATGTGACAGCAGCCGTCAGTGAGGGGCTGCTGTCTTTCACTTTCGTTTTGTGTTTATTTTATTATTAAAGTCTTTAAATGTTTGGCGGTTCCCGCCTCCTCCTTCCCATAACAAAGAACTGCATTACACTGGTGCCGAAACCCGGGAAGAAGGAGGAACGCTCTGTCAGAGAGCCCTCGCCGCTGTGGGGAATCCGCTGTGCCATCGAGCATGGTGAGCAGAGTCCATCACCATGGACGCTCGAGGCGGTGCGCTGGAGTGAGTTGCCGGCGGGACGGACGAGCTCGCTGCTGGCCGCCTGGGTGCTGGAGGGGCGGCTGCCGTCCATGAGTGAGCGGAGGAGTTGCTGCCATTCGCCGTGGGCCGGAGCCTGCTCCCATCCGCCATGATGGGAAGGACCAGGGAACTTTTTCCTCTCCCCTCTCATCTCTGGTCGCTCCTAATGCTTCCGTCTCCTTTTCTCTCACCTCGTCTATCCATACCCCCAGGTGCCACGGCCACCGTGATTGGGGGGGGGGTTAGGGGGCAGGGCAGAAGCAGTCTTGTGGGTAGCCCCCCCCCCCCCCGGCCTGCGAGGCAATGGGGGTATGTGGTAGCGTGAAGCCGGTGGCATAATTACGGATGAGCGACACCTGCACCAGTCTTGTACATAGACATAATAAATACATAGACACCCTATTGGCTGCTGGAGCGTACGTCAACGGCGCCGCCATATCAAGGAGGGCAACTTGCCCATACCTCTCATTATGGGAATTGAGAAAAATGCCTGTTTCGTGCGCTGCTTGGGGCTGAACAAGTCGCCACACAATTGAAAACAGGTCTCGTGGAATTACCTTTCACAAACAAGACTGAACAGTTTTTTCTGGTTGTATTTGGTAATTATATTGTGGCGAACAGGACGGCCGAGGGACGTGAGAGAACGGCGCGAGGCCGGTGGTGCGATTGCTAATGAGCAACACATGTGAGGCACACCGGTCTCGCATCTCTCACGGAGGAGCGGAAGCATAAAGGAGGAGCGACGACGTTGATGATCGAGAGAGGAACAGGCCCTGTATTTTAGTTGTGTTTTGTTTTTGTATTTTATTTTAGCCAGCAGTCGTACGCGAGGGGCTGCTGGTGGTATTTTGGTTGTTTGTTTTATTTTAAATAAATTATATTTTGATGGTTCGTCGGTTCCCTTCTCCTTCTTCCCTGAACATTGCTACACTGGTGCCGAAACCCGGGAAGAGGGAGGAACGCGCTGTCAGAGAGTCCTCGCCGATGTGGGGAATCCGCCGTGCCATCGAGCATGGTGCGCGAGTCGCCGCCGCTCGCCGTGGGCCGGAGCCTGCTGCCATCCGCCGAGCGAGGGGAGGAGCAGGGAGCGGGGGACTCGCGGCCACGGACGCTCGAGGCGGTGCGCTGGAGTGAGTTGCCGGTGGGACGGTCGAGCTCGCTGCCAGCCGCCTGGGTATTGGAGGGGCGGCTGCCATCCGGGAGGGAGAGGAGGAGTCGCCGCCGCTCGCCGTGGGCCGGAGCCTGCTGCCGTCCACCAGTGAAGGAGGAGCAGGGAGTGGGGGACTCCTCCCGTCTGCCCAAGGCACCCGAGGAGCCGTCGCCGTCCACCGGGCGGCGGAGGAGCGTCGTGCCGTCCACCGAGGGCTACCCAGCGTCACCGCCAGGCACCGCGGAGGAGATCGCCTAGCTGGTGGGGGACCAGATGGCAGCGCGTTGTGGGAACCGGACCAATTTTTTTTTTTCCTCTCTCCCCTCTCTCGATCTGTCGCTCCTAATGCTTCCGTCTCCGTTTCCCTCGGTTTGTCTGTCCATACTCCCCAGGGATCGCCGCCACAGGGGGGGGGGGGGAGTAGGCACAGGCTCGTGGGTACCCCCCGGCCTGTGAGGGGCGATGGGGGTATGTGGCGAACAGGACGGCCGAGGGACGTGAGAGAACGGCGCGAGGCCGGTGGTGCGATTGCTAATGAGCAACACATGTGAGGCACACCGGTCTCGCATCTCTCACGGAGGAGCGGAAGCATAAAGGAGGAGCGACGACGTTGATGATCGAGAGAGGAACAGGCCTGTATTTTAGTTGTGTTTTGTTTTTGTATTTTATTTTAGCCAGCAGTCGTCCGCGAGGGGCTGCTGGCAGTTCCTTATGTTTATTTTCGGTAGCCAGCAGTCGTCCGCGAGGGGCTGCTGGTGGTATTTTGGTTGTTTGTTTTATTTTAAATAAATTATATTTTGATGGTTCGTCGGTTCCCGCCTCCTTCTTCCCTGAACATTGCTACATATATAATTAGTAATAGTAACGTAGGGTAGACTGGGTACAGTTGAGACATAGGTACAGTTGAGACACCTTAAATAACTTGCGTGCGCAGCAAGCACAAGTTGTGATTTTTGCTGTGCACATGCGTATTAGTGTCCTCTTTGATCGTGAAAAATTTGAACAATGGACGCATCTCCGATCCGAAGATATCGGCAAAAGTTTTTTTTTCTAAGGTAAGACGTTCACTTCACCATGCACACTCCACAATGAATAGCTTATTATCCTTATGTGACTGTTAAACGTAACTGGTATCATCACAAACGTTATTCTGTGCCCTAAAAACTGGCATATTTCATGGTATTGTGTAATACATGGTCATTGCAAAATCTAGAGAAATGCGCGAGGTGGCCATCAGGGTACAGTTGAGACACACTGTCTCAACTGTACCCGCGATAGAGTTCGATTACGTCACACGCTGTTTAGTTGTTCAGTGTTATGATAACAGGTTAAATGTCATAATTAGCCAGCATAGGACACAAATGAAAATAAAATTGTATATTTGTGATATTTAAACTGTGTATTATTAATGAAAATATTTTCTAACATGAATGTTATAAGGATAACCTAGCATGTTGTCAAATAGGCAAGGTGGTAAAACGGGTACAGTTGATACACCATTTTTAAGATGTGTGCAGCAGTCACATAGTTAATTTAAAGAGAGAGAGATAGAGTGTGTGTGTGTGTTTATGTTCACCAGGTCCAGCATGTTCCAAAGTTTAGTCCTGAACTAATCAGGCCTCATCCAAAAGCTGGCCCCAGAAAGGCCAATGGTCAACGTTGGAGGAAAAGGACCACTGAAATTCTCACTGATACCCCTGTAAAGGAGACCCTTGAAGAGGAGAAAAGAAGATCCTCCATGAAGGTGAAGAGGAAGATCATGACAGAGAAAAAGGAAGGAGGAAAAAGAAGAAAGAAAAGCACAGAAGACACAAAATGCCTGGTGTGTGACGAATGGTTCTCAAGTTCACGGTCGGGAGAGAAATGGGTGTCCTGCTCTAGGTGTAGCATGTGGTCACACGTAGAGTGTACTCTTGGCGGAGACAGCTACACATGCCATCATTGTGAAAGTGACACCTGAATCAATTTTTTCCTTTGTTGGTTGTTTACTGTTACTTTTGACATTGTTATTGTTAGTGTTGTCATTGGAATGTTTCCATTTGTACTGTTGCAATATCTGTTCATGAAATATCTTGTTCCTGTTTTATACATTTTAACCAGTGCTAATTTAAATAAAATGAATTAATTTAAATGGATGAATAAACAAACATGTTGCCCAAATGTTATTTTCTTTATTTATTATATTTGCAATGAACGGTTAGTTACCTTTACTTCATTAAAAATGGGTGTCTCAACTGTACCATGGTACTGTCTCAATTGTACCACATATGGGTACAGTTGAGACAAAGTTGAGACAAAAAGCACCTTATTTTTATGAGCTAATTGTGGAAAATATAAACTAATTATGGGTAATATTGATAATATCTTAGTCTACAAGCTAATGAAATGTCATGTGGAAATTCACTTCTTTTCAGTATCTATTTTTGTGTGAAAAATCAAAACGCAAAAAGTGTCTTAACTGTACCCAGTCTACCCTACACCACGTGCAAACCACTGAAATCGGCTGATAAATGTAAACGTTATTATTGTTTTTATCCAGGAAAACCGCAGCTCACCCGTTTACTTGCATTTGTTCACAGCGCAGTCTTGCCCTCGTGTAAGAAAAGACGGCCGTACGCATCGATTTACACCAAAAGAGTAGGCCTAAGCCTTGAACTTGACAACGTAATGACGAACGCGGTTGCCCAGACCGGTTTGTTTGAACCGCGAGAGGCGTCAATTGCCGTCATTATGTTGTCCGTCAAGTTCAAGGGTTAGCTCTTTTCCCGTAAATCGATGCGTCCGGCCATCTGTCGGAAGCTAGTTATTTTAGTCGATAGTTGCATATATTATGCATATTTTTCTTAGACGAACACATAGCTTCACTTCAGAATGTCTTTTTTAACCCCCGCAGAGCCGTGTCGAGCACTTTAATTATGAATAGATGCGTTTTAATGTAGGCTACTTCCAAAGACAGACAGCCATTCTAGCCAATCAGAAAAGAGTATTCTGACACACCATCATATATGAACAATCTTTGCATAGCCAGCAGTGATGCGCGGGTCAATGTATAAACAACCCGCACCCGACCGTCGTTTTCAACTAACCCGCCCGCAACTCGGACCGCAAAAAAAAAAAGAAAGAAAATATTGTACCCGACCCGCTTCCTGATCCGCATTTTTTAAAAGTAGTAAATGCTCATCGTAGCGTCATTGGGCCATAGACGTCTAACACAAATGTGTAAATAGCATCGCAAGAAGTATACATGACAAAGCCAGCACTTTGGTCATCATCTTTCATTATTTCGGCAAATGTCTCCCACACTTTGCTCTTTCTATGTGTGTAGCTATTTGCGGAGCTTCCACTCCTGTCTTCACCTTTTCTCTTGCCGCCTCCATCTCTCCTGCAGACTGTAGTGATGGCCGGTTCATGAACGAATCGTTCTTTTGAACCGGTTCTTTTTAGTGAACCGGTCGAACCGGACTGAATCGTTCGAAACAGTTCGTGTCTTGCGTCAGTGCTTAATCCACAAGTTACTAAAGTTACTCACTTTCAGACATGCCTGACAGTCCCTCCGAATCGAAATAAACCAATATCCCGGAGTATATTTTACTCCAGTAACTCCAACAGTTCACTAAACTGAGACATGTTGGTGCCACTGCTGAGAGAAGTGATGAGCACGAGCAGCTGATACTGCGCATCCGCGTGCTTCCGAACGCACAGGTACAGTTCTCGGATCCCACCAGTACAGAACCGAGACTGAGCTCGTGCGTTATCTTCGTGCCAGTTATTCAGCCAATAAAGTGTAGGCCTTTGTATTACATAGAAAATTGTGTCTAGAGCTATATACAAAGGTTTAATTGGCATCTTTATTTCAAACGACCCGACCGACCGCGACCCGAATATCATTAAAACTATTTTTGGATGACTCGTAACTGCGGGTGACCGCAGGCACCCGCTCATTTTGGATCAACCCGCGCATCACTGATAGCCAGGTGGTTATAGAGCAGAAATTTTAATGTGGAGAGTACAAACGTAAAGATTTTTGGAATATAACTCTTGACAAAAAACAAATACAAAGGCATTTCAGAGCATCTGTATATTTTATTCACATATGTTACATTTTGCATTAAATGTCATTAAAAGTCACCCTTTCAGAGATGACATCATAAAGTCTGAATCAGCACCTACAGTAATGTACTGTATTACTGCCTGCCTGACAAGCATTCACCACAGGAGAACACACCAGCATTATCCACCCATCACACTTAGCACAACTGTCTGTCTATACAAAGTGGGGAACGAGAGAAAAAATAACTCTCAAAGGGGGAAAAAGAACAGCAGCATGCAAGAAATCAAGACAAAATAATGAAAAGAAGCTAACTTCCAAGTGCACTGAAAACATCCTCCATCCAGCATGACATGATTGCAGCAATGATAATCAACACCTACCAATCAAACTGATCAATACAAACCAAACATGCTTTTTTCTGGTACGCGAGTGTCGAATATGTGTGTGGTATTGGGGGGGTGCTTGCCTGTCTTCAGTAAGAAACAAAGCAAGCAAATTACCCTCGATATAGCTGGACGTTACACGTCCCTGTAACTGCACTAAATATAATTTTCACAGGGGTTCCACTGATGTTATTATTTTGATTGTGACACCACATTGAGAGCTCTTGAAATTACTTTCAACAACTCTCAACGTGGTGTCGCAAAAGGCGAATTATTATAATGTTTAAACTGGGAACATTGTGTGTTAATGTGATCTTAATTTTTTATTTTTGATCTTAATTTTTAAGGGGGAAATGATGAAAAGAGGAAGTACTCAAAGTAAATCACCTGCTAACAGAGGAGCTGCTTAAAATAAAGAAACTGTGTGCCATACCATACATGTCCATCACTGGACTGGGCTGTAATATTACATTTGATGTGATCCAGTTTAACACATTTTCAAATAATTAACATGTGCATACATAATGCCCTTTCCAAATTAACAGATTACACAATCAAAGATGGTCCGAGGACAGAGCTTTGAGGAACCTCAAATTATCAGCCATTATTTCCATTTATCAGCCTGGAAAACTAGCCTCCACTAAATGTCTATTTGTAAAAAGAACCAAATAACTTCTTTTTTTTTTTTTTTACCTCTTTCTTTTTGATAACATTAAAACATCTTTTTTTTATTTTTTATTTATTTGGTCTGATTCTTTTTGCACAAAGGAGATACACACAATCTGGCCAAGTTCAAACACATTAGATCAGGAATTCAATATCTGAGTGGTGTGTGCATCAAAATAATATCACAATAATACATAAATATTGTCTTTAAACGAAAAAAAAAAAAAAAAAAAAAAAACCTTCACAAGCTGTAAAATCCTAGAGGAGGAGAAATTAGACTCCGGCAGCCAGTTGCTGCAAAACTCAAAGTCAAGAAAAATGATTACTAAGAGCTTTCTTAACTTTAGAGGTTTGTTGCCAACTGATCACTGAGCCTGTAGATACAGAAGCCCAGCAGGACATAAGCCTCTGAGCATCTACATGACCTCATCTATTTAAGTTGTGTGATGAGGCTCTTTGAAACAGAGCTCAGTGTATTGGACAACACTGCCCCCTATGGACCATCTGACACCAGTCTAGGCATTATCATGTAATTAGAATATGGGAAAGACAATCAAGACCTTGAGTGACCATTGACTTGGTGGGTATGTGGTCAGATTTTTGGGCTATAGTGAGGTAAGAAACTTGCCAAGAACATACCCAGGTCACTATTTCAACCTTAATAAAAATAATAAATTATATTTTGCATTAAAAACTAAGCTTATTTTTTTAGAACCAGTATTTTTTTTTTGCATTGCAAATGCATTGCATTATTTTCCTTACAATTCAAGCACATCTGACCACTCTTTACAATAAAGCCAAAACACCATTGAGAAACAAGAAAAAACATTAAGATGCATTACATTAATGATAAATGTTTGACTGTGACGAATTATGCAAAAAATAATTATCTACATAAGCTTCATTTTCTTAATGCAAAAAATATTTAGGTAAAACTTAAAGCCTTTATGAACAATGCATTATAAAAGTATTTATAATGTACATTATAATGGATTTTATCTTTTCACAAATAAATGTAGACAAAGTTAAAATGCATTATACTTAAAAATTCATTGTTATATCTGAAATTTGTCGTGTTTTAATGCACACGTTTAGACATTTTTTAAAGGTGTAACAGTGAATAGATAAGTGTTATAATGTATTGCAACTGTAGTTACAATTATTGATGAGAAAAAAACAATGTATTATAAGGTGCATTACAAGGCATAATTAAAGCATTACAATAATACTTATGAAATAATTTTATAATGCATAATATTTAAAGACTTTACTTAAAGTTTTACCGCTTTTTCATTTCTTATATTTATTATTTTCAAAAGGCCTTAGGTGAGAAAAGGATCACCTTTATGCAAGGGAAAGAGCCAAAGACCATTAAGACTTGTCCTGTCTCCAGCCATATAATGTGCCAATAAATGGGGTACAAGGTTACAGGGGGATTTTTTTCTATAATAAACTCAACAGACCAGCCAACCACCATAAAACACAGAGCCTTCATTAGAAAAAAGAAAAAGAAAAAAAGTTGAAAATTGTAAAAAGATTTTTTTTTACAAAGGTATAATTTAGTTGTTTTTTTTAAACAATGAATAGCAGCACTTTTTAAATATTAAAATCTTTTATCTGAGACTACAAAACAAAAAAAACGAACAAAATAAAATACCTGAGGATGACTGTAACTACACCTTGACTCAGAGACAACTTGTAACTCTTCTAATCGGTTTATATTTTGTCTCATACACTGCTTTTCAACTCAGTCACTCTTATGAGATGTGTTTAAACTCAAATAACATAACTATACACATCGCACTGGTCATGGGGTGGTGGGGGGATATGTTGAGAGTCTTGGTACCTTTAGCATTCAAGGTTTTGATATTAATTCTGATATCTATACATGATTTGTTTCAACGTTGGTCAGAATAGTTGCTATCCCCCCCCCAAGAATCTCTCATTTTAGTTTTCCAAATATTACAGAACGGGAGCATTTTCTCCACTTGTGCGTCTAACAGGATTGACACAGATTCACTCAATGTGCTTTCACTGTGAGCTTGCTGGGACAAAAAATATTCTCCCCTATTAATCCACACAAAAAATTACTTTTAAACACACACGCACACGCTGTTAGTCATTAGGCTTGATTGTACACTAAACTTCACATGAACCCAGGCTGTGGCCAACTCAATGCAGGTTTCCATTAAATTACACGACAGAAATCCTCAGAGGATAACATAGAGGCTTGCGCTGACATCATGTGACCTGTCCTCTCCAGGATGTGGGCTGTTCAGTTAAAGTCCATTGTAGTGGGGACCCCAGCGCTTGTTGATGTGGTCGAAGGTGTGTGACACCCACTGCTGCTCCAGGACACGGTATCTCTCCTCACATAAATACAGAGGCTTTCCTCGACTGCAGGACAAAAAAGATCAGGAGGTTACAGCAGGAAAGGTCAACCGTTTTCTCTATAAAAGACATGATCACTCAAAAAAAAAAAAATGTTTAGGCAGGCACAACAGGGCAATGACCTCAAATAAAAGACTAATTGAGCAGGGTCACAAATAAACAGGGGCTAGGGGCAAAAATGCCCCCCAAATTCAAAATCAGGGGGCAAAAAAATGCCCCTGTAAAATGAAACAAAATATATTTACAGCTATCTCTGTGAACGAAAAATGTTGACTTTTAGGCATTACATGTAGATTTGCTCAAGTTGCATCAGATTCCTTTGACGTCCTTTCGACGCGTTTCTGTTGAGCTTGTGAATTTAATGGCCAATCAGAGGCATTCAGATTAATCACATCTGAAAATGCCGTTTTCTGAAAATTTTGTTCAGTGCACATGCCCTCTGAATGAATTCTGCACTCTGAATTTTCTCATCATAAACAAAGAGCAGATGCAATGCAAATAAGAGATTCATTATGCTTCAGTGATTGAGTGAACGAGAATATTTGCGATACATAATCTTTTTCAAATAAATACATAATGCCCTCTCCAGAATAACATATTATACAATAAAAGATGGTCCAAGGACAGAGCTTTGAGGAACACCGCATTTATCAGACTGGAGAACTTGCGCTGAACTGAAGTCAAGGACTACTTTTGAGTGTTCTTTGCTTGCTTTCTGTATTTTCCATATGTGGCAATGCAGAAATAAGCTATTTTCTGTGATTTTGTGGGTACTTCCGATTTATTAGCCGCTATAGTAAATAACTGGAAAAATAACAAAATGCAGTAAATTTCAAACCAATGTGTTTATGACTACAATAATAAATTAAAATAATATAATAACAAACAATAGTTTGTAATATCAAGTAGCATTAAGGACAGTTTTTGTACAGCTAAAATAATGAAGCGAATGAGAATGGAAGCCTTGACACAAAAATATAATAGCCGTGCCCGCTCTTACGTTAAGAATAAGGTGAATAGAATTTATTCAGAGTTTTTTTTCATGACACTAAAATAACCAATGCAAAGTTTGGATTTTGAATGCATAAAAGCAATTAACTATTAAAAAACAGTTCTTAGCTTGTTTTGTCTTTCTAGTCAGCATATGATGTGCCGCTTCGCAACTTGTTTCTTATGTATTCTATTAATTGACACATTAAATTAATAATCATTACTGCAACATTGAGGGAAATAATCAACAATAATTATTTTTGTCATAAAATTGCAGCCCCATCCTGTAATGAGTTCCTGTTTTTTAATGTTATAATTTATATACTTTTTGTAGGCTATTTATATGCAATTTTTCAGAAGATACCTTTCAAAAAAAATTTTTTTAAATGTTGTATGCCACCTTTGAGCAGTATTAAACAAGTAAACAAACACAAATGCCATGTCAGATGCTACTTCTGTTCTACCTTTGCAGTGTAAATATGGCTTTTGTTGATGTTAATAATCCATAGTATATGGCCTATTTTAGCCTATAGCCTATTTTGTTTTTTGTTAACAGCCTATAGTATTTTGATACTGGTTAAATATTAGTATTTGACATGAAAGACAACACAGCTAAAATATGTTAATTCTAAAAATTGGCCTTACAAATAATGATTAAAAAAAAACCATGGAAATCAATTATATTAATGGAAAATTTAATTTCAGCCCCTGCTACTAAGACCCTTAGAATGAAATCTAGATGCAACATCTGTCCATGAGAGCAGCGAGGGGTTTACCGTAGGTCTCTGTCCTCCTCTCCATGAGCGTCCAGATACACAGACCCCCACAGACAGAAGCGATGCCCTCGGATGATAATGATGACCGAGGCGTTTACCAGGAGGAAGATACCGGTCGCTGCTCCGCAGTGCTGGGAGTGCTTTGGATTAAAAATAGACAATCATAATCAGCATCATCAGTGTTTGGATCATTCAAATCGAGCTTTCAGCGTTTGCTGCACACTCACCAGCACACACTCACACACGCCCTGCTGTTTACAGCAGTGCCCCTTCAGACAGACGAAGGCGCCGCACACCAGGCAGAGCGCAGGGTCTTTGGGGGTTTTACCGCAGCTGGTGCAGGACTTCCTGTGGTAGAACTGGAAGATGGTGTTGTAATTGTCTGGGAGGTGCAGGAGGCGAGGGGCGACCCACTGCGGATTCTGAACCAACAGAGACTGAAGAGAGACCAGAAAAATCACTCAGCATGGCAGATTTCATTCACTTTCACTGTCAGTCAAAGCAACTCTTGTCACTTTGTCAACATCTTGACCAGTGTTGAATCAGCGTTGAATCAGCGTTGAATCAGCGTTGAATCAGCGTTGAATCAGCGTTGAATCAGCGTTGAATCAGCGTTGAATCAGCGTTGAATCAGCGTTGAATCAGCGTTGAATCAGCGCTGAATCAGCGCTGAATCAGCATTGAATCAGTGTCGAATCAGTGTCGCATGTGTCAGTTTTTGGTGTACGCTTTTCAGTGGAGTCAACCTACAAACCTTATATTTCTCTCTCCATACTGAGGTTATCCTGAAATCACCATTCATTTTTATGGAATGTTGCAGTGTTATATATTTTTTCAGTTTTTTCTTTAATCAAAATATTACCAGGGTGGGCAATAAGAATGTCCAATGGAGTTCCAATCTGCAAACTTGCATTCATATCTGCCTTCATTGTGTTTGCAAACACCCACTTTTTATGATTCATTCTATTCCCAATTGGAAAAATCAAGTCTCATCCTAATTTTTTCGATGTGCTGCTTCACTTGAATATGTAAAAAGGCAGTAATTTTTTTTTTGTTTCATTATAACTTTAAGATTAGAGAAAGCAGTTTAACATTGAAAAGATCACTTCACTTTCACCTTTAAATTTAAATACAGTACATATAATTGTTTTTTCCAAAAGTTCAAAGTGGTCATTAAGATTTTTTAATGTTTAATTGAATGTGTCCATACTTAAAAATCTTACTGACCCCAAACTTTTGAAGTGTAGTGGAAAACATCCAACCAAATCCAATCTATCAGATCTTCCTAACATTAGTCAAGATTTTATTCTAATTATTCAAGACTGTGAGAACTGACGCACAACCAGACATTTTGTCATTGCCGTTTAAAGGGGTCATGACATGGATTTTTCCTTTTAATGTTCCTTGAGATTCACTTATAAATGCACAAAAACTATATATATATATATATTATAGTCTGTGCAGTCAGATCCAATACAGTCGGCTGCTTCATCAGTCAACGTTTCTTTGCAAACTCTCCATTACACTGTGCCACATTTACAAAACAACCTGCAGTCAAACAAACATATAATCCTGTGACGTGATCCAGGATGCCATTAAAATAAACCATCAACTTGTTTCTGACACTGGGTTCCTTCTGAAAGTCTGTACAGAGATACAAACCAGCTGTTTAAGTGTCAGGCGTTAAGCTACTGAACACCAGTGGGTGGGGCATATATTGTGATGATGTATAACTATTCGTCAGTGCGTTGCTCTGGAGGCAGGCATATGCAAATGTTTTTGCCAGTGTGATGTCACAGATCCCGCAATATCGAAACTAACCATTTTTAACGGTACAAAAAGCCCTTATATGTCAAAAGCTCAAGGTATATTTGATTTCTCATGTCATGACCCATTTAATTTGTATTTTTGCAGCATGAAACCTTATTAGTTCAAAACCCTGCTCTGCAATCTTGAATATCAAAGATGATGTTATTGAAGCTGGTTATGCTTGGTTAGTCACGGTGGATAACAGTAATAAAGAAAACAATTGGTTAAAACACTGACGTAAGCAACACATCAAATAAAACAGAGTTACAAAGAATCAAGACACAAACAGACACTGACCACAGCCTGCTGGGAGGGTGTGCTGGACAGAGCGACCACCTCTGAACACCACTGGTTAATCAGATCGAAAGCGCTGAAGTTCCAGTCCAGACACGCTGCGCTGCTCATGGATCCACTGGACTGGACAGAACCAGTCAAACTCAGACAGTTGGTCAGCAGAGAAAACTCCTCCTCCACCTGTGACGAGAGAGAGAGAGAGAGAGAGCATGAGTATCAACTGTGCTGGACGAGAGCCAACGTGTGTGTGAGAACCTATTCAACCATATTCTGGGAAGTGAGCTAAATCCTCAAAACTTCCATTTGGGGATTCATTTGTACAGTATAAGATTAATATATATATATATATATTTTTTTTTCCTCTTAAGTGTGAGAGCTGGGTATAGTATTTATAACTAGCTGTAGAAGTCTCTGTAATGTCCCCATCTAGAGAGTGATGTAAATGTGTGTGTGTGTACCAGGCATCCGGGTAAGCTGTCTCCATACAGGTGGTGTTGCAGTAAACAGGACAGTCTCAGGAAGGGCAGACAGAACTGCTGTAGGGTGAACTCAATTGACTGAGGAGACCACACGCTGGAGCTCAACTACACAGAGAAGACATCATTAATCCTGGCGATAACACACAAGATCTTCCTCAGAGATGATTTGCTTGGAAAGAACAAGCTTTATGCTCAAATAACTGAGCTGCAGATTCCTATATAATAGAGAATTACTCTTCTATGGCTAATTCTCACGAAACTGTGTTTTCTAAATAACAATTCTATGTATAGATGATACACTGTTGTTCCAATTTTTTGGTTTTCACAAAAACAAAAAAAAAACTAAGCAGCACAACAGTTTTCAACATTGATAATAATCAGAAATGCTTCTTGAGCATCAAATCAGCAAATTAGAATGATTTCTGAAGGATCATGTGACACTGAAGACTGGAGTAATGATGCGGTCTTGTCAAAACAACACGAGAAGAAAGTGAATAGAAGTACTGTCCCATGACACAATGGGTCCTTGAATACTTGTTCACACTTTTCTTCACTAAAAAGTCTGAACCTGCTGTTCTCTTAACTACATATTGTCATTATTACTACTGATGCTGATTTTGTAAGTTAATGACTTCAATGATAATTGTTGTCCAATAAATTTGCTTTGTAAATTCAGTCATCATAATGGCAGTATAGTCAGACTTGTAACCTGCACTAACTTGGATAGGTTAAATATAGAGGACAAATTCTTGGCCATCACATGTCACTTTTACTGTAGTGGTGTGCGGTCCTTTCGTGACTCACCACGAATGCTTCCTCAGAGTTGGTGTCGTACACATCTTTGGCCTTCGTCAGCTCGGAGATCACGTGACCCAGGAGCGACTCCCATGATTTGTCAGAGTTTGGCGTGTTCTGTGTATTGAAATAGCATTGAATATTAGAAACTAAAGCAAAGAAAAAAAGTGATTTTTACTCCCTCCCATAGTACTAACTGGATTGAAATACTGTATATTGGCTGCGTTTCAAAACCTAGTGAGCTGACTATGTAGAGTTAGACAACATTATTGGCCATCACAAATGGATTAAATGCACCAATCTAGGATAAATGCACCAGTCTAGGAAGGAACATGCTAGGTTTTGAAACCCTGTGTGTTGTTTTAAACGTAGTCAGCAATTTGCAAAAGCAATAGAAGTTTCAGACAGAGAGAGATGTGAATTAAAGCAGTCTGACTGATGACATGAAACTTCACCTTAGTCCATTTAATTCTCATAAAGCCCCTCCACACCAAAAATAGACATTTAATGGAATGCAGAAGCATTGCTAATGATCTGTTCTGTGCTAATGAAAACCTCAGAGCGCTTTATCTGAAGGATTTCCTGTAGTAGCTCCTCGCTCTGGGTTTGCTGAAGATTATTGCCATCACCCCTTAAACAGGATTGAGGACCAAAAACACATTCTTTCTCTAAATAAAATTAGCTTATCGTAAGCGTCCGAAGATGAACGAAAGTCTTACGGGTTTGGAACGACATGAGGGTGATTAATGACAGAGGTTTAATTTTTGGGTGAACTAAGTAACCCTTTAATGTGCAATTGAGTCATTATAGTTCTGCTCTGGAATCTGACTGGATTGACCTGATACAAGTATCCACACCCATAAAAAGATTAGTTGAATTCTGCATTACCGCGCCACTGTGACGGCCTACATCATGAGCGGTGTTCGATATTGTTGATTCTAATTGCAGTTCCACGACACACATCTTTGCTATAATTGACCTAACGACAGGTATAATACTGATAGCTCAAAACAGCCAATCAAATCGCTGCACTGAAAAGCCTGGTTGCTATCAGCCATTTTGTTAACTGTCAGACACACACAAACCCCTTTTTTTTGGGCAAATTCTTTAAACTATGGTACGTAGTTCTGGAACATGAAATTCAGATACTAGGTGCCAAGAGTTGCTAGTTAATGAAGTTTCGTTCATTCCGTTCCCGAAATCAGACTGTTGGGTCAGACTTATTTGAAATTGACCTTTGTTCATTTTAAACTTATGTGATATCCGTGATATTGCCCTATGGTTCATCGGCACAAAATTTGAGGAAGATATTTTATGAATTATAAATATCAATCTACATTTAGAGTAAATATCAGTATGAGCAAATCGGCTTCATCCAAGATATCTGTGCATCTGTTGATTTCATTTATGTGTGGATTGTATGTTTTTACTTGGAAAAACAAACTAATGCTGAATGGTTTCAACATCTCTTTGCTCTGATAAGTGATATGTAATTTAGCCAAATTTAACATTATTGTAAGAAAAAACACAAAAAACACATTTACCCCTGTTTGCGTCTGCAATTGTAACATTTTTCCTGTTAATGTCGACTTCTTGACAACTGCGTGGATTTTCTCTTGTTATTTCACTAATTTCTCATCTTCTACTCTTATTTTAGTGTTTCAACATAACAACCTGGTACAATGGTTGTACTTTCAGACTTTTGTGCAATGATAAACTATGATGAACTGCATTTGAAGTCTTTTTTTCCAAAATCATAAAGGGACATTTGGTCTGTCATTTTGTTTGATGGGAACACCAGCCCTTGAAAAACGGTAGGCATGGTAATCAATCATGAAAGTCAATTGACTGGCGGATGCCTAAGAAAGCTTTTTGATTGGTGTTTGGCTGGATTTGTGATTGGCTGAGGTGGTGGTGATGTTAGGCTCATGTGTCGCACCTTCTTGGCAGTTCCTGTGTTGCTCCAGGCGAGTCTCTCCTCACGGCTGAATCTGATGGACAGAGCGGCCAGAGCCTGTGTAAACTGCAGACTGTACAACACCTTCACCACACACGTGAAGTGCTCTGCACACAAACACGACACACACAACATGCTTATCATCAACACAAGATGTAGTATCTTATGTTTAAACAACATGATATTAAATCACATTTTCACTTGTGGTCATACTGTGCATTATTCATCTAAATATAATGACTTAGTTAAGATTATGAGGAAAGAAAAACATTTTATATCATATTCCATAAGGTTATGACTAGAAAAAAAAGAATTTTCAGCATCATTACCCCAGTCTTCAGTGTCACATGATCCTTCGGAAATCACTCTAATATGATGATTTGATGCTCAAGAAATATTTATTGTTATTATCAATGTTGAAATCGGTTGTGCTTTGAACGGTATTGTACATTGAAAATGCATCATTCAATATATCTCAAGTGGCCAAGAACAAAGATATGAAAATTAAATGTGACCTGAGACCTTGAGACAATAGGATTTAAACTGGACTTCTGTTCCTCACAAATTATGTCCATACACTAATTACAGTAGACAGCATATTTGTAAAGTCTACGGGTAAAAGTGGGGCAATAACTACAATATCATTCCATCAACTTTTACTTTGGTCCCCGCCAAACTGTAAAACTGTCAGTTGCATCCTTCAATAAAAGCATCTGTCCCAATAACAAGATGCACAGAGACACCAACTTAACCAACTCTATAGACAGCAGAGCTTTCAAGAGAATCATGGGTCTTTTGTTAAGACACAAAAATCAATCATGTGACGGTGTACAGATCTGATTTTTTTGGAGAGGGTAATTAGCCCTTGTGTTCATGTAGCAGGTGTTAAGACCGGTTGTGCCACACACACTCGCACACACAGACAATGACACTCCATTAACATCCTCACCAGAGCCAGAGACCCCCCCACCACCACTAAACTATTCTCGAACACATGCACAGTTTCTGTTCTAATGCGAGCTTTATTGTCTTGTGTCTTCAGACTGATGGACCCGAATCGATCCTCTGCTCACAATGACAAAACACATGATGCTTATTTGAGTCAATCAATAATTAGTGATTAACCAAGACAGTCGTGGCCCATCTAAAGACTAAACTCACATGTGAAGGGTAGGGTGTGTGTTAGGGGCAAGAGGAAGATGTTTTTCTTAAGTGCAGTGCATCGACTGTGGCAGAGAGCATCATGGTCTTTTGCTCTCAAGTGTTTTCTGCTGGTTGGCCTTGTGCATCACAACTGTCAGGGTGTAAGACTGATTGTTTTTGATTGAACATTTTCCTTTTTTTATCACATTTTTATTATTAACTGTTAATCTGCCAGGCTTATTTGATAAATTAGTCATTAAGAAGGTCTTTCGCCATCATTTACTGTGTGGTATAAATGAACAGTATTTGTGATTTCACACTTTGTGTGTGTGTGTTTGTGTGTTACCTTTGCGTAAAGGCTGAGGCATGGTGAGGATGAAGATGATGAGGAGGGACGGGACATCTCTGAAGAGCATGGGCACCTCAGGACGTTCATCATCACAGAACCTGCACACAAAACACGGAATCACACAACAGTACAACACAACACTGATATACAGACGACACTCTTGCACACACAACAGCACGACTTACATTATCATGTAAAAACAGGAACATCACTGTGGGCGAATATTCATGAGGCTTCAAATCCTTTCAATACAATTTTACTGTAAATGTACAGTAGGTGGGCAGGTTACGTAAAAAAATAAAAAAAATAAAACAAGACCGCAATTAAAATATCAAAGAAAACAGAACAGCAAATATTTATTTATTGACTTATATTGAACTATTTGAGAGTGTGGGACTGAGTGCTGTCCATTAGAGCAGAAATCTGAACCGAGCTTTTGTGCATAAAGGCCCTAAATGGTGTTTGGACGCTACCGCAAACACTCGAATAATTCACTCAAACACACACACAATGACATTCAATGACTTTACTGTCCAAACACAACTCTCAGATAATCTTTTTTCTGTTTGACAAGTGATTGCGGGCGGGCAGAAACGGGGACAGCAGTGGTTTTATTCGAAATGCTGTATTAATAGCTCAGCGAATGTGCCCGAGGGTTCTGGTGACAGAGTTTTCCTTCAAAAGCCCCAAACAAGGCGTTTATAAATACATCTGCCTCCCCTCGGAGCCGGAGTCCAGCCCGGCTAGCAGTCCTAAGAGACGCGCGGGTGAAAACGCTGTTACCGCCCGAACGCAGGAGAAATGAGGCCACTTAGCCAGCCGAGAGTGTTAAGTGCCTTTTAAACAGGAGGTGAGATGAGCAGTAACCTCCACACAGCCATAAACCCTCCAAATAAACCACAGCACTCAAGACATGCAGTGCTGCACAGCGTCATTTGCGAGAAGCAGTTATTGGTATCTATGGAAACCCCATTTGCTCTAATGTCTCTCTCTCTCTCTCTCGCTTTCAAAAAGATGCCGCAGCAACACCATAAAAGCCAGTGAGTAACAATACTTCTTTTGGCAAATTTTGTCATGTTCTTTTTTATTTATTTTTTAAATACAATACCATTTATAGGAGCAAAACTCTTGTGTATGCGTACTGTTATCAATATTCAGTCAAGTTTGAGTCTTTTTGACTGATTAAATAGAAGGAATAGTCGTTTGTTTGTGTCGCTGGTCTCACTGTTTTTTTGTGTGCAAAACTTTGTGAGTAACAAATATAAAACTAGTGATTTTGATATTAATTAGAACTTTAAAAACAGTACCATTTTACAACATTCAGATACTACCGTTCAAAAGTTTTGCTACTGCAATTAATGTGTGTAATTACTGTAATTCAGTCATGAACATCATGGACCCAGGTCACCCTTCCAAAGAGCTTCTTAATCTCAATGGGGCTCTCCTGGTTAAATAAACTGCTTAAATAAAGGTTTAATAATAAATGGACACCATTTATTTATTTTAATAAATAAGTTATTAAATTCAGCACAGTTAATGCTAATGTAATGTATTGACATAATTGTACTTTACAAATCTACACTAGTGTACAAAAATCTGGTTTTGGACAAATAACATTGTCTTTTTGAATAGATTTTAAAATGGAAATTATTCCTGTGATCTAATCTTCAGGGTCACATGATCCTTCAGAAATCCTTATAATATGCTGCTTTGATACTCAAAAAACAGCTCTTACTACTTTTATCATCAGTTAAAACATTATCATCAATGTTGAAATGAATAGAATATTTGGATCAAAGAATATAAATGAATCGTTCTTTGATATTCACATAAACAGCATTCATCTGAAGTAGAAATCTTTTGTAACATTATAAATTATCAATTTAATGCATCCTTGCTGAATAACAGCCCAACATTTTGAACGGTAGCATGTAGGAAGACAATTATTTTACTGGCAATGCATCATGGGAGTAAGCGCTCGCTCGCACACACAAGTTATTTTGTCAAAATTCCATAATTACAGGAAATCTCTGATTGCTGGATCTCTCTGAAGGATTATGGGTAGTGCAGTTATACAATGTGAGTTCAGAAATGTAACACGATTTCATAAAAGGATTGATCTCTGAATAGGATCAGTTCAGGAAGTGTGTGTGTGTGTGTATACTCACTCAGGCTCTCTGCTGTGCGTGATCTGTGTGAGTCTGGTCCAGGGGTTGTATGCTGAATCTATGCTGTAGAGACGCATGTGCATGGCCAGCACATGAAACAGCTGATCTGAAACAGACAGAACACACACACACACACACACACACACACACACACACACACACAAGTGTTAGTGTGTGTAACATGATAAATGGAGTTTGCGTAAAGCCTCTAGATGTGTGGGAGGAAGTGACAGACATTAGATCTCATTAAAACTTGTCCTTTTTCACACAGATAGATGCCTTTAACACATGAACCTGCAACTTTACCTCAGCAGACAGAATACAACAAAAACATTCGTCCAAATGAGGTTTCATGGATGATGACAAGGAGAAGAACATGTGGCTATGTTTGTAATCTCATACAATTTGTGCCATTTCTGCAGCATTTACACTGCACAAACACTACCATTTTTTTAAAGCTTGGGGTCTGTAAGCTTTAGTAAACCATTAATTTGATGAAATATATTATTTATTTGAAGCAATACAATTGTTATTAAAATCATTTTCTATTGTTACATATTTGAAAATGTAATTTATTGCTGTGATCAAAGCTGAATTTTCAGCATCATTACTCCAGTGTCACATGATCCTTCAGAAAACATTTGGATATGCTGATTTGGTGCTCAAAAAACATTTATTTTTATTATCAATGTTGAAAACAGGTGTGCTGCTTAATATCTTTGTGGAAACCGTGATACATTTGTTTTATATATGTTGTCATTCTATTCCCAACATGCCTAAGATGACTGAAGCTTTTGTCCGCATACACTCATCAAACACTAAAAATGGAAGCATTACCCTACGTCTGTGAGCAGGACATCTAGTGTAGGTGGACAGTTTGTGACTGCAACGTCGTGTGAATTAGACATTTACACTATTTCAGCCTTTAATTACTCATTTTACTCCTATGAATGCAACAAAAGAAGTGACATCTCTCAGACTTATAAAACACCAGTAACATTCAAGAAGCTGGCTCATCTACAGACTCCTGAGAGAGCAATAGCACCACCTACAGGCGATCACCAAGTTATGAATAAAATCTTGATAACACCTTAGGGAGTCTCAAAAACAGTTTAAGATTATTTTTGTTTCGTTCAAACATGCTAAAACACATTTTCAGGCTAGCCCATCCAACAGTAAAACGATCATAAATGACTCTCAAAGAGAGCGCCGCTCTATTGCACGGTCCTTACATACATTTTAGGGTTCGTCTCCTTCCCTAATGTCTCAGACAACAAGCTATATGTTTAGGTGTTAAAAATCTGTTTGCATTTTGTTCTATTGCAGAAATGTTTGTGAATGCCCTCTAAACCTCAGACATGACGGCACAAGGAAACATGAGAGATCAGCCTGAGATCTCTGCATCGCTCTATTCCTCGTTCACATCTGTCTCTCCACCGCCTATCCTAACACACACTCTCCGGCTCCATATTGATCTTGTGTCTCCACACACCTGTGATTATAGTGTGCACGGCCCTCCTCACACGCCATCAATCACACACAGACACGAAACACGAGCGAGAGAGAGACCTCGATGTTCCACTGGCAAAAGCGAATGACCTCTAATCTACACTAACATGCAGAGAAACATTTTACATCAAATGACACTCAAATTCTCCACAATACTACCCAGAATCCCTCTGACTAAACTAGAGGACATCTAACAAGCCCCTTTCATCTGAACAAATAAATAACCTTAAATTTGAAACTTCGTCATGCAAATTGTTCTGAACAGTTCCATGGACATTTTTGGACAAGAGTGATATTTCTTTTTATACCATGGTCTGTCTGAATGCTTGATTCTGATTGGCTGGCAGGTGTGCGTTCAAACTGCTTATCTCAAGGCTCTGTGGAATACTTGATTCTGATTGGTCAATTGCACCATCCAGAGGTATGATATTCCATAAAAAAAAAAAAAAAAAAAAAAAAAAAAAAAAAAAACACACAGGCTGAAAAGAGCCAACACACAGGCTCATCTTGGTTACTGAAGTGAGCAGTGCTATACACTTGCTAGGAGCGTTTTTCCCTCGTGGAGGTTTTGCGTTGGGTGAGCTAATAAAAAAAAAAATCAATATTTTGTGTACAGTTATTTAATAATGTTATTGTGTAATAAGTGTTATGACTACTGTATCCGGCTGGATGTACATTATCCCTAACGTAATGCACAGGTAGTTGCAGTCAGTTAAATCACTGTTCTATATTAATGTGCTGCTTCACTGAAACACACTAACAGTTGTGTTTTTATTTTCAGGATTCTTTGATGAATATAAAGTTCAAAAGGACAGCATGTATTAGAAATAGAATCTTATGTAACATAAGAAATGCCTTTAGTGTCACTTTTGATCAAATCAAATGCATCCTTGCTAAATAAAATTAATTTCTTTCAAAAAAACAATTCAGACCCAAAATGTTTGAACGGCAATGTATGATTTAAAAGCTTTCTAACTCAGAAAAATGTTGTTTAACTTTCTATTCATCAAATAATCCAGAAAAACTGTTTCAAACATTGATAATAATAATGAATGCTTTTTTGAGCATCAAATCATCATATTAGAGTGATTTCTGAAGGATCATGTGACACTGAAGACTGGGGTAATGATGCTGAAAATTCAGCTTGATCACAGGAATAATTTACATTTCATAATATATTCAAATAGAAAACAGTTTTTTTTAATAGTATTTCACAATACTACTGTTTTTTTTTTTTTGTATTTTTAATCAAATAAATGCAGCTTTGGTGAACATAAGAGTATTCTTAAAAAAAAATATATATATATAATAATTTATTTTTGTAAATTTTACCGTTCCCAAACTTTGGAATGGCAGTGTGTGTGTGCGTGTGTGTGTGTGTGTGTGTGTGTGTGTGTGTGTGTGTGTGTGTGTGTGTGTGTGTGTGTGTGTAATAACAATAATATATTCCTATAAATATAATTACTGTAGTAATTGTTATATATAATTACTCCATAGTGATAGATCTGCTTTTTTTACATTCAAGCCTCAGAGGAACTCTAATACACTAAGACAATACGAGTATGGGATTGGGACTTGGTATCGGTAGACACTCAATATTCAATAAATCGGATTGATTGAAAACCTGATCGGGACATCCCTACTAACAACCACTCGCAACACTCGCAATATGGCGGTGAAATCTGAACAGACACTCACATTCTCTTTCTTTGACCATCCTTTCTATTTTCTTGTTCTCTTGCTAAGCTAATGTGCTGAGACTGAGTAAATCGGGCCCTCTCTATGGATGTGTGTTTAATGTAGCTCAGAAAATGACTGCTTTGCTGAAGTGTGAAATCTCTTTAGCTAGGCTTGAGTGTTAGGAGTTTTTCACAACAGCTCAAAGTCTGGACACACACTCATTTATACAGAGCCAGTGTGTGGATGTGTGTCGATTGACTGGTCTTGACTGCAAAAGTCCAACAATGGCAGTCTCGACATTCTCCTTGCATCCAGTCCATCAGCATACAAATATATCACCCACAGTCCATCATCCCAGAAGCCATTCCTGAACAATTAGAGCAGTCCGTTCCCATTTGAATCATGGACAGTAAGAGTCCACTTGGGAAATTTCATTTGCGGTGGCATTTTGTAGTGGTTAAGGTTCAAGGCTGGTAACTGCAAGGTTGAATCCCCTTAAGGCCCTATCAATGAACTCTTTGTATCCTTGAACACTAAATTGAAGACAGTGAACTTCAGATTACTCCAGCTAATTAAAGTGTAAGAAGTTCAGGACCAGTGGCTGACATATAAGGTCAACGTCATCTCTAAAGAGCAGTGTGCCTGACATACGCAGAATAGCAAATGAACAGACACAAAACTGCTGTAATTAAATGAATACATTTACTCAATTCACAAAAGAATTTAAAAGTGAACATGTTTATTTTCGATTATCAATGCTGACGTGGATTTGGGAACTGACAACATATCTGCCAAGTGGGCACTGTTAGATGCTGGAAATCACAAAATGACCAAGCCTGCCACAACATACTTTAAAGAAACATGACATTAAGAGTGTGTTCACAATTCGCATGTTTGGTTCGATTAAAACAAACTCTTGTGCGATTGCTCTGTTGGTACCAAACAAGCAGACTGAGACCAAATGCTGGATGTAATGTCACAAGATGCAATCCTAAAAAGTATGAATACACCGATATGAACATTAAGGTCAATACTGATAACCGATAATTCTGTGTTTGAAAGCTGATAACCGATATATTGGTCGATAAATCTAAATCCAAATTTATATATAATTTTTGAGAGCCTGATAACAAAAACAAGTGTCTCACCATGTCTCAAGCACACAATTATAATGTTCTCATTATAATTTTATGTAGTCTATATGACAGACTTGCGCTGCACAAGTTGCACTTTACTGTATTTTCCTTTTTTTAAGTGATTCCAATCAGATTTCAAGCAATTCAAAAACATCATGGTGAACAGTGTGCATCTGAAGTAAATAATACATTAAAATATGATAACGATAATTGGTGGCCGATATCATTTTGCCTTTTATCTTTAGGTTTGGTGTTAAAAAAAAAAAAAATGACAGAGTGAAATTCATGGACGAACCAGAACAACCAAGAGAACCACAATTGTGAACAAACCCTAACTCTGTTATCAGTGTACAATTTGAGTGACAAATTGTTAGGGAGTAATGCAATCTATAAAAGAAAAGCAAAACAAAATATATACAACAAACATTAAACTCAGAAAACAAAAAGAGAGAAACTCACTGAGACAGGAGCGTTTGGCAGCAGCACTGGCCCCCCCACTGCACAGATCCCCCCCACGGTGAACCAACTCTAACTCCAGATTTGTCCTGAGAGTGAGAGAGAGAGAGAGAGAGAGAGAGAGAGAGAGAGAGAGAGAGAGAGTGAGAGTGAGAGTGAGAGTGAGAGTGAGAGTGAGAGTGAGAGTGAGAGAGAGAGAGAGAGAGAGAGAGAGTGAGAGTGAGAGAGAGAGAGAGAGAGAGAGAGAGAGAGAGAGAGAGAGAGAGAGAGAGAGAGATTTTTGAGCCCGACCTATCCTTTTACAATGTCTTATAAAACCTTGAAATACATTTTAATGCAAGCTAAAGAATGAACAACACCAATAAAAGAGTGTAACATAGAAAAGACAGCAAGAAAGAATGAGAGTACACAATAGAATAAAGTAAATAAGGGGGAAAAACAAATGAACCAAAGCACAAGCAAACAAAAGAATGAACGAGAACAAACTAACAGTGAAAGAAACAAGAAAGGGAAGAACAAGCTAACTAAAAACTGAACAATACAAACAAACAAAAGAAAAAAGAAAGAATGGATGGAACGAACACAGGAAAGAAAGTACAAACATACAAAACAAATAATATAGACAAGGAGGTAAAAATAAACATTATACTCTTCCTCCAGGAAACACTGATCATATTGAAAGACAAATGACAACTAAAATGATGCCATTTACACAATCTTTTTGTTTTTTGTTATTTTACTGATTTTACCAAGAATATAAACACTATCATAACATCAGACCATCAGTAATGCAAGACACACACACTTTATGCTGTACTGAACTTCCCTCTAATGCCAAACATAATGAGAACACTGAAGCTTAGATTAAAAAACACTGACCCATAAAACAAAAGTGGAAAAACTGTGCAATGTCTTAAATAGATGATCTCTCTCACCTGGCCACGGAGTACATGAACAGGAAGTCGTTGTCAGGTGACCCTGGGTTCTTCCCATAATCCATGTATTTTTTCTGTGTGGTGTTTTTAATGTCCTTTATAACAGATTCCATCTCTTTACTCAGGTTGGACTCCGCCTGTGAGGAAGGAAAAACACCAGATTTGTGAAGGCGTGAGTTTAATTACCTGACATGACACTGCCTTGAGATTTTGTGTTGTGAGATGTTAAACCCCAACAATATTTGGTGGGGCATGAAAGATCACATGGAGGTGAATGGCACACCAGTCCTTACACTGAATCAGGATGGAGGGATGAGATGAACAGAACAGAAAAGAGGAGAGGGGAGAGGAGAGCGCTCTAATAAATACCAGTATGGGATCTCTCTGCTTTATGCTGGCGCTTACTGGGAAAATGCCCAGCTGCTCCTGAAGGTCCTCCACTTCCTTCACCAGTGTGGACAGGCTCTTGTTACTGGGAGTGTGCCAGACGCCCGTCTCCATCCCACGCCCGGGACGACAGGGCAAAACACTGTTGGCGAACTGACGACACAGTGGACAGGTGAACTCACCCTTATCCACAGAAAACCCCTGAAGAACCTGATCATTCTGAGGAATAAACAAATACGGTTAGGTTTAAAGCAGACTACTTTATAGTAAAAAGACATAACACTTATAGTATCCCATAAATCCATTTATAGAGACCAAAAGACTGGTCCATTGTGGTTTAAGATGCGTTCACACTTGTAGTTCGGTTCACTTAGTTCAGACCAAAAAAACCCCAAAACATTTAGTTCTGGTGCACTTAGCTTTCACATTGGAATTTTGATACCGAACTTAAAGGCATTGGGATTTGTTCATAACCCGAATGTTCGGATTTCATTGTGGTTCTGATGCCTGTACCGAACTGTGATGGGCAACATCATGAATATGATGAGGAAAAACAGGTATGCTTGAGCACTCTGCCTTTTTTAGGGTCGCATATTGTGACATCATGTCCTGTTTTTGGTTTGTTTCCATGTCTTTGGTCCGTGTTGCATTCATATTTCATTCGAACCGGCCAAGTTAATTTGGAAGCGGTGCGAGACCATCTTTTCAGCATCTCGGTCCTCTTGTTTGGTGCACACCAGGATTCAGATGGCAGCGTTCACACTTAAGGTGTATTTACACCTGTCTTGTTTGGATCGATTGAATCGAACTCAAGTTCGTACTTTCAGACAAACAATGACTAACAACATCTGTTAAGCCAATTACTGTAATGAACCAATTGCTAATTCAATGTAATTTCAGGTTTTGTTTAAAATAACCTAAAGAAGGAGCCAGTCTAAGACGTAAAGGTAGGTCATTGGTTGAAAGGTTCAGTTGAGAAGAAACACAGTGGTGGATGGACCTCTAATGACAGATCAAAGTCTGTACTTATAGCTCAAGATCTTGTCTAGAAGACATTTTATATTTGTACATCATGGAAAGTATTGTTGAACGTGCCAACTTGTGTATCAACAAAATTTAACACAAGTAAAACAAAATGAATCCGTAAAATTAATTTTTAGCAGACAAGACAGTAGATAAACTGATAGTCTTTATGTATAACAGTCAATGAAGACAGTTCCTCCACTCTAGAGTCTGTGGTTCACAAGGCTCCGGCGCCATGGGACATTTCCATAAATGATGAATTGAGGTTTGGAATACAGCTGACAGAGTGTGTGAACGGTGAATACTGAATATGTCTCTGAGAGGGGAGTCAAACTCCAGTCTTGGCAGACACTAGATTAGAAGCTACTTTATATTAGACAGCTGGATGAATGATTCCAGAATCATCTGTTGGGTTAAATCTTTTAAGAGCTGTTCAAATGCTAGGTGGGCTGTGAGAGTGGGGTCACTGTGCACATATACTTTTCCTAACTGTAGTAAGACTTCCACTATAACGGTTCCAAATGCATGATAAATGGCTGAAGTTAGAGCTCTTTGCAGTGATTCTCACCCGTAAGGATTCCATGTAGGACTTGTGACAGTCTATATGAAGAGTGTGGCCGCACGTCTGCACATATACACCCCCGTCCCAGCCAACAGACACAGACTGCAGACAGGAACTCTGGCAAATTGAGAACATGGAAAAAACGAGAAACTTCAGAACATCAGTCATGACCTAATGAGTGGCTTGTTAACAACACGTTCAGATTTGATGTATTATTAAACTCATACTGAACACAAAGCTTTCACTTGAAGTAGGGTTTTCCATACAACGAAAATCAATGGGATCCAAAAACACATTGACACTGACTTAAAAGCAATATGACACATGAGAAATTTATTTTACTACGTGTCACACTGTGCCTAACAAACCTTTACTGAGGTAACAACAATGTAATTTATTGGCCTCTTGTGGTTTAATGCATTATTAAAGCATGTGTGTAACCGTAATGAGGTTGTACCTGTATGAGTTTGTGGTGTATAAGTGGGTGTGCATTTAAAAGGCTTAAAACATTTAAGCATCTCGAAAAAATAAAATAAAATGTATATATGCATGCTTATGCAGTCATATTGCACTTATATGCCTAAACAAAGATGTTTGAGATGTTTCAGATTGAGTTTTATATTGTTAGTGTGTTATAGAGAGGTTATTGTGTGTTTATATATGGCACATACATCTTTAAAGTAGCGTTGCATTAGGGACAGTCTAACATCATTGGTCGCTCCACATGTGTCCTCGGGGTAGATGTGTTCCTCATCTGTAGTGGGCAATCGCTTTGGCGTGTCATTACGACAACGGTGCCCCAACACTGAAATACACACACATACACACTCTTCAGAAATGCCAATCATATGTTAATTAGCTGCCATCATCACATTTATGGCACTCACCATTTGTACACTATAATGAAATACCACGTCAAAGTCAAAACTGTAACGAATGTCACGCCGGTGCTTGCTGACCCTAAACCCTACCATACTGAATACTCAGCAATAAACATTAAAAACAGACCAAATCAGAAGCCGGTTAGTCCATCAAATCTCAAAGAACTGTTGATTTTCTGCAGAGAATTTCTCAACAGAAGGCACGTTTCCATTACAGATTTGCGCAAAACTTTCGGGATTTTTTCTAAATGTCAACAAAAAACGATTGAGAACTTACGGCGTTTCTATTAACCGATGTTATGCGACTAAAACTTCATTTTTCCCACTCACGATAAGTATTTCCAAAAATCATGGCAACGGACGTTGGTAGGTTTACGTATATCCCAGCCACTGCAATGGCCATTATTATTATTAATCAAAGGAGACGTATGCGTGTTATCCAAGCATTAATGGTAAGGAGAGACCCTTATACTGTGAGCGGCACATATGAGGTGTTTCTGGTGTTTCTCCCTCATTTCATTTCATTTGTCTTGATTGTGGCATTTCTTTGAGGTTTAGAATCCAGTATTCCTGTAATTCTTTTGTCTTTTATGAATTTAATAAATAACTCTGTCTCGTATTCTGTTCAAACATTATGCATCATCTACGTCAGATGACCTGTAAATGTGCAAAAACTGTTTCCATTGCAGCTTTGTGAAAAATCTCTATTTCGAATTGCCTGAAAAACCACCTCATGCGAGCATAAAAACTTTTTTGCGATAAATGGGAGTTTTTGCTAAATTTACGTGTTTCCATTGGGCGTATTTTCAATTCGCACAATTTGAAGGGTAATGGAAACGCGGCTAGAGTCAGACATGACTGCTAGAAAGTTGCCACCTTGACCTTGAGGCTTTTCAAGAGTACTAAAGTCAGATAACAGACACAAAGACCAGTGATTATTCATAAAACACAATGTTAATTTTATCACAGGACCAGCTGAGAAGTCACAGAAGCAATTAAAACAGTTGTTAAAACGAATAAAGAGGGTGAATTTAAACTCATGGGTGGTTTAGTGCACAGTTAAAGAGCTCCAGTGATCTGGACCACAACCTGAACCTGCAGATGGAAAGCTGTAAAGCTACACACAGTCCTAGTGGTGATATAGAGACTTACGTAAATTAAAAAAAAGGCAGTGATGTTCAGTACATAGGTGTACACAATACAAATAGTTTCAGCTGCTTTGAAACTATATGTATTCTGAAAAGCACTATACAAAAAAAAAAATTCAGTAGACAGAACTTAAAGTCCCTTAAAACTCATCTTTGATCACCGAAATTACATTTAGTTTTCATTACTAGAAGCCCTGATGTTATCCGTTTTAAAGTTGGCCCACAATCCACTTACACTAGCCACTGCTGATATAGACACTGCTATATTGCTGATGTTAATGTTGGAGTGTGTGATACCTGATGAAGCCTGTAGCAGTACCACCAGTCCTGTGGGTCTGTCTTCAGTGGACGGGCCGCTTTGACCACAGATCACACAGTCATAGAGAACTTCAGAGTCCAAAGGTTCTGTCGAGCCCACGTCCATCACCGCATCTGTTTCAGGAGACTCTATTACACACAAAATCAAACAAAACAAAAAAACTCAAATAATCTATAAAAGGAATGATAGAGTACAGAGTCTTTGAGATCACAGAATCTCCCTTAAAATAAAAGTGGTTTCTTTTCACAACCCAGTGAGCTGGCCACATATATTGCTGTATGAAATTTGTTTACTGTACTAAAGCATAAAAATACCATACCATGTTTGCAGAGATTTAGGAAACATGCTAAGTTCAAATACTTGATTCTCTGAAAAACAATTCTATAGCCAGTTATTTTACTTTGAAATGTGCGTTTCATGTCGGTATGTCTGTTTTTGTTTTGGCGTGTGTGATCCTGTGTGATGCCGCCCACTGCCAATTTACCCAATAGTATTTTGACTCCCTGGGATGACATAGCTTACTGCAGCCATGTAAGACAATAAATGAATTGGGTCAGAAATAGCAGATTCTACAAGACCTAAAAAGCACTGGCATTCATATAACCAGAGGCGCATTAAAACGTGAATAAATTTACAGTGTAAGGCTTGTCGCAGAAATATTTCTGCCATTCAAGATACTTGGTCAAATTCTAGGGAAGCATCACATGTTTCCCTCACAGAGAGGTCAATCCCACAGTGCACTGTGAAAAATACCAGCCCAAAAAATTGTATTTAAGATTCCTGATGAGTTAAGAGAAATGTTGATTATAAATAATTCGAATAAATAAGTATTGAAGAACAAATCCGTAATACAGCTCAATCGGTTTCAGAGAAGAGATAAAGAACATACATTTAGATAAAGCATCAGGTATACTTTGCACAGGTGGCCCGTTATATTCACTTTACGTTGTGTAGACATTGATTATTCACCAGAAACTTTAGAAAGACTGATAAAGTTTGAAGCTCCAGTAAAAAAGTACAAATAAGGATCATTCTTTAGATACTTCCATGATAAGGTCATTCATTACCATGGCATCACACTGATTCATGGTCCGACCACAGTACTTTATTGTAAGGGTTTGGCGTTTTCATTTTACATTAAAAAAAAAGAGAGCATAAAAGTCAGAGAAAAAGGGGGTGAAATCCAACAACTGAACATGAATTATGAGCTCAGTAGATTGGCAAAACTTAATTAGTTATATAATGTGGATCTGAATTACTTTTTTGCACTCTCCTGGTTAAATTAGCAAACAGCTAATGGAGGTTCAGGCGGTCATGCATTAAAAGCACTAACAACAGAGCTAATGTTGTGTGAACCACACTGTATTTGTACAGCATGAGGAAGCTGAAATGAATATTCTGGGTATGTTAAGTGATGAGGAGGCTCAAGGAATGGTTTGAAATTCGGATTAAAATGGCTTAAACTGTGTAACTGTAAAAGTGTTATTAAATGTATCATAATATCAGAATTACTTTTAATGAAGTGATGCATGTTTGTTTAACATCTAAAAAAAAATTACTAAAGCTAGAGTTGCACGATTCTGGGTAAACAGAGAATCACAAATTTATTTGTATTTTTTTTTTTTAGAATAGAGATCACAATTCTGAATAGACAACTAAACAAAATGGCATGTATTTTTTTTTCATTACTGGATGAATCAGCGTTTTTGAACAACTCTCTTAAAGGGCCCCTATTACGCCCCTTTTTACAAGATGTAAAACAATTCTCTGATGTCCCAAGAGTGTGTATGTGAAGTTTTAGCTCAAAATACCTCACAGGTCATTTTTTATACCATGTTAAAATTGCCACTTTTTGAGGATGTTCAAAAACACAGTGTTGTATCCCTTTAAATGCAAATGAGCTGCTGTCACCTGCCTCCTTTCAAGAAGAGGGTGGAGCTTCAAGAGCTCATGCAACAAACAAACAGGACAATTTCATGCACTGAAATATCAGCGGTGTTCAGTTCAACAACAATAATGCCCACAGAGCCAGAGAATATATGCTGTATGGAGATAGAACAGGTGAATAGTTTAGTTTAATTATGGTTATAACTTATGTTGTCACCTTGCTTTTATCCACTATACAAGCCTGCTGTAGCGGACCGTGTCCGAATGATGGCCAAAACTTTACTAATGAGTATTATGAAGTTCATTGTACATCACACAAAAGATTCTTAACCATAAACTCTCTCTCTCTCTCTCCCTTTCATTATCATCAACATACACAGCGAAGTACACAAAACACTCATTACGACAAACAGTAAACAAATATATAGACTTTATATCCCTAAAACAACTCTGATAAACCGTAATAAAATGAGCACTCTCCCTTTCATTACTGCCGTGATCAGTAACATTAGAGCTATCCTCAGAACATATTTGTACTGATCCATCCTGGAGTGACAACTTTTTAGCAAAACCTGTTTTGTATTGCCCCTCGTTCAAAAAGCAGTCTTTAGGTATATGGGGGCGCATTCCCTACAAAAATAAAATGTCAGGAGTACATGAAGACTGTTATGTTCACTCTTACATTGCTTACAGTGTCGAAACAATGGCGGACTGTGTCTAGGCTCACTCAGGGCGGGTCTACGCTAAATCTGCAGTGTCAGTCAACCGTCGTGGGAGGGGCTTGTGCAAAAGTACATCACTTTGCCCTGAATCTGTGAAAGGCTTATTCTGAGACAGTGCTTATGATTTATGGGGATTTAAAAAAAAAAAAAAAAAACACTTTGTGGATTTGTATCATTATAGGGTGGTTGTGTGCACACTGCCAACACATATATTGGTGCTCAAATTTTGCATAATAGGTGCCCTTTAAATGAATGATTCAATGATAAATAAAACATTTAACAGTCAGTAACTCACCACCTACTGGTGTAACGATGTAATAGATACAATCTTTATTTGAAGCGAACTATACACTTTTATCCTAGAACTTCTGTGATAATCTGAATTATTGTATAATTTGTGCAGCTGCTTCATATCTATACATGCCGACTGCTCTCTCTGGGTCAGCGGCAGTGTGACCGCAGATTGTAATGTTCCGCTGTGATCGTACTCAAATGTTCAATAGACAAAACAGAATCGCTGTGATTTAGGAATAAGATCACAGGGTATTTGAATCGAGATCGCAATCTTGTAATTAATCGTGCAGCTCTACCACAAGTCAAGCACTGGCTTCCAGCTTCCGCTTTGTAGTATACTACTGTATATGTAGATTCTCAGTCAACACTTAAATGCATTTAGTTACTAATTCTAGAGTAATGCAAAATGTTTGATATCACTTTAAAAGTAGCGTGCCCAGTCAACACTGCTGACTCCACTACTATTAAAAGCCTGCTATTCCATTAATTACCTTTTTTAAATCATTCCTAAACATTAAAGAACGAGCAAATGGAGGCTTTGTAAATGTTAGTGTGTGTTTGGATTGATTTATAGCTTAAGGTGCACTGACAGTGACAGGAAGTCTATGGGGAAATGATCCGTTTGTGTTAGAAAGTTAATGTGCAAACGCCTGAGGCAACCTGTCAGGTACTGGCCCTCCACACACCCGTCCGAAATAAACACTAGAATACGAGATACGACAACAACTAGTCGTCACGTGTGGACAATTTATGACCTTTGTACACAGTAAAAAGGTCAAAACATCAAATTTCATGATGGCGAAACTAGTTTTTGTTGATATATTCCAGTCCATTCGTCCATTTTCATCCAGTAGATGTATACACACGAGCATTCACCAACTCAAGTGTTAATGCAGACAGCACATCAGTCAAGCTCTGATTATACAGTAAACAAGATTAATGAACCTGACCACCAGTTCACAAACAATTAAAAGTATTTATCACAAAGCAATTATGCAGCAAATACAACTTAATTAACCCAAGAGACCTTTCAATAGCAATAAAAGCAATGTGTGAACTTATAATAGAGAATAATTATCCTACGCACTATTAAACAAATCCAAAATGATCAAAATAGTTCATTGGTATCACTATGTCTGATGGTAGCAAAATAACTATCCTTTCATAAATCAAATTGTCAGAGTAAATGTTTATTATTATTTTATGCATAACAAATCAAGTCAAGTCACCTTTATTTATATAGCGCTTTTTACAATACAGATTTTATTAAAGTAGCTTCACAGTGATAACATGAAAATAAACAACAAAGTTTGTTTCTAGAAGAAAATTGCGTCATCATCCACCTTAAGTAAGGCAGATCAATAATATTGTTGAATATTTAAATGTCCCGAACTAAGCAAGCCAAAAGCCAAGGCAAGAGTGGCAACAGAATAATTCAACATTTTATTCAATTTGCTATTCAGACAAACACTATGAAGAAGAAATCTGTCAGCCTTAGACAGCACCGCTTACTGTTCGCTGAGCGTCATGCTCCTCAGAACCTGCACTCAGGCACAGGAGATCTCAGTGCTGTCAAAATAAAAGCCCCACTTCGGCCCTTATAAAACGAATGATCTAACATACCTTTTTAATTCTTGGCTAAGTACTTTTTGTTATATTGGTTGAACATCTGTTCACATCCTGATACTGAAGCAATAAAAAAAAGGGCTAATATAAAAAAAAAAAAAAAAAAAAAGTATCTGTATCTGCTGTGGAAGTCTGAGGACCAAATAATGTTTGTCCCATCATTGCATTCGGTCCGAATGTTGAACTGCCTGTCAACATATGTATGTCCATACCTCCGTGCACCCATCACACATCATTAGCGCATAGTAAGGCTATGCAGAGTTGTAGACACACAGTCACCGCGAGCCACAAACAAACAGCAGAAACCTTTTACAGTTCCCCCTGACCCAACACAACCAGCTTACGCTGCGTTCGCGCCATGTCGTAAACATAATTATGAGATGGCAACCCGTGATGTTCTACCTGGAGCGGTTCATTTATGTAAACACTGTCAAGGCTGAAATTAAACTGCAGCAGTCAGGTGGTACAACTAGAGCTCTGCAAGTGGTTTACATTTATTGTTATTTGCTTTGAGACAAGAGGTAATTGTGACAATTTGCAGACGCTGCTGAACGCGTTCATGTGTTTTGAAGGAGGCATGACTTTGGAGACGCTCTGGGATCTTATGCTTTCAAAGCTAACTTGCCTCTCCGAAATTGCCTACCCTACCTTTAAAATGGCAAATATCGGCCTTTATAGGGGCTTTCGCACAGGGTAGTTCTAGGAACTCGCCAGCAGGTTGGTTCCCCGAGAAATAATGGTAAGGAACCCTTAGGAAAATGTTCCTGGTTGCATTCGCACTGCAAGTAGGAACTCTGAAGTGAAGTAAGCCGCACTTGTTGTTGTGACTTATTTTGACGGCAGGCAGACTTTATTTTGACTGAGCTGAGAACGCCAGAGGCTGAGTACAAGGGCTGTCAATCTTCCTCTATAACACTATTCAAATTCCATTCCTTATTTTATTTAATTTTCTAATAATATTTGAATATTAAATGTTCAAATTCATCCTATAATTAAAATTTACGACATTACACAGGCTTATGGATCAATGCCACTATAGCATGTGGTTGTTGTTACAGTTCTGTCCACTAAAGGGACATCTAACATTGCAATAAACATTTTATTCGTGCTGAATATGGTTGAAGCGCTTCCGATAGATTTCGGCTAATATCTCAGCGAAAACACCACCATAAATTCTGAAACTTATATCGTTCTTTTCAGTTCGACTAGACGTGCCAACGAGCTCGGTGCTTGCCGTTGATTTTTTGCCGAGATATGCGTTTTTTTTGCTTCAGAAGCTTTGGGGGGCACCTTACCATTTTTGACAGTATTGTTATGATGATACAGCGTGGATAACGTGCAGAGTTATGTTACGATTCAAAAACTTGGTTCATCAGACGAAACAAAAGCATTTAATTTTCACATGCGTGTAAGCCAAGGCGGCGAGAAAGGCAAGATTGCATATACAGTCGTGCTCAGAATTAATGGTACCCCTGGTAAATATGATGAAAAATGGCTGTAAAAAATAATTCTGCATTGTTTATCCTTTTGATATTTCATTCAAAAAATTGGCAAAAATCGAACCTTTCATCGAAGTAAAATAATTGAAAGTGGAGGGGAAATCACATTATGAAATAAACGTTTTTCTCCAAAACAAGCTGGCCACAATTATTGGTACCCCTAGAATTGTTTACGAGTAAAATATCTCTTAAGTATATTCCCATTCATATTTACCTTTTTTTTTTTTTGCACACCAGGGTGACAAGGAACATGAAATGGTCCAGCCATGACTTCTTGTTTTACAGGAGTTTAAATATGAGGAAACACAAAGGCCAAATTCCCTTAATCATCCATTACAATCAGTAAAACCAAAGAATATAGTTCTGATGTGCATCAAAGATTGTTGAGCATCACAAAATGGAAGTGGCTGTAAGAAAATAGCTAAAGCATTGAAAATCCCCATTTTGACCATCAGGGCAATAATTAAGCACTTCCAATCAACTAAAGATGTTACAAATCTGCCAGGAAGTGGACGTGTGTCTATATTGTCTTAATGCATGGTGAGGCGGAAAGTTTGAGTGGCCAAAGACTCTTCAAGAATCACAGATGGAGAATTGCAGAGATTAGTTGAGTCTTGGGTTCAGAAAGCCTATTAAAAAAAAAAAATTAAACAACCCCTACATCACCACATGTTGTTTGGGAGGTTTTAAAGACAAATCCTCCTTGCTCATCCAAAAACAAACCCCAGCAAATTCAGTTGTCAGACATGACTGGACCTTCAAACAGCACAGGGTTCTGTGGTCAGATGAAACTAAAAAATAGCTTTTTGGCAGCAAACATGCAAGTTGGGTTTGGTGCACACAAGGATAAAAAGTACCCCATGTGTACAATTTAATATACCATCTTTAATGTTGTGGTCATATTTTTCTGCTGGAGGTCCTGGACTTCTTGTTCAGATACATGCATGGCATCGTGGATTCTATCAAATACCAACAGATAAAAAATCTAAACCTGACAGCCTCTGCTAGAAATCTTATAATGGGCCGTGGTTGGATCTTCCATCAGAACGACGATACAAAACAAACATCAAAATCAACACAAAATGTGTTAAGTAGCACAAAATGAATTTTCTGCCATGACCGTCCCAGACCTGATGAGTGGAGTGAACTGAAGAGAAGAAGCACCAACATGGATCTGGGAATCTGAAGGATCTGGAGAGATTCTGTAAGAATGGTCTCTGATCTCTTGTCTGTGTTCTCTGAACTCATCAGGCATCATAGGATAAAACTCAGAGCTGTTATCTTGGCAAAAGGAGATTGCAAAAAGTATTTAATAAAAGGGTACCTATAATTGTGGCCAACGTGTTTTGGAGATAAACATTTATTTCATAATGTGATTTCCCCCCCACTTTCTATTCTTTTACTTCAATGAAAGTTTAGATTTTTGCCAATATTTTGAATGAAAGATCAAAAGGATAAATGATGCAGATTTATTTTTTCCAGCCATTTTTTTTATCATATTTACCAGGGGTACCATTAATTCTGAGCACGACTGTTTATTTTTTTTTTAAATATACATAAAAAAAGCAATATTCGAATAGTATTGATTTTTTTAATATTCTAATTATATTCGAATTTCGGAATTCGTTCCAACAGCCATACTGAGTGTATACACAGTGCTCGCATTCTCCGTGTTCATTCGTTTACAATCTGTCAAACAGTCCTGTCTAATACGTTATTAGATAGAACTGTTACATAGAAAGTAGACAGTATATGAAAAGGTATTAGCGTATGCCGTGTGGTTGATGTCCAGTGTTGCTAGGTGAGCAGAAATACATAATCATGTTTCGCTTGGTCCCCTTAAAGTTGTGTTGGATTTCCTCCTCAGCGTAAAAGTTAAGAGGCCCATCTATAATGTTTTCTATGATCGCAGAGTTAGTTTCTAGAGTAAATATATAGTAAATATATCTTTTTTTTAAATGGCGGGTGCTGGTATTTCGCTGCGTTCGGCCAATCAGCGTACACTAACGTCACGGATAGTTCCTATAGTGCTGGTTTAGACCTTACTCTTAAGTGGGAGCTAAATTAGTTCCTCCAAAACAGTACCTAGAACTAAAATCGTACCTAGTTCCTGCGGTGCGAACTGGCCAAAATCCGGGTACTTACGCAAATAGTTCTAGGAACTATGAAAAGGTTCCTCTGGTGCAAAAGCCCCTTATATCAGCCATGGCAATTATTCAACCACAAATTGTTTCAATAACGAGACATTTTGAACGAATCACACATTTACTTTAATTTCTTCAGTGTGATTCAAATAGCTGCGCAGAAATGGTAATGTTTTACAATCTGGGCTGTTATTGTGGCATCAACTGTTTTTGGTTGCTTACATGTCAGTGAGATGGTCTGTTCCTGTCTAAGTGGTGAAGATGAGCTTCTAAATTGACCAGACTTTATGCCAACAGCGAGTCTGGCTTTGAGAGACTAGCTATACTATTGGCACTCAAGTTGCCTTTATTTATTACCTCGGTTTGATTTTTGATCAGGCATTGACTAAAAACTCATGTCCCTCTGTAAACACCTTCCCCATTTTCACTGTCTCTTCTGCAGTAAGACATCCAGTCTCTGAGATCAATTACCATATGCACAGATGCTCGAAATGCTGGCCCGATTTATCTCATTATAAATCCAGTGCAAATATCCATGTTCAAAGTGACCTTTGATTCAAATCTGGAAAACAAATGGAGCCTGTACAGCAGAGCTCAAGAGAATGTTTTATTCTGACAAACCCAGACACACGCACATCTATAATACAGACACCGCTCAATGTCAGTGGGGACATCAGCCATGGCCGTCTGAAGCTAATATTGCAACCAAATCTCAACGTCATTTTAGCATTTGCTCGTGACAAATTCTGAACAACAAAGACAAATACTGTTTCTCTAAACAGATCAGATATGATCTTTATTCAAATAACACTGCTAGTGATGCACTGATATTTCGGTAACCAAAAATATTTGGATGAAAATTAATTTTTGGCTTTGGCATAAACAGCTTAAAGTCCTTCAAGTGAAATTTAATAAGCACTTCTCCGATGGCACGTTTTGACTGTATTTGTCTCTTTTTAAACACACCACGTAGATAAGCGACAACAGCAGGGTTTGATGATAAAGACTGCCCGATGGCCCAGGCCAGCGTGAAAGATGCTTGGGACATCTCACAGAATTGTCACTAGCCCAATCATTTGCATGTTTTTAAGTCTTGCTAATTTAAACATTTGAGCAATTTTAAACCATTCAAGCCCAAGAAGACGAGAAAGAATCCTTGCACTTGAACTGTCAAAATGCCGTCTTGACGGGTATCCTCGTAAACAAAGTCAGTATAGTCTTAAGTGAATGTAAACAGTTGAGAAATAAAATGCATGTGTAACAGTATCTGTGCGTTCGCTCTTAAAGTGACAGCAGCGTCATTCATACGCATTCAGTGAAAAATCCTTAGCCTTGAGCCCTGAACAGGTAAACATAATAAAATACAGATTTTCCATTTTAATCAATCTTCATTTTGATGAACCAATATAGATTCTTAAATCAATTATTTTGTGCAGAGCCGTGTTATAGCTGACTCGACTTTGTTTCATAATCCAGAAAGAGATTCTTTCTAAACCATCCCATGTACAGTACATAGGCGGTCATGTGTAGTATTTGATGTTGACTGTACTGAGATATTACGGTTTATATTTAAACTTCATCACTCATGTTTTAAAGACAGTGTCACAGCGTTCTCCCTCTTGATCTCAGTAACCAGCACACAGCAGAACTGCCCTGAAGCCCAACAATACGGCCCCTGAGAATCCCCCCACACACACACGCGCTTCTACTAAAAGGGCCTGAGGGAGTGTGTATGGCAGAACAGAGGCAATTTGAGTCACCTTCCTTCAGAGAGTAAAATTACATTCAAGGATTTCTGTCCTTTATGTCCTCTAAACTCCACGTCTGTGTTTGTATTTGCTAGCAATATGTAATGGCAATAGTGTTTAAAATGTAACTGACTAAATTGTTAAAATACTACACTGGAAAGCTCAGAATTAAAACAAGAATTTTACACATACATGTCTAAATTGAGATTTGCTTAGCACTTTAATTCCTCATAGATGAAGCTACAATAATATTTGTTAAAATAATTAAGAGTATCATATAATTACCATAATTCACTGATGAACCAAATCATTATGACCACTCACAGGTGAAGCAAAAATTGTCCAATCAAGGTGTCATGTCAAGGTCTGGGTTGATTATGTGGCAAACGAACAATCAGTTCTCAAAGTCAACGTGTTGGAGTGGGCAGGAGTAAAGACCTGAGAGATTTTGACAAGGGCCAAATCTGTATGGCTAGACGAACGGGTCAGAGCATCTCTGAAACGGCAAGGCTTGTGTGTTGCTCCCGGTCAGCAGTGGTGAGGACAGTGGTCTAAAAATCAGTATTAAAATGGGGTGTAGTATGTAAAATCTCAAGAGTAGTTTAGGATCTGTGGGAGTGTGAAAGGACACAAGAGTGTGAATTTCCAATTAAGGGTCAAAAAGCTATAAACCAAAAGATCTATAATGTGTACATTAGGGCTGTCAAAATTGCTAAAAAATGACGTTTGAATATTCCCTCTAAAAAAACAACACATATATTTGAACAGTGTATAGGCTAGAACCGACATTGAACGCTCCGAGCGAGCTGTGCTGTGGTAAACTGCTGCTATAATGGCTCTTTCTGGGGTCGGGGTACGCCCCCTTGGCGGCCTCTGACGTGTATGATGTAATGCTAGCTCATTGGCGCACACGTTGAAGGCGCCCGCGCAATTGGATGTGCAGTTGCCGCAGCACAGCCAATGAGTGAGCCAGACACTCACTGTGCTAGCTGTGCAGCTGCAAATGCGTTTTACATAATAAGCTTCAGAATTTTGCCACTCGCAAAGCAGACAGCCGCGCCTCTGCTACCGCGGGTATGTTTTTCCACATTCGAATATTAATTTTCACCTTCGAATTTCTGTTTTTTTAAAACCATTCGAATATATATTCGAATTTAGAATATTCGTTGACAGCCCTAGTGTACATGGTCTTACAAATGGCAATGATTCGGAACCATGGCATTTATGCAAGTAATGTGGTATTACCATATGACACCAAGGTACCACCACAGTTCTTTCAGTAATAGTTTTCAAATTTCAGTAGCACATTATTTTACAGTCCTGTTCCCCCATGTACAATGTACTTCTTATAGTAATTACAATAACTGGGTAATGACTAGGTACTAACCCTGAACCTACTGCTAAACCTAATCTTAACCCATGCTCCCTTATATACCTATACCCAATACTTTCTAAGGCAAGTACACTGCAAGTGGACGTGCTGTAAAATAAAGTGCAACCACAATTTTAATAGGGCAGAGACTATTTGCACTATGTGCAAAAGGTTAGATTCCATTTATACGTAGTGCAAATAGTGGCAGATACTATTTGCACCTCAGTGACTTGTACTATGGGTGTATATGAATATTTATAAAATGGATATTGATTCTGATTGGTTGAGCAGTGTTCAAAGCCATTGTAAATTACTCTACAAACATTCACCTGTGCCCTTCACAGGTGCCCCTGCTTTCCTGGGACATTTCCCCTACTCCAACCCATAACCCTACCAGAAGGACACTTTATTCCCACTAGCAGATATCCTTAGGCACTTTATTTCTTGTTTTCAAAAAAAAAAAAATCTTAATTTTAATCTCAATTAAATGCCTCTCTGAGCTGATATTCAATGGGAAAAGTGAAGAATGAGTTCATAAAAAGTTTGATTCGAACCTCGCTCGGTCGAGTCAAAAGCTAAGGCTACATCTTCATGCCAGTGCTCCTGTTATGGATAACAGAAAAGACTAATCCTATCTCAAATTCTAAATTACACACATATATATATATATATATATATATATATATATATTTTTTTTTTTTTTTTTGCATTTAGTTCCATGCTGTAGCTATATTTGAATACAACAACACATCTAATATAAACGTCCCGCACATCTGGGCTGTTTTGCACAACCCATAATCATGAAGAACAACAAACATTGACAGACTGAAAGATATTGTGAGAACATTGAGTTAAAACATATCCTTATTAAAAATGTATGTAGTGTCTTAAGATCTGACATACGTCAGAATGAAAATCAATCATATAAACATGAAACTAATCATCTACTAATTAACAGCTAGAGAGGCTCATCTAATTCATAAAGGTCAGCAAACAACATCAGCTAATATTCAAGCTCACCAACATCCATGGCAGTCTCCATGAAGCTCTTCTGCCTTGAGGCAAACTCCGCCAGCAGCTTCTGCTGTCTCTCTCTGGCCCTCTGACGCCTGCAGACGTCAAAACACAAGTTATTTACATCATTAACTTTAATTGTTAAATATTATCAAGCATTGAAATGTTGACATGATCATAATCAGATAACATCTGATGACATCCTTATTTGACCATTTACTGATTTGGAGGATTGGAATATATCATTCTCAGAAGTCATTAAGTCCAATGGAAATCCTCATTAGTTAGGGATGCACTGACAGAAATGATGTATATTTCATGTTATTTCATGACATTTTCACATAAACCAATATGATGGCCACATCATAAAATGTAAACTATTTGTTTGTTAAATAAATGCATATAATAATATTCATGCTATTAGTGATTACTTTACAATGGATAATATAAAAAATGGGTAAAGGGGGACAGGAAACAGTGTCCCGCCATGTTGTGTCATGTCTATAAATTTGAACACATTGTTTTCTATGAGCGTACACACAGCGCCGCCACTCACCGTCTGTCCGCAGCGCCCGCCTACGAATCCAGAGGCTGTTCAATTGTTTCGACTATGTCGCGATTACTCGCATAGTTTTCCATTAAATATTTGTCCCAAATCATAAGTAATGTTCATAATGACATCACCCTAGCCTGGAAGAATGTTTATAGTGCATTTTCCAGCAAAACGTTTGACTTTCTGTGGCTTGAATAAAGTCTATATACTTCATATAGAGAACTACAATGAAATAGATCGCTCTTTCCATATGCTGGTTTCAATTTTACGTTAAAAAAGAAGGCGGCAAAAATCCTTCCAAACGTAACTGATGACACTAAATGAAAAAAAAAAAAAAAAAAAATAATATATATATATATATATATATATATATATATATATATATATATATATATATATATATATATATATATATAGTGAAAAAAAGTGAAAAAAAAGCCAGTATATATCTTTCTCAAAAATTGTCAGCTATGTGTTCACATTAGCCCTTTTGACACAGAAATCACAGTAAATTACAGAAAAAAGCCAGAACGACTTTACAGTTAAATTCAAAAATGTGCTGTTCACACAAGCAACACTCTGTGATATCATTAACCGGAAGTTTATGCCTTGTTCCTGAATAAGGCTAGTTATTTTATCATACGTGACAGTATCGCTAACCGTTCCTCTAAGTTGTTGACAAATGTCTTCATCCACCTGGATGAGGAGAAGCGCTTTAGTTTCGGTATCACTCCAATTTGAAGACATTTGTAAACATTACCGAGTAAACGCATCATCTGCATCATAATTTTATGAATGGCCCAGAGCCTTTGCTCTTTCGGATTGGCCCAAATCACTTTTTTACGGCAGCGCATTCTGAACTCATACCTGCAAAATACCAGTAATCTTCATTCCGCATTCACACAGCAGAATATATCGGTAATTTACTGGTAACGTTACAACTTCCCTTACTGGTAAATTACCGGAACCAATGTACCGGTATATTTGAAAAGGTCCTGTTCACACATGATCTGTTACCGGTAATTTGACAGTGAAAACTGTATGTGTGAAAGAGGCCATTGTCTGTCTGTCCCAAATGTGCTGCATACGTCCTTAAAAGTGAAGCAAAAGCATTTCAATCGCCCCCTGGTGGCTGGCTGCAGTATGTCATAAACCTCACCTATGTAATCAAATGGGACACGAGCCAAACTAAAAAAAATCCAATTACACTTCCCCCATTTGTGGGTCCAAAAAAACCTTGACCTCATTCAGAGCAGCACCATGACAGAATTAGATGTGAGGGATGCTTACTTCAATGGCATCCTCTGTAAAAAAAAAAAAAAAAAAGCTGTATAAAGCTCCTAGATAACAATTTTGTTGTCTACTGAAATTCTTCTAAAGAAAGTTTTTCAATGTTTCGTCAGCAGAACAATCCAAAAACACTTTAAATAACAGAACAAGAACCCATTGAAGAGATGTAGGTCTATCCCTAACAGCCTCGCTTTCATTCCTGCTAAAAATCAAAGATGGCGCTGCTGTGAATAAGGTCTAATCAAATGGAATATGACACCTTTGACAGGGAACACACACCTCTCTTCCTTGTCCATACTCTTCTTATCTCCAAGACTGTTCTTCTTGGGTGGTACGGGTGGACACACCTTTCCACAGATTTCCTGTAGGCATCTCTTGCTGTGCCGGCTACGCGCGGCAGCTTTGGCCAAGATTCTTTCGATGGCTGTTAACCCATCTCCGTGTGCGTGATGGGCCGGATCCACCTCGGCCAACCAGCTCAGAGACAGAGAGTTCTGCTTGGCAGACAGTTTCTGGTGCAGTTTGACCAGGAGTGACAGCATGCTCTCCCGGATCTCCAGGATCTCGGTCACCAGCTGCGGGGGGGATCCGGGCGGGAGCCACCGGGAGGACGAGGATTTGGGTCGCACCGCCTGACTGGCCTCATGGTTGCTGCGGTTAATGATCTCCTGGAACTTCCTCCTGCGCTCCGCCACGAGACTGAACACTTGAGCTTCACGCAGGTTCTGAGGAGAAACCACATACAGAGAATAAACTGGTAGAATGACAAACACACATATAGCTGCAAGGAACAATTATGAGGCCACGCACACCAATGTCACACTCATGGTTGCATTGAGATTTGTTTGGTCGTAGTCATTCAGAGTAAGTAGTTCACATGCTATTGAAGCAATAACTCACTTGAGGGTGAGTGTGTTAAATCATTGCAATGCACAATCTGCTTTTATAATACAGCTTTAAGTGCAACATGATTTACAATATTGTAAGACTGGAAAAACTGGTTGAAGAGATAGATCTGACCACTGGTCTATGAGACAAAGGACCTTGCTGGAAATTAACATTTGACTTCCCCCCCTCTTCCCCTGAGACGAAAGTCTCACCTTATCTACATTTCATTCTCTCTCAGGGACACCTAAAACTCACATAAGAAAAGATGGTTTAATGTGAATGATTATCTTTGAGTATTGTGTTCAGTTTCATTTAAAATGTCTCAAGAGTGAGTGGTACAAATGTCTCATTTCCTTTTGTTTTACTTATTTGGAAATAAGATTTTTAGAAGTTTAGAGAAACTGGCACACAAAGGAAGACAGGCAAATGGTCCTCCTACCCCCCAAAAGGTGTAACCTCTGAATGCAAATGACCATTGTTGGCATGTTTCCGTGTGTGAAAGAGGTTTTGGCTATTTAATGGAACACAGCAAGGGATCAGGGCCTTTCTGTACCTCAGATGAGCCCGTGAGGCTGAGAGCGGCCGAGACTCTCAGTCTCATGTATTTCTTAATGTCGGGTTCGCATCTCTTTCTCTTTATTCTAGAGCACTCGACGTTATTGTATTGATTATCTTTGAACTGATTATGAAATTGGCATGATACATTTACCTGACATAAAAATTTTTTAGACATTTGATTTTATTCTAACGGACTTTGTTATTATTTTCATTAAAGAGTTAAAAATAATGGTCAAACATTCGCTCACATTTAATGATGCACGGATATCATTAAAACCTTTCTCATTTATGGAGTCAGATGAAATAACGAGTTAATACATGAGAAAATGTATTGCCTTTAATCAAAAATCCCTTTGCCACGCAGAAAGACTATAAACTGCCTGATGAAGGTGAAAGTAAAATGCGCCACTGTTGCATGGGTATTCATAATGGTGCGTGTCGACTGGTGCGAAGCGAGCGTTTTCATTTCATTCCTATGAAAGTCCACTGGAAACGCTCACTCTGCTCCGCCAGTGGACACGCACCGTAAGAATGAAGTTTTAGGGGCAGTTCACACAGAACACACTTCTGAGATTTAAAATCGAGTGCAACGGTCAAAAACATCAATCTAGCGAATGTTTACATCAGGAAAAGCAGTGCAGTGGAATGCAAAAACGTGTTCTGTGTGAACAGGCCCTTACAACAGTCCCATTCAGCAAATCCATGTCCTGAAATGTTTATGCAGCCCGACAGAAAGACCACTTTGTATCTCATAAGAAACAGTTATGAGCAAGTGACATTTACTGGTCAATGGGGGAAACAAGGGCAGGAAATTAGATCAGAGAAGGACTTCAAACTCTCTACCCTCAGTGAAATACACGAAGGTGGAGTGATGAGCTCAAGGTCAGATCTGATAATAATGGTCTTAAAAATAGCAGGGTCTATGCGTATCCTTAAAAAGTCTTAAATTAAGATTTATGAAATTTAAGGCCATAAAACAGCCATAAATATCTTAAAATGGTAAAAGAAAAGTCTTCTCAAGAGGTCATAAATATGCCGACAGAAATACAGGAATCGTGATGTAGCATTTTGTGATTGATTATTAAACTTCAAAAAGGCTAAAAAAGGGCGATTTAATTAATCGTGAGCGCTGCACGTTTCAAAGTAAAAGCACACTGGTTTTGTGTTCTATAGGCAGTTTGCCAAGCAATTGCGTATGATGGATTGTTGATGAATTGTGACAAAGTTTAATGATGTTTATATCTCCTGCAAACTTGTTGCCTGTCTGCAAAATTCTTCATTCTTAAGGCCCTGTCCCAAACGGAACCCAAACCCTCACGATCTTCCTCCGCGTCCACACTTTCGTGGCGTAACACCGCTTTGACTGTCGGGTATAGGTCTGCTGAGGAGCTCGTAGGCTCTGCAAAAGTGCGCATCGAGGGAGCATATTGGCCGCAAAGGGGGCACTCGTGAAAATGGGGGACCAATGGGACACCCTACGGTCTTGTGGATTTAACTGACACGCGGCACCCATTGTAAGTCCACAAGACCGTAAGTGCACATGAACTGTGCCATTTGGGACAGGGCCTAATAAGCTCAGTGTAGGTTGTGAACAAGGGTTACCAGAGTAACCACTAGATTTCCATAAGCACCACCTACTGGTGGTCAAAGAGAGAACTTATTTTCATTCAGTCCATCTCCTGTTTTTGACCAATGCAAAAACTGCCTCATATTTTTACGCAGCACAGCATATACGCACAGTTGTTAACCGGTGGATTGAAAAGAAGCTAATGTGCATTCTGAAAATCTAGACAAAGATTTTCTCTATATAATCATATTTTAAAATCATTTAAATACAATCATTTGCAATGTAGACTTAAAAATGGTTTAAAGGCTGAAATGTGAGCTTTATCACAAAACTTTTTTTAAAACCTGCATTATTTGACCTGTAAACTTGTTTAAATAATCATTTACAGTCATTTTACAGTTTAAGATATTATATTACCATAGAGTCAGACAGTCCCACTTTTTATTTGTGCAGGTCTTAAAAGCCTTACTTTTGTTTTAAAATCCCTGCAGATACACTGAAATAGACCAGCGTTACTCTTTTTAAAAATATATTCATGACATTTCTGACACACGATTGACGTGTCAGTTGTCCACAGCATGCTAATCTCACTGAAGCGAATGAATATTTAATAATGAGCACTGAACCACTGATCGCTGTGCCCAAGACTCATATCACCACACATCACTGGAAACACATGCAGTTAATGAAAACTTCCTCTCATCTCTGAGCTCGTTTCAAACATGAAATCACATACTATGAACACAACGTCAAAAAAGAGAAACAAACCAAGCAGGAGAAAACTGGACAGACCAAAACACAAAAGACAAAAACCAAACGACAACCCCAAAAATAAACAAAACAAAAATACAATCACAGAAAACAAATATACCAGTGCTCTATTTCCTGTGCACTTATTTATAATTGGGTCAATGGCATGATGCTCGTTATGTGTATCTGGATCTATTAATTAATCTATAAAATGCACATTATTCTTTTTCTGAGAATGAATCACTTGCATAAACCTCTTCTATGATAAGACATTTCAAATGTTACATAAAAAAATTACTTCAGAGAAAAAAGTTGCCCACGTATCTCACTCACAGACACACACACTTTGTTTTTTTACATGAACGATTAAATGTAATGAATGCAAAAAAGATTAATTATAATCAAATGAAAAATAGGGGTTACCTTGAAAATAGTTACTGTTACCAGTTTACTTTAAAAGCTTTAGCTATAGCTTAAGCTATTCGTTTCCTTTCTGTTTCCATCATCTCAGATATCCTTATTTGTCACAGACCAATTGTCATTACCCCTCCCAAAAATCAGTGTAACAAGAAAACGAGCAACAGGTCTTTGAACATTGCAAAAGAATGTCTGCAAAACAAACAAAATAAAGTGCAGTGCTTCCATTTCAGACCATTCTATACTAGGTTATTCAAAACAGAACTCTTGAAATCATAAAATCAATCCCTCTACCTCTCTCCAATTTCCTGTCAGCCGTCTGGAACTCTAAGGATGGAGAGTGATGTCATCAAAACAACAGGATATAGAAATCAACTTTTACAACTTTTAAAGGGAATGGGAGATGAGACTCTTATTGGTTTATTGCACGTTATGCCCAAAACACACCCATTACTCATTAAGAGAATAGGGACAACACTTTTAGACCATACACCGGGTGCGCCGGCCATTTTTCCCGACGTTAAACTAGAAAAAGTGGATTTGGGCACGCAATAAGTGCACTTGCGCCGTGTGCTTTAGATCATGCGTTTAGATCGTTAAAATAGGGCCCAAGAACTCAGGGGAGCATCTGGCTCACCTGTCCGTAGGTGGCGCTCTCAGAGCTGGTGCTGGGTGGAGTTTCTCTCTCCCTCTCCCGCTCTCTCTTTCTCTCCACCTCAGGGGCCGTCTCTGGCACTCGAACCCGCACAAAGTTGATGACGTGATGGAGGTTAGACAGCAGGCTGGTGCCCGGGAACCAGCTGTCATGGCAGTGCTCCTCGATACAGGGCTCCTGGAACAGAGTGAGGAAAAAACAGACAAAAAAAAAAATAAACATTCAAATTTTTCTCCTTTCAATATTAAATCAACAAAAAAAACTAATTAAATAAAAAAAACGAATGGAGAAATGATACACAGATGCGAACTGTGCCCTGTTTTGAACTAAACTGCGAGTGTTAAAGCACCCTTATTTAGATGGAAAACTGCTTCTTTAGATGGGAAGCTTCTCTATTATTGATAAGCTTTTGTTAAGCTGCTCAAGTGTAAGCCCTGTATTGGAAAGACATTAATTTAATGCCACGTAATACATTTACATATTTATGTACTTAATAAAAACACCCAGCAATTGTACTTTTAGTGTACTAAACTGGTCTCCTTAAAGTCTGCTAAATTGTAACAACTAATTTTGTACTAAACACACTTTAATTGTGCAGAAATAGTGCTGAAGTTCAACTAAAGATATACTTAAATAAATATACTTGATTGTGCTAAAGTGGAACTATTGCAAGTATACTTTAGGTACACTTTAAATATCTTGCATTTAAAGACTGATATTATAAAGAGATCATATAATCATTATTAATAATGATATTAAAACACATTTTAGGCTTAATATTAAGAAATGTGCATTGTGTAATAAAAGCACTCCAAATAAAGTTGAATTATAATTGTATATCAGTAAGTCTTAAGTGATATGTTAAATCTATTTGATGTATACTTAATATGAAATGTTTGGTTTGTTTTTTTTGTTACTAGGGAGAACACATTGAACACATCAGTGTTTGGCCATGCTATCTGACTCTTAGACAAGACCAGTCTCTTATTTATGAAAAAAATGCTTACCTCCTCCACTTTGTCATCCTGGACCTGATTATCAAGTCCGAGTTCTATCAGGTACAGCACCATACACAACACGTGTTCAGACATGTTCTGATGATCCATCCAGATCTAAACAAACAGAAACAACAATTTTCACAGATGATAAAAAAACAATGGGAAACCACTCATTTAATTCTAGAGAATGACCAGACATCTATATATATAATGATGCCAAGTGGTAAAGTCAGTCATTAACTTCAGTTCAAGCATCTTGTAAAACTAACCACACACATAACTGCCAGCGCTTTTGCTCTGTGATAAGCTTCACCTTATAAAGCAGTGTAAAGATGACGATATGTAGGGTTTTGCAGTGCAGCAGGCGCACCAGCCCTCTATAGCAGGGGTGCAGGGGGGTCCTCTCCTTATAGGGTGGCCAGGGGTTCCCCGTATTAACGCCTGACTGTTTCAAACTATAAAAGAAAAAAAAAAAAACTTTTAAGACATTCATTAAATTATGCAATTTGCTTCAGCAAGCATGTTTCCACACTAGTAAAAATATAAAAACTCCCTTCGGAGTATTTTTCAGTGAAATCCTGAAAAACAACATCAAAACACCCAAAAACGACAATTCTGTCATCGTTTACTCACTCCCATGTGTTTCTAAACCCCACATCCCTTTCTTTTTTTCATGGATCACAAAAGGAGATAGCAGATTGTTCTAGCTGCTCTTTTCATTTGATGGTAATGAATGGGGAATAGGGCTGTCGATCTCCAAAATGACAAAAAGTACCATAAAAAAAAAAATCATAAAAGTAGTTCATAACTTGTGCGCTATATTCCAAGACTACAAGTCTTACAATAGCTTGAGTGAGGAACTGATCCGAATTTAAAGTCATTAATATATAGACAGGAGTTTTTAGGCAAAAGACACCAGCAAAATTTCACATTGACGTCATAGCCTCTACCTGTCCACCTCCACGGTAGCTTTTAAAATGGGCTTTTTTGACAACATTTTTAGTAAAATCATGTTTGTTTGCTTTTTTTCTTTTGGAGTTAAACAGACCAAGTCTACATTAATTTTTCATTACATGAAAAAGAGTCCCCAGTACATTACCAACATTCAAAAGTTTAAATCATGTGAAACAAATCATTTTAGATATAAAGTACAGTGTGGCAGCCTATGTTAGTGTATGATTCCTGTGATTCACAAAATCAGAGACAAGGAACTGTAACATTAGTCTAAATGCATGCATAAACCGAATTTTACATTTAGAGTTAAAGCCACAGCGGACATGAATGCAGCTGATAAAATGCAAACAAAGTGTGTTTGAGAAATACTCTCGCTTTACCAGACTTGAACTCAGCTGCTCTGCTTTAAAGACATCACTGACTGCATGTGTTGAAAGGAACATGGGATATAAAACATTTTGTCCTCTTGACAGGTGATCCATCATCCAGTGGCCGGACACAAGAAACTCAGGCAACATATTCACACACTGACACGGCCCAATGTCACATCCAGTGCGTTCCGCTGAAAACCACGTACACGTCCTCTCGGATTAAAACGTTCACTGCTTCACTTCCAAACTATCATTTAACCATGCCACTGAATTTATAGTGAACAGAAAACGCTTTTAAAAGTCAGCATGATATCAAAAATTACTTTTTGGCTGCCATCACTTAGGCCGAGCAGGCTATCGGTGAATGTTAATGCCCACGTTTCATGATGCAATATCAATTCATGATGGACAAGATCCCAGTTTGGAAACTGAAAAACATTTTTAAATCACTAAAAATGTTTCACTCAGAAAAACTAACATTCTAGAAGTAAAATTAGTTTTGATTAGTTTCATGTTCATAAAAAAATAAATTAAAAAAAAATTAAAAAAAATTCAGCTAGCAAAATCTAAATGTGTACCGGTATAAATGTAAGCAAATACAGGATGGAAAATATAGTATTATACAGTAGAACTGCTCGATTCAATATAAAATAAAATAAAAATAGGGATCACGATTATCCTACGATTCTGAATAGGCAACTAAACAAAACAGCATGTTATTTCTAAAAAAAATAAAATAATCTAATTTCAATTACTTTTTAAAAAAATCAGTTTGAATGAATGATTCAATGACTCGCTCAAAGATTTCACTAGTTTCATTACTGCATTTCAGGTGTACGTCCCTCCACAAACACCTTCCTCAGAGGGAATCATGTTCAGGGTCACTCCTTGTCCTGTTCGATCACACAGCGACCCTCAAACCCAAGGTCAACAGCGCACAAAATCAAGCAATTTAAGTCTCCATGTGTGAGGAATTTGGTTTTCCTCAGTTTGGTTTCAGGATGATAAATGGCCATCTCAGAGAGGTTTCACCTCAGACTAAGGGCCCTATTTTAACAATCTGAAACGCAAGTATCAAATGCGAAACGCAAGTAACTTTGTAGGTGGATGCAAATCTAAAATGGGTTGGTTTGAAGTAGCTACATTACTCATAGGTGTGGTTTGGGCGTAACGTGAAAAACCAATCAGAGCGTCATCTCACATTCCCTTTAAAAGCAGGCACTCTTGTTCCATGGCGGATTGCTATTATAACGGCGGATTTGCCAGGCGCACGCCAGGAGCGGTTCACAGCCGAGGAGACCGAAGTTCTCGTCAGGGACGTAAAGACAGAGAAGTGACAATGTATGGGGATGGAGAAACCCACCTAAATCAGCTTCGGTTAAACAGGCGTATAATAATTTGGGTAAATGTTTAAGCTAGATTTATGCCTATTTTTCACATCTTCATGGACATCACAATGATTTCCCTCATGTGGTAATATTTTTCCTTGTAATTATGTATGGTTTGCAAAAATGGGAACTGCTGCGTCTGTGTAGATGAGAAGCAAAGTGTATGCGCGTTGTGCACACGCTACATTATGGCCAAGCATGCGCCCTTAAAATAGCATCTGAATAACACACTCTGACTTTAGACTAGGTTTTTCCTGGTCTGTGGCGGAATTGTTTTCTGAAACTGCAAAATAGCACCAGGGAACGTTTGCACCGGAACACGCCTCCTCTTTTCGCTGAACCGCCCCGGGAGCGCAAGTTCAGTCCCTAATTTACCGGCGTGCGTCTGTGCAGGGAGAAGACCGCTGTGCGCAGGGTGCAAGATAGGAATGATACATGCGTCGGTGTACAAAGTCAATTGCGCTGGGTGCAAGATAGGGCCCTATATATGTTTTGGAGCAGTTGTTTCCCAACATTACTGTATTAAGCAATTATATGAGTCTGATTTCATTATTTATGACTGCCTACATTAAGCGATGCCTTATCTAGGAACAGGAAAAGTCTGTGCTGACAAAGATTTCAGAAAGTATGTGCGTTGTATAAACTGTGCTACATTTGCATACGTTTATAGACTGTACCTTAAGGAAGGAAAATTAAATGAACCAGCAGATGTTTAGTGTGCAAGTGATAAAAGTGTCTGGAGGATTTCAGAGACTCACAATGCTGTGTATCGATCCATGGCCGACTGCACGTCTCTGCGGTACACGGTGCGTAGAATCACCATTATAGGGTCAAACTCTTTCTCCCACACTTCCGCTGGAAAACACACACACACACACACACACACACAAAATGAATGTTGGGTGTGAGTTATGAAAAAGGAGAATAATTTAGAATTTAGAAACAGCCACCATGTGGAGAGCTGAGCAATAAACTTAATGACCACAATGCAATCCAAAACATCATTACACACTTCTATTTCAGAAAATGAGCAGAAAGCCAGAAGAAACTCATTGTTTGAATGTTAAAACACTGTACAGATCGATATTCCACTTCTAGAATGAATGAATGGACAAAGAAAATATCCTGAAATTTACTTTACTCCTGTTAACCACATGTCATTAGTTAAACTTTGACCAGATAATAAAACTCAATTACAGATTCATTTGAAATTTACATAAATATGTTTAGTCATATCCTGCAACAGAAACAAAAGCACATCTATTTCTAGAGAGCAGATCCTTCTGTCCTAATGCAGAGAAAAAATGTTCAACACTACAATCATGTAGTCACATTGCCATCTGGAGGTTAAAAGAGGCACACACAGCATACCAACGCAAATGTAATGTATTCATGTAAAAAACAAAGACAGTCAAAAAAAAAAAAAGTTTATTCAGACACCAGATATAATTTTTTATATATTTTTTTACTAGTGGGTGCAGGACTCTATAGTTCATGTGTGTAGTGAGGATAGCAAAATAAAGTAAACTGTGACATTATACACAAAATCTTTCATACAGTGAACTACCAGTAAAATTTATAAAAATGTGGGACCAAAAATGATTATATTTTGCTGAAGTGTTTTTTCTTTAATTGCTAATGCGACCTTTTTACACACATACTGAGCTAAATTAAGCATCGCTTGGTAATTGGTTGACCTAAGTAGTTAAATTTAACAACTCACAGATATTCAACCTAATTCCTCTGTGAGACAGTCTAACAGAAAGATGTCCAAAACCAGTGAAATATCAACTGAATTGTTCTTGTCATATTCTATTAATAGCGAATGAACTGATAATGTGAGAAATGTTGAAGGTGTTCGAAATAAATTTTGGTTTGACTGTTAATGGCAATATGCTAATTTGTGTCACCTTTTGGCGTGTACATGCCCTGTTGCATTGATCCTCCAGGCTCAAACACCGGGGCTTTAAAATCAGCTACAGCAGAAAGCATCTCCTCAAAACTACAGCTGCCCGGCACCACACCGCTCTTAGGATTCGGATTCTCCGGGATCTAAAACTGCAGTCAAGGAAAACCATCAAAACTCAACTAATATGACCAAAATATTCAAGTTATAAAGTCCACAGAGGTCAATAATGGGATAAGTGCTAGACAATTTAACATTAGACAAACAGGAGGGCCTGTGTGATTAATATACGGTTGTGAATATTCTAATAATGTTTGCTTTAAGATTTATTATAAGAGTCACTTTATCCCCCCCCCCCCCCACACACTTTATATCTGCTTTTCTATCTTTAAAAAACCCTTAAATTATCATGAATCTTTTCGTACTTAGTTACAATATTTTTTTACACAGTATAATATTTTTAAAGAATACGAAAAATAGTTCTTAATCATAAATAATTCAAAAATGATTCTCAAAAACATCACAATTTGTTCTAAAACCAGCAAAAGCTCAATCAAAGCAGAGTGCTTGCCGTACTTCCTGTGAGTACAATGCGTTTTCATGGTGAAAGGATACCAGATCTAGCAGGGAACTGTGGGTACGATCATTCATACACAACTGAGACACCATCTCCGCTCTCAAAATCTCATCATCAGACATTCCTGCAGAGAGACAGAAAGACAGAATGAATTAATTGAGTTCATATCTCCATCTCTGAATGTCTGGAAACCCGCGAGGGATATACACAATCCACACGCGGGCCATAACTCACAAACCACAGCTTTCAAAATGTGCACATCCATCAAAAATGGTTTGCTTGACCATTTTTTTGAGTGATTATCTTAAGGTATTGTAAAGCAATCATAATTATTTTATTATTATTTAAGGCTGTCGAACAATTCAAATTTAAATCCAAATAATTACACAATGTGGCGATTAGTTTATCTAATTGAATCTAACTGCACATCAAATTTGGCAAAATAATTACTCCCAAAAATGATTTTAAATCATTATTCTGTTAAGTGAGACATTAAAAAAAGTAGCTTTAGATAAAAATAAAAGAAAAAATATAATTTGATGCAAAATATCCACATAGATTTTACACAAATGGCCATGGTGAGTATATGTTGACAGATTTTTTTTTTTTTTGGGGGGGGACTATACCTTTAAATGGGTTTTATTACGTTTATATGGAGTAAACTTATATAACCAAAAATTTGTTGTGGGCCACGACACAAAGACACCCAACTGTGGTTAAACCAATTAAAATACAAAAAAAAAAAAATTGCTCTTGCAAAACCACTTTTTTTTAGTTAAACATGGTCAACCAACATCCATTGGACCACTTGAGATGGCCCAGGCGCAATTCCTCTGTTAACAGAGAGTTCTGACTAGCAGATAAAGCATTCACACTAGGTCACTAGGGTCACTAGGGTTGGGCGATATGGCCAAAAAAAATTATCACGATAATTTTTTTTATAACAGTCGATATCGATAATTATCACGATAAACGTCAAATCTTTATTTCTTTCAAGCAGATTTTTGCTCCTAAGTGAAAGTTGTAGAAACCAGAGTGTTAATTGTGGTTTTAAACTACTCCTTATTGTCAGAACATATCATGACAAACAAATCTGAGGTAGAACATTCAAACATTTGTAATTTTTCCTTAACAAAATAAATATTTTAATAGAAAAAAAATATTTCTTAGTTGCTGCATGTGCTCATTTTTATTTGGTAAAATGTAATATTCTGACTGTTTGAGTTTAATTAAAATTAGCCATTGGTCATCCAGCATCATGCATTTAGATCATGATAACCACAGATAAAAGCACCTCACTATGTTGGCTAAATGTTACTTTATGGTTTCTATGGTATTTGTATGAAAAACAGTAGCCTAAATACATTATTAAATACTGTAATTATATTCCATTAGTCCTTTAATACATTGTCTACAATAATAATATAATACAATTCAATATGTATATCCCGCATTTCATAGTGCAGTTAATATTAGTAGGCTAACGTTACAGTAAATCCATGGTAAATGATGGGAGTTTGTAGCCGGAAAAGCTTCTGACTGTATCGTTGCGCGCAGTGTTCCTCCTGTTCGTCAGCGCTGTTTCATCTGCCTTTAAACTGGTTTAAATCACTGAGACATTTGTGTTCTTCGCTGAACTCAAGCGCTTCTCACTGGATCTCGTGACGAGACGATCAGAGTAAACGCGTCTGCTAGTGAGCTCGCGCTGCCGTTTGGACTTTGAGCCGAGCGGATAAACGGTCCGTGAGGTCCCGGTTCAGATGAGTTTTGTTCCGCTTTTGGCGCACAAACATTATCGAACATTTATCAAACTCTTGATATCGTTTTATCGAGAAAAAATGATATCGCGATAACTGTCGTTATCGTTTTATCGCCCAGCCCTACCGGTCACATGCCAATGTTCATGGACACTGGTTCTTTGGCAAGTTGTAAGGATCACAGTCAAATCCAACTGCCTTTCATTTAAGCAGACAATCGTTTGTTTTACTCTCGTTTTCGCAGTTTCCCCTATTAAATCCAGTCATGTTGCAGGGTGTTTTGCTACTCGGTCCGACTGAGTGGGCGTGTCCTGGCGGGAAAGTGACGTCAATGCATAACATTACCATCTACACTGAAGCTGTATGAGTGTAGCCGTAGATTCACCAATTTCGAAGGAGCACATTCCAACTAATGACAGATCTTGTGTATGTTAGCCATTTAATGTTATTGAGCTTCAAACTGTCAGTATTGTAAAAAAAGAGATGACATGTACCCAGGTGTATTCGGAGACTGCTCAGTATGACCAGGAAGGTGAGCGCTCCCTCCAGCATGGGTCTCTCCTGCTCTGAGTCCAGCACTGCGTTCTGATGCTGAGACGCCATCGTCAGCAAGTCCACCACCTTAAACCTGACATAAACACAAAGCTTTTAGGAGCCATCTCTAAACAACAGTGGCTGGAAACATTCTGTGTGAAAACACAAAAGTTGCCGTACCTCTCAAACACTGAGGAAATGAAGTAATCTGGATCCAGTCTAGATGCACACACCTGAAGACAAAGATATTATATTAATACAGTCTCAGGAGAAAATATGCAGGGTATATTAACAAAGTGCTAAATGTGTATAGCAAAAGGGTGAGATAGCTAGCAAATTTAGAAAGAACTGCACAAAATACATGGTTAAAAACGGATTATAATGACTGCCTGACCCTTACTGAATGATGTACGTGATTCAAATAAAACTGTCTTCTGAAGAAAATGTGTTGTATTGTGCATCTGCTAGCAACTTTTACCTTTATAATGAACCAACATAGGTTTATCTTAATATGGAAACATGGAATATTCCACACATTTAGCCATGGAAATATGAGGAACGCAATCATGTTGTCCAAAAAATTTAAATGTCACAAAGAAAATGAAAATGTTTTGATGATGCGAGTGACACAATGACCTGTGCTGTCTGTCTGCAAAACCAAACCAAACCGTTTTGTCTGTCTGCAAAACCAAACCAAACCAAACCGTTTTGTCTGTCTGCAAAACCAAACCAAACCGTTTTGTCTGTCTGCAAAACCAAACCAAACCGTTTTGTCTGTCTGCAAAACCAAACCAACCCGTTTTGTCTGTCTGCAAAACCAAACCAAACCGTTTTGTCTGTCTGCAAAACAAAAACCAAACCGCTTTGTCTGTCTGCAAAACAAAAACCAAACCGCTTTGTCTGTCTGCAAAACAAAAACCAAACCGCTTTGTCTGTCTGCAAAACAAAAACCAAACCGCTTTGTCTGTCTGCAAAACAAAAACCAAACCGCTTTGTCTGTCTGCAAAACAAAAACCAAACCGCTTTGTCTGTCTGCAAAACAAAAACCAAACCGCTTTGTCTGTCTGCAAAACCAAACCAAACCAAACCGTTTTGTCTGTCTGCAAAACCAAACCAAACCAAACCGTTTTGTCTGTCTGCAAAACCAAACCAAACCAAACCGTTTTGTCTGTCTGCAAAACCAAACCAAACCAAACCGTTTTGTCTGTCTGCAAAACCAAACCAAACCAAACCGTTTTGTCTGTCTGCAAAACCAAACCAAACCAAACCGTTTTGTCTGTCTGCAAAACCAAACCAAACCAAACCGTTTTGTCTGTCTGCAAAACCAAACCAAACCAAACCGTTTTGTCTGTCTGCAAAACAAAACAAAAAGCCAAACCAAAATCATGTGTGGCAAAGAATTTTGGACCTTGGATGAACTCATACTTCAAGTCCAGAAGTGTGAGGTGAGGGAGTGAGGGGTGTGTGTTACCTGCAGGAGGTAGATGTCGGGGTCAATCATAGAGTTACAGAAGTGAGACTGGACATAGGTCATGGCCTGACCTTTAATCTGCAGCCCATTTCTCACCCACATGTTACTATGGATCTCAGACAGGCTAGCCTGCACAAACACACACAAACACAGATCCACTTATGGATACCATCTACTTATCACACACTGTAGAATTACCATCATAACGCTGTCACTTGACATTAAGTCACACGGCAGAAGTGAAACATGAGACATCGGTCAAGATTTATGACAAACGGCTGCACCATTACACAACCCAATGACCTCTGCTTTAGTAGCTTTAATGCACTGATGGACAAAATGAAGACCAAACAAAATAACTATATTAGATGGGCATAGCTTATCAAAAAACACTGTAATTTTATCATAAAAGAAGTACATGTGACTTGTTTGTGTTCAATTAAAAAAAAAACATTTGAATACATTGTTACAAGATGCAATAGTTTAGCATGTTGTGTGAAGACTAAAATTTCATCTTTTAATATAATGTCACTATTTAATATTATGTATCTGTATTCAATTCCAAGTCTACATTGAGTTTGAATGTATCCAAGCATAAATGAGATAAAGGAACTGTGGTGGAGGGAGGATTTTCAGTGAATAACTTACATTCATCTGTGAAAAAGTGTATAAACTGCTAAGACCAGTCTAGTTAGTCATCTTTTTTTTCTTTAGGATTGATCATAACTTTACAGTATGACAGTTACATAAAGTAGGTTGGTCTAAAAAGTAAAACCGATTACGCCTTGACTAACTGCCAGCTGGTCAAACTAGTTCCTAAGACAATGTCTTAACATACAATACAGTATCATATGACTTCAGGAGACTTGAATAATACCGGGTGAGTCATAAGGGTTAATTTACACTATACTTTTAGTAGTTTCAGCCCTGGTCCAACAGTTTTAGAAAATAAGATATTGGAATCATAAATAGTTTGCATGATTTTTGACATGAGGATGAATAAATCTGACTATTTCTAGCTATTTCTTTACTCACATACAGGTGTTTCTTCTCAGTTTGTTTGTTCTTATCTTAATATTTCAATTCATCTCCATCATGTATTACCTGTATCTGAAGAGGGTGCACCATGATCTTCATCAGCATCTCCTGATCAGGAAGCAAACTGTCCAAATCCAGACCTTGACACTTCACACCCTGCAAAACAAAACAAAAATGGATCGGTTTATAATAATGCACATAAAATAAAGACTTCAAACAGACCTATTACTAGAACTAATTAACATCTGATTCTGGAGCAGCTCTGGAGGGTTTTGACTGTATCTGTGTTTCTGAGGAAATGACATCAATACATTAGATACTCTTCAATTAACTCCTATCTGCATGAAGAAAGCCACCAAACTTCTTCATGTCAGTACATATAATATAAACAGTGCCCCGATTTTGGGTGAACCCTTAATTCGATCCAACATATCCATATGAGGTCCTTCGTTAAACGCCAAACCTTCGTACTTGAAGAAAAAATTCAATATTGTGATGTGTCAATTGCACTATTATTACTAACTGTAGACCATACCAGTATAATATTGTATTATATTAAAATACCTCCACATTTAGGGCATGACTCTCTGCAGGTTACATCGTTTTGTAAACAGTAGGCAACAAGTGACTGTCTTTATCAGCAAGTCATTAAATTATTCACTCAACCAGTTTGTTCAACAAGACTAATTGATACTGGAACTAAAACACTTTACAGGTTCTGAGTGTGTCGGACTGGGCTCCAAGCTCACCTTGCTGAGGAACATGGCGTAGTATCGATGGAGAGGTAAATGAAAGGTCAGCTGATTGAGGGAAGGCTGCGACAGAGAGAGAAAGGTTTCTCACCAGTTTCACATTCATTAAGACATTTAATCTGACAGTTTAAGCATCAAGACTGTACCTCATCTACAAACCCAATGGCATCAAACCACATCTGCAGAGTTTCCAGACAGTACCGCACCACTGTCTTAGTGTAGTCCTGGGTCTCCTGACAACACAAAACATGTTCAATTCAAACTTAAGCCACTAAACAGGGCCAGTTCACACAGAACACATTTCTGCATTCCACTGTGCTGATTTTCTATTGTTTTTTCTACGTAAACATGCGGTGGACCAGTGATTCGCAACCAGGGGGCCTCAAGATGACTTAATACAAGGACTGTCACTAACAATTATTCTGGTAATCGAGTAATTGGTAGATCATTTTGACGATTAATCGTATATTTTTTGTGGTAATAAAAGTAGACCTAAGCATTTAAGATGACTTAAAGTACATACTGTATATACTAACAATGAGCCAATCTTATTTGGTTCAAATAAAGTATCAAAAGCAAGAAATCATATTGTAATCTATAATCATGTACATTTTGTATAACAAATGCCTGCAGAGGACTTTACACTTTTACTCTGTTACACTTTACAGCAGATCAAATCCTTGTTTAACATTGGCTTTATGACATTTAATTTAAATGTTTACTTAATCTTTAATATTTGGCTACTTCTTTACTATAGAAATGCTACAGCCAAAGTAATTTCTTGAACAAGTTGACATCAAAACATGCAAACTCAAGGGTTTAAACTTATTTTGAAACTGTTTGCATATTTAGAAACATATTGATGTATTCTCATGTGTTGGCGTAGGTTTAAAAATTGTTTACTTTACAAATCTGATGAAATGGCGCACATTGTTTGCATTCCCAGATGAACATCAGAAGCAAGTATATAAAAGTGCGGTTCATGGATTCTCGTCCGTGAAATGCACCATTTACGGTATTTTGCCGGTTACTTGACACGTGTAAATTGCAATCGAGGATTATTAAAATGGAGTACTCGACTTTAACCGAGATATCGTGACAGCCCTACTTAATACTATTTAAAATCAGATAAATTAAGCTAAATTAAATTAAGCTAAAACAAAACAACTAAAAATCAAGATGACCTTCAAATATTGTTGTGGCCTTGAAGTCAAAAAGGTTGAGATCCCCTGCGTTAGATGGACATGTTTGACCGCTAAACCAGTGTCTCGCGTCTTCTGCAGCACCTCACACATAACACAGCACTCTAAAAACTAAGTGTTTAGGGTAAAATAAGTTACATTTGGTAGTTTTTCCAACTTTCTACTGCCAAAATCTCACATTTTTGAATGCAAAACCTGTTCTGTGTGAATGGCCCTTGAACTCAACAACATTTATAGAAAAGCAAACCTGCAATAAAAAAAACTAAAATATAACTCAGTATGAGATAGAGTTCAGAAAGAGAATATTACAAATAGAAAGGTGCTGGAGTGACGCATGCAGAGATGAATGTAGCTCACTTTGACTTTGCAGTGTGTGAGGAGACCCCACATGGGCTGAGCACAGGCCTCCAGCTCAGCTGCAAACGCTGCATAATACGTCTGAGACTCAAACTCCACGTGCTCGTTCAGCTCTCTCTTGTTCAGATTCATTCCTGACCGGGCAAAAGATGCAGGGAAGAAATCAATAACATCAGAGGGAATTCTGGACTCACCGAAATCAAGTTTCAGTAGTAACATAACCTACATCTCACACACAGTTCTGTGATTCTAATCGAAACTAAAATGAACTTTTTAAAATAAATAGTCCTAGATGCTTCTTATAATGTAGTAAGCATTTATATAAGGCATTCGATGTCAAGCTATATTGTAAATACAATCACAATATAGTATTCACTAAACAAAATCTTTCTCAGCATTTTTGTATTGTTTTCCAGTAAAAATATCAAAACATCCTTAAATCAAGAAACATTTACTTGAAAAGCAAAATAACGTAAGATATAAATGTATCAAAATACATCAAAATTTAAGTTTGCTTAAAACAAGAAAAATATTTTTTTCTGACCCTATTGGTGGATATTTCTTCTTGATTTAAGCATCAACTCACGTCATTTTGACATTTTTCAGAAGACAAGATATGTTCACACCAAGAACAATAACTATAAAGGTAACTACAGTAGAGTCGGGCATAATTAAGCCCTTTGGCTGTAACCATTTTACAATAAAGTAAACACTAATTCATTCTCACTGTGCCAAAAAACAGCACCACAGACTTTAAACAAAAACAGCGTCTATGACGGCAGGATTTGCTGTCAGTTATTGACCTTGGAAGTAGGAGACGAAACTCATCCAGAGCAGCAGCAGAGAACGATCCTCCAGGAAGCGCTTGGCCACACTTTGGTGTGAGAGGATATTAATAAAATCACTAACTAAAGGCCAGTAGGTGTTATTCTTCAGTAGAGCTTCACCACAGTTTACCACCACATGACGATTATTCTCCTCATCTGTGACATTAAAAAAAACAACACAGATAGAAGACATTTCAAAACATTTTATACTTGCACGTTCTGGAAATGTGCATATTCAGTACATCTACAGCAGAAACAGTAGGAATGGCACCATGCATTTCTTTGGTTATTTTCTGTGGTTACCTTGCAGTTCGCTCTTGATAAGGCAGCTCTCCATCATGTAGAGAAGCACAGTGACCATGATGTCCAGTAAATGGCACTCCTCTGTGACGTGTCTCGCCAGCTCCTCGTTGCTGAAGAGCTGAACGCTGATGTGAACGATACGGTTGGACATGGTGTCGGACTCGTGGCTCTTCATGAGGGTCTTCATGATGAAGGCGTAGTGTTGTACAAATGTTTTAGTGAATGTGATCTGTGGCACAGGAGAAGTACACATTTTGGTTAAAAAAATATAATATAAATTAAATTATTTAAAAAATAAATGATAAAACAAATATTAGAACGATGCAATTCGGTTCTTTAGAGATCCTATGCTGTTTGCACAAGCTATAAATAAGTTACAAGTTTTATATGCAACAATCTTGCAAAAGTACTATATAGTATGTTCCCGAGAAATTCTGCGTTCATTGCAAAACGTTTGTGTTCCCCCAAGAAACTTTGCAAACACATACAGTATATTTGTTATTTTTATATGATATTTACATTAATAAAACTCTTCGTTCTGGTTCTCAGTTCTGATTGGCTGAGAGCCTTTTCCTGCCATGCGATATTCTACCAATAACACTACAGGAAACATTTTACCTATCGTATCAGTCCGCTTGCAGCTTTTTTCTCACACAGGTGTCATGGTGGATGAGCAAATACTACTGTTGTTGTGTCACGGAATGTAGTTTAAGAGTTTTTTTTTAGGCGAGAATGTAGTTATTTAAACCTCAAACATGTGACTTACATATAAACATGCACCTATTTGACAATTTGTTTAGACATTTTCGGATGTAAGCTCCAGACCGTTGGCCGTTCAGCGCTCATGTATCCGCCGTGAACAGTTAGTGTTATAGATAATGTTTAAACATGAGGCAGCGCTGTCATGGAAAATAAACTATTAAAAGGACAAAAACAAAGAAATCGCTTTCCTCAGCAGATATTCACACTGATTTTGAGATTATGAATAATACCGACCTGAAGAAAATCAGCTAGATGCAGGTAATGCACTCGCTTAGTTGATCTCTCTCATAAAACTGACGTTCTGGAGTTAGTAAAGGAGGCTTGGGCTGTTAAACGGTTAACTTGGGATTTGTATCCGTGGCAAAAGAAAGTAGTTCCATACAAAAGAGTGTTTTTAAATACACTGTTGTTTTTTACAGTATTTTTTACACACTTGTGCGGTCGAACAGTTGTATAAACAATTATCAATCAAATCAAACTTAATGGGGCAAACTGAAATTCACAGCGTTTCAACAACTTCAGCTCACAAATTTGAAGGCTGCTATTGGATCACTGAAAATTAACTGCATATGCGACTACGCATTACTTACATTACTTACGCACCACTTACTTGCGAGAGCTTACAACCTACTAGGCTACGTTCTGCCTAAAAGAACAAAGTACAAATTACAAAATTAGGTACAAACTTAGTAACTAGTAGTTAAGAACCTACGAACAGTTGGTTGGTGCAATACTACCTAATACCGTACAAGGTCCAATATTAATACTCACAAAGTAGAAAATAGTGACACATTGACTATTGACAAAATGTTATAATTAAATTTTTATTCAGAGATTTACACGGTTTAACTTTCAAGAAGGCAAACAATGCTATTTTAAAAGGTCATTATTTTGTTTAATTGTGTATTAGAATAGGTTACCATGCTTTAATGTGTAAAAAAAAAACATTACTTTTCCACATACTGTAAATTATTGCATCACCTCCATTCCCAACCTGTCTGAAAAGCTCTGATTGAGTTCTGGTTTCTACAAAGCCCCTCCTTCTGAAAAGCTCAGAGCGCTCTGATTGGCCAGTTGACCCAGTGTATTGTGAAAATAAATAAATAAATACCTCAAGCGTGTGATGGAAATGTAAAACCCTTTACCATAATGTGAGTTTCAGCTTCCAAGGCTTCTAAAGCAATTGTAAACAAACAGTTAATAGTGTCTTTGGTTTTACCATATCAGTTTGAGTCTAAGTCAGATTCTGAAAATGCAGATGATTAAGCAGATCGATCGGAACCAACATCCGAAATGCCATGACAACAATTCACCAAAGCCTTGCCTTCTTTACTCGTGTATGCCTTATGCATTATGCTAATTCAAATTGTGACGCAGAAACAATATCTGGACTTCAATTGATGTTTCAGGCAGGTCTGGGTCAGTGTTCTCTGTTAGATATATAATAAATCCCTTTTGTGGGAGACCCTGCAGACTTTATACATCACAAACAGATACATTAGACACAAAACAGTAAAAAAAGCATCATATGGCCTCTTTAAACAAACCACAGGTTCATTTTGGATCTTGTATATGTAATAAGTAATAAGTTTAAGAGCATCAAATACCTTGTAATCCTGATCTGGCAACATGTTGAGCAAGAAAGTGACCATCTTCTGAGGAAATTCATACTTAATAGTCCAAAACAATAACTCTTCTAAAAAGCATTTATGTTTCAGAGTGTCCATTATGGATGGATCTAACAAAACAAGAAAAGAGCAACGACATGCGATTATTGTTATTGCTTCTAAATTATTTGAAAATTAAATGCCAACAAGATTTAAAGTAACACTCCACTTTTTTTGGAAATAGGCTAATTTTCCAACTCCCCTAGAGTTAAAAAGTTGAGTTTTACCGTTTTTGAATCCATTCAGCCGATCTCCGGGTCTGGCTGTAGCACTTTTAGCATAGCTTAGCATAGATCATTGAATCTGATTAGACCGTTAGCATTAGCATTAAGTGTAGTCTTAGTTCACAATGTAACTACAGAAGAGGCAAGTTTTAAATAGGAAAAATATCTAAACTCTTTGGTAATTTTTTTGAGAGAGATGCTAACGGTCTAATCAGATTCAATGATCTATGCTAAGCTATGCTAAAAGTGCTACCGCCAGACCCAGAGATCGGCTGAATGGATTCAAAAACGGTAAAACTCAACTGTTTAACTCTAGGGGAGTTGGAAAATGAGCCAATTTCCAAGAAAAGTGGAGTGTTCCTTAAGTATGATGAGATGTAATGGAATTTACCTTTGGTACTGCTACTAAGCTTCACTCTTTTCCTCTGTCCCACACCCTGCAGCCCGTCCTGATCCTCCTGTTAAACAAATACATCAAACACTTCATTCGACACACTCTACTCAACAACGAGCCCAGCTCAAGCTATTTTCTTTGTCAATAAGTTCACACTGCTAAAGCGGCCAAAATAAAGCAGTGTTCTCAACAATAACACAATGGGCAGACACACTCTGGGTCACATTTGATCTTTCCCAGAAGTCTGTGTGCCTACCTCTTTGCTAGAGTCCTCCAGACTGGCAGCAGCAGTAGCTCCTAAAATAAAAAAAGTAGTTGCCACAAACATGTAGCAAAATATTAAAACCATGTTACCATAGCATTCAAGAGTCATCAATATGCTATTCTAGAGTTGTCAAAAAGTACAGACTTTGATACCAAGTCGGTACTGAAAATTAAAAAATGTGACGCTTTGAACGTAATCGTAAACACCTCTCATACCATTGTATAATGGTCATTGTACGGGCCCATTGGATATGTCTGTGATTGGCTACAACGCTTCAAAAACATGTTGTAAACATACATCAATGACGCTCTTCGCAGAGTTCTTACACAGATACACACGGGGAGTGTTTGTAAGCAGGCGTCGATCAGCGGACCGATCCTTTCAACGGCTCCTGTTTTTAAAACACTTTCAAACACTTCAGTGTGCTCTCAAACGCTCCCATGCGTTGATCTTTGTAGCCAATCACAGACATATCTTTTGAGCTCGTGAACACAATGGCCAATCAGAGGCGTTAACGATTCCGCTCAACAGCGCTCAAAGAGTCATAATTTTTAAATTTCAGAATTTAAAATGTAACATTTGAAAGTCTGTACTTTTTGACAACTCTTCGCTATTCAACGAAGAAAGGAGGATGAAAACACATCTCTACAGTCAGGTAAAGCATAGAAGAGAGAGACAGCAGTGTTACCCAGCAGACTGAGCGCTCCTGCTCCTGCTGAAGTGTCTGTTGCTGTCCCAGCGCCAGCTCCCTTCTCCTCCACTGACACCAGACCAGAACTCTTCAGTGCCGACAAATACTTCTCATAGTTCCTCTTTGCATAAACATTCTCCTCTTGACCTGCGGGTGTGGGGCGATATAGATGTGTGAGCACAGTCCCAAATCATTTTAAACTCCTTTTTGGTCAATTTTAAACGGGTCATATCAAGTGTGAAAAAGAACAAACAAAAAAAATCTTCCTCTGTCCAAAAAGCATATTATGGAAGCTAATAGCTACAATTACAGCTTGATTACAAATTGGATTTATGAAATCAAAAACCAAACCGAATAAATATAAAATATAAATAATGAGGAAGTAGGGTATAGGATACAATTTAAAAATAAAGGTTCTAAAAGGAGGTTTTCACAGTATTTCCCCTTGAGCTTGGTGCGGCACGGCTCGATTATGACCCGTTTGCGGCCCGGAATTGGCTAACCGTGCTGGTAGAATGCGTTTAGTGACGTCGCCACTCAGGATTGGTTACTTGTCTGTTGCCTGTCTGAAAGTTTATTTGTAGCTGGCCAAACGTGCTATTTGAGTGAAGTTAACGCAAGTTAGTAACAGAACTTTGTTGATCGATGCATATAATAACAACTTAAATTGCTCAACTACAGTCAATGATACATTCACATTTCATACTCACCCATGCTCAGTTCTTTAAAGGTCTGCTGATTGGTTAAGATCTTGGTGAGAACGGTGCGCATGGCCCCGCCCATCTTGGTGAGCTCTTCTAAGAACGATATGTGCGGCTCCAACTGCTGCAGAACCTTCTGCAGATCTCGGTCAGCGGCAGACTCTGCGGGCGCATGATAAGATGTTTGTGAGCCAGACAAAATAAAGCAGCATATGTTAGCCCAGTGGGCACGATTAGCAGCCTCAGCCAGCGCATGCCATTCACATGGGACTGATATTATGCAAAAGCACAGAGAAAGCTGTTGACTAAAGCAGTATTTTAGTATTGCAGATCATCTTATTTGTTGCTTCACAATGTCTGGTCAGTTTAGGAGCTGAATCTACTGAAACGGCTCCACAATAAACACTGAAAGCCCCATGACATGAAACTGTGGCTTTTATTTCATAGCTTTGTGGCCATGTAGTGTATTCCCATTAATAACAATAGCCTTTAGCTGACAAACCTTGTGTGCCTGTGAAGCCATATTATGGGGTCTTTAAAGAAGTCACAACAGCACAAGGGCATTGAGGTGTGATGTGATGTCCTCACCTGGTTCAGTGTAGCCGTCTCTCAGGTACTGAATGATAGTGATGATAAACCGCGGCAGCACCATCTCAGACATGAGCAGCAGATCCCAAGGGACTGATGGCACGTTCTCTCCCGTTTTTAACCGATGCCTACTACAAAACCTGTCGCACAAGAGCATGCGAATTAGAATATAACATGGCAGCAGAGTCATTTGCTGTTTACTATTAAAAAAAAAAAATCCAGTTTTCATTGTAATCAATAAAAATGTCTGACATTACAGACTTTTTTTTGTAAAGGTCAACAGATTGATGAAGTACAAGCAACTACAATATGCAAGTCTTCAAGGCTATCACTAACATCATGGTGGTGGTGTAGGGGTAAAAGAAGTGCTGGGACACTAGTTGATCCATATCACCATAGAACAGTGACCACCAACTTTATCAGTGGTCTTGTTCGTGAAGTATGTTTTCAATTAATTCCCCCAATATATATACAAAAAACTTCAGTAAGGAGTACAAAGCCAAGAAAAACCAATCAGGGCAGAGGGAATCACATCACTAAGAATCGGGGGTCGGGGGGGACAAACATGCGTTTAAGTTATTTTTATTTGGTATGAACTATACAAATATTCAATGCCAACTTTAAGTTACTTAAACATCGTTTTAAAGCACAAAACTCTTTATTTTAAAATGTTACTTCCGTATAGAAATATGCAGGTAGATGGGAGTGTATAGAGAAAGACTTGATGCCTCATGGGACTCAATGGTTGCTTGCTGTGATTGCCTTTTCTGTGGAAACAGTGACTCTGATTGGTGGATTTCGGGAAGTGTATTTGTCCTCACAAAAAAAAAAAAAAGGCTATTAAAATCACAAGGAAATAGAAATGACAGATTTTTTCTTTCATATTTTGAAGTACTTCCGCGAGTAACAGCCTATCGAAAAAGTAAAATTTAATTTAAATTAGAGATGCACTGATATACAATTTGGTAAATACCGATAATTCTTTATATACGAAAGCCGATAACCAATATATTGGCCGATAAATCTAAATTCAATTTTTTATATAATTTCTGAGAGTAACAAACACAAAAGTCTCACAATTAAAAACCATGTCCCAAGAACACTATTATAATTACATAATTGTATGTAGCCTATATGACAGGGATTCCAATCATATTTCAAGCATTCAAAAACATCATGGAGAACAGTGCGCATCTGAAGTGTCCCAGCTGAAAGAAATAATACATTATTTATTGGCTTTAACATATCGGCCAAATTTTCTTATCGGACCGATAGCGATAACATTAAAAAAAAATGACCACATGTCGGCCGATACCGATTAGGTGGCCGATATATTGTGCATCCCTAAATTAAATGAAGACAAGAAATTATTGTAAATTGTAATTTAGACTAAAAATTATTTGTAGTGCACCTCCCATCCACTGAATGACTTATTTATCGTGTCAGTCTACAGTGTTGTCTCAGCATTTACAGCACATGTAATGTCACATATGACTGATAATCTAAAGATTAAGATAATGAGACTAATGAACATCATCTCTAAACTTGGACTAAAAAGGCCATGGATTTCTTCTTTAAATAAGAGAGCAGACAATTAATTGGGTTTAGCGGACAGTCACTATGAAAAGAAAGAACATGCAAGTAATGTGATGTCAGTCTCCAGAGCAAAAGCAAAAGTGTCTCCTCACAGTAAACATCTACCAGTAATAAAACTGCCTATATCCTCATTCCTGCAGAGCGGAACACTTCATCATAATTATACTCTTTACTGATAAAACAGAGTGAATCTTTTGAGCTCCAGCTGACAGCAGTCATACACAGTCCCATATCTGAATATCTGAACCTCTACACGTTGAACTGTTGAAGAGAAGGCCCTAAGCAAGGGAAGAGACCCTGTCACTGACCCTGTGGGGGAGTTAAAAATAACCCAGACTGTGGCACTCTCTGTAAGGCAGTGATCAGGTGCCACCGCCCAATCCACACGGTTACCCTCCCCTGACAGACTCACACTCACACCAGCCCTTGTGTTACTGCATGTGTTTCAATCAGTGCACAGCTGTGCCTAAAACCAGGAGAACTGCCTATACTCAACATCTGAATGGAACGCACTTTTACCAGTTTCACTAGTAATGGCATTAAAATAACGACAAGAATGCAAACATGTAATATGGCCCAAAAAAACGTGTGTTGATTCAGAACGGCCTAGAGTGACTATAAAAAAAAAATGATTTTTTTTTTTTTTTTTGAAGGTGTAAATAAAACAGATTATTGGAGTACGTTTTACAAGGAAATACTATTATTTTAGTCTTTCTTCTTGAATGTTTAATTCAATGTGCTACTTGTAATTTCTTTGGAATTATTTGTGAAATTTACAAGCAATTTCTGAGAGAAAATTATTTCAAAGTAAATATTAGGTTACACTTTATTTCAATGGTCCACTTCAGACAAGCAACTTTGCAACTACATGTCAACTAGCAGTCATTAGAGTATTAGTAGAGTATTGTCTGATTAATATCTGCTAACACTTTATAGTGATGCTCCCCAACAGATATTCTACTGACAAAACATAACTTTGCAATTACATGTCAACAATATGAACCCTAACACAGTCTACTAACAATCTACTACAGTCTACTAAACACTCCAATGAGTTGGTTGACATGTAGTTGACAAGTTACTCATAGTCAGTAGAATGTCTAAAGAGAAGCATCGAAGTGAAATGTGTCAGTGTATAATCTGGCAATTCCTGTCACATTTTGACACCCGAAACATTTGATGATTTGGAACAAGCCCATGGTGCCCAAACTCGCTGCTGTGTGCTGCTCAAAAAATGTTTCTGACAAGGAACACACCTACTATATAATGCCAGGTTCACTAGGTTTGGGGGTGTTTTGCCCCAAATACTGCTGATTCAGGACAGCCATGTACAGGTAATGCGGAGGATTCTCACTGCTGAGACTCAAAACTCCTGCTAATTTGGGAATAGCCTACAGTGCCCAAAAAAAATGCTGAACCAAAACACCTCTATAAATATCATGACAAAAATAATGCAGATTTAGATGATTTGATGCTCAATAACTATGGATAGGTAGGCAGCAGCACACTAGGTTTGAGGTGCTGATTCAGGATGCATATACTTCTGACTGCAGATGTGTCAGTGATGCAATGCCGTAGGTCAGTATTCCCCAATCCTATTCCAAGAGGCTCACCAACAGCGCCAATTTTGGATGTCTCTCTAATGCCCGGTATATTGTACAATTTTGGGGCTGTCCTAGACGAAATATGACCAATCGTGGCGGTTTCTGTTGTCATGGCTGGTCCAACAGTGAGAGAGTTTCAAAGACGTTGTCACGGCAACATGATAGCCAGCGATAATTTTCGGACAGCGTCATAAATTTAGCATGATCACTGAGTGTTTGCTGCTATGATCAAAATCTACTGACAAGCCAATAAAAATACAACATGAAATAAGTGTATTGACCAACACGACATGGCACTAAAACTTAAAACTACTTACCTCGAGCTCCGTTTGCAACATTTGCATGCCATTCTGGCCTTTTTTCTCTAGCCATGACCGCGTCTATACTCTCCTCTTTCGCTTCATCTTTTTTTCAGCGCACATAAAACCCACAAAGTGTGATTCATCTTGCTCTGTTTGTTTCACACTAGCACATGCTGATGATGATTTATTCTTATGCTAACTTTTAGATTTTAACTTTAACTTTGAACGGTGATGACACCTATTGAATCTTAGGTTAGTCTACAAACATGTCGTACAGTGTGATTTGTACGATCTTACAGGATTGCTGAAATCGCACCGTCTGTGTATCAGGCATTATCTGACACATACATTTCTTGTCTTGGAGTCTCTAACAAACTGATGAGTTGAATGAGTTGGGTTTGATTAGGAAGAGTCGCAGTGTTGGTGTGCCTTCAGGAACAAATTGGGAAACACTGTCGTAGGTAGTCAGGTCACTAGCTTTATAATATGATACACAAAAACCTATAATATTACTGCTAATTTAGAACGCACTGAAGTCCAATTATGCCATCCATGTAGGCAGCTCGCTAGATTTGAGACAATGATGCCTAATAACATTTCTGACTCAGGATCTGCCTATGATTCCCAAAAATGTTGTCTAGGTATAGACAGCTCACTAGGTATGATACAAAAACGCTGCTTATCCGGGATACTCCTATGATGGCGGCACGCTGCTGAAACAGCACCTATAATGTGACCAACAAGCCAATGTTATGAGGTCCACATTTCTTGCTGATTATGACTATAGAAGACAGTTTACAAGGTTTGAGACTATAGCTATAGCGTTTTCACGTTAATTTTAGTAATTGTGTGTGATATATATATATATATATATATATATATATACATACACATACATACATGTCCATACAGTTTTTATTCATTTTTGTTTATTAGTTACAGGCCTGTTACACAGACAGGGGTTAGATTAAACCACGAAATGGCCTTAGTTTATTAGGACATTTACGTAGCTTTTATAAACGTGGCTTAGGAAAATGCCAGAGACTTATCCCAAAAATGCTGCTGATTTTGATTGTGCCTATATGATGCCCAAAACATCTGCCGACTCGGAATGCACCTATTTATGATATCTAGGCATAGGCACTCTACTGGGGAAAACAATAGACCAGGTAGGCAGGACGTTCAATGTCCAAAAATACTGCACATTAAAATGTTCCCTACAATCTCACGTAACGTTACTTAAAATGATGCTTCCTCGAATTCTGCTGCTGATTTGGGACACGCATATGTTGTGATGCCAAATAATAATAATAACAACAACAACAATAATGGCAAGACAGGCAGATCGCAATGACACTATGATCCCCAAAAACGCTGCTGATTTCGGTTGCACACCGCCTATGATATGACATCCAAATCTGACTCGGGATGCGCCCATGCTATGACACCCCTATAAAGCTGTCCGTGTAGTCAGACTCAGCTCACTGCCAAGGGTTTGAGACACAGCCCCTGTCAGTCAGTCAGATGTCCGCTCGGAGTGGCTACTGACCCGCTCTCTTTCATCACGTTCCCGTCCCCGCAGTCACAGGCCCCGCCGGCCTGACTCCGGAACATGTTAAAATCATGGCCCGTGTGATCGCTGTTATTGAAGCACTCCGCACACAACGACATGCACGGAGAGATGCCGCAGGTACGGCAACGGTAGGCTACGAAGTTGGCGGTCCACACCAGCCCGCAGAGGGTGGCGTTATCGTAGGATCGGACGGTCCGGCAGAACTCGTCGAAAGCGTCCCCTCCGGCCAGCAGCCATTTACACCAGTCCAGCCCCTCCGGGTCCGGGTCCGAGCCGCGCTCCGGGTCCAGCACGGTGTCCAGTAGCTCCCGCAGCTGCCGCAGCCCCGAGCTGTTGTCGGCCCGCTGGAGGTCTGCCTTCAGGTGGGCGGCGGTGGATCTCTTGTCCCGGCGCAGCAGCAACGCCGCCATCATGCGCTTCGGGTTTGTTGTGCTCACTTTATTTTGGTTGTCTTGTTGCTGTCTTCGCGAAGCATCTCGCGAGATCTTTGCTAAGCGGCGCTCTGGTGTGGCAATAAACAGAGTGCTAAAAGGGGCGGGGCTTAATTTACCTCTGAGTCATTTAGCGGACGCTTTTATCCAGCGCTAGCTATTTTGTTTTTTTTATGAAGACAGAACAAGTAACAAACTTATAGCATAATAATTCCTCCACGATTATTGCTTTTAAAGGAGGCATTTCTAATATATATTTGGAGACATTGAGAGGGATAAAAAGTCCCAAAATCAGTGTATTTGTAGGTTACTCCTTATATTGGAAGATTTTGGTTTTATAATTGGAAAACTTCCTACTCCATACTTTCCTTTCTCTTTCTTCTCTTTTTCTGTTTACTTTGTCTTTAACTTACATAGCCTACTGTCGGGAATTGTATGTAGGCTACATTGTGATGTGATGATTAAATGTAAGCTCAGTTGTTTGTAAAACTTTCATTTATTAATGCCTTTCTGTTAATGTTTTACAAATAGGCTATATGTGAATTATAATACATAAAATAAAAACATAGCATAGCATAGTACAAAACAAAGTGTGGCATCAATTGGTAACAGGGGATTATTTATCCCCTTATTTATTATTAGTTTCATATTTAGCCTACCGGTAATAATAGGCCTATATTTAGTGTAAAATAGTATTTAAGCTTTAACTTAAAGATAAATTCTGCCAATTCCCTCCAGAAACATTGGATGATTTTACAATTAAAAACACATGGGTCAACAGCTCTTTCTCACTTTTATAAAACGAGCATAAATCATCAATATCAATCCAGCGCTAGCAATTTATTATAAAGGAGGCAACAAGTGACGCAACAAAGCTAGGCTATAGGCTAGGCTACCAAAGAATTTGAATAAATTACAGAAAACCAATTAGAAATTAAATCTCGCCTCTATCTGGTCAGATATTGCCGAATGGGTCTAAAAATAAATGTACTCCTAATTGAACTTCCCGATAGTGTATTTTCAATTCATTAAAGTTTCTCCCTGTGAAACTTTTGCTGCTATATTTCAGCATATTTAATTAGGGACCTTGACTGCAGTCAGTTGTGATTACTGGAATTATTTTAGCAAGATTACTGTATCAGAATTAAATTTGGACCACTGGGACTATTCATAACTAAGAGTTTTAAAATAATATATTTTTTTAGTGTAAATGTCTCGAATAAGACATAAACGTCCTGACATTCGAATGCGTTTCAATGGAGGAATCCGTTTGTTGATCCTAGAAGCGACTTCTAGCGGAGTCACGGAGGAGTCACGGAGGAGTCACGGAGGAGTCACGGAGGTTTTGTATGTCAGCGAATGAGCCCGATCGAGTTTGGTGTTTCTCGCGAGGTTGCTGGGTGTAATTTGTGTATTTGGCGCTTTTCTCGCGATGCGTTGTCGTTTGATTTAGATACAGTGGGCTGGACAGGTGGCAGGGCGAGATGTTGCTTATCTGACAGAAGCATGTTGGTTACTGAGACTATTTTGGACGAATATCTTGATGTATTATAACTCAACTTCACAAGTAAACATGTGTTTATGACTCAACAAAAATACTTTGTGTTTCTCTAATTGAATGATTTCAGACCTCGTCAGACTGCAGTACCAATGTGACAGAAAGATGCTCTGTTACACTGACATACTGAGAGAAAACTTATGCAAGAACTCCCCATGTGTCATGTGCATTTAAACTGCTGAAATATAGAATATTATAAAATATAGAAAATAGAGATTTTGTTTTATTTTATTTAAATGTTACCAGAAAGAGTGATCAAAAATCAAAATATTTTTTCAAAAATTTTGATAACATTTGGCACTTTCAGTGCTTGGACCCCTAATAATATTTTTTTAAAAGAACAATTTCAAAGAAGCAATTAACTTTCCTTTTACAATAACCTTTTTTAATAGGTAGGCCTACACATTACTGTATTACTTATTTTTTTATTTATTTTATATTTGAATAATAGGCTATTTCTTTCTTACTTAAATGTACGCTAGACCTATAGGCCTATCCAAAAAAAAAAAAAAAACTTAAATCACTGTCTATTTCATTTGTGGTTTTTTTATTTTGTTTATTTGTCCTATTGCTCATAATTTGTTCCTTTCTTCTTATGACTGACTGTTTACTTAAATAACTGCTTAAGAAGTTTGTTGTGGTATTTAAATTATAGGCTATTGCAAAAAAAACTGTATATATTTAGTTAGTGAAAATGAAAATACATTTAGAACATTATTAATATTTGCTAAAAAATTTGTTTTTGTAAAGTCATATTTTTGTTATATTTTTTGAACCGTTTGCCCTTATTTGTAATGGTTTCTATTTACTATTTGTCATAGTGTGATTAATTAATTGTATTGAAACCAGTTTGATCAGTTTGTAAACATCATAATAATCAATGATAATAAAGAACCCACAAGAAGCGGAAAAAAAAGTATTGTCCTCATTTTTAAGATTAGTGATATTTCACTTCCTACCTCTATTCATAAATGATCAGTGGGCTGTATAGGGGCTAGATAGTTTTTTTTACCAAATTAAGGTTGCCCTGTCCCAAACACTGTCAACTGTTTTTTTTTTCTCTCTGCGTTTTGCTTTTGCGTGCAGGTTGTATAGATGTTCCCTGATGGCTGTATAGAGTCAATAATCTACAGACTATAGTCAAATTGTATGTAAAACAGAAAGTTGGGGTTGGGGTTTTAGGGACAGTTGGAAATTGAAACCCCACTCATGACTACGCCACCCTCGGGACTCTACCCAGGGAAATACGTTTACCCATACTTTATCTTCAGTGATGTTCAGTGATGCCGGTAACGCTGGCAACGGTAACGGCAACCGGTAACGGTAACGTTACTTAGTAACGCGTTACTCTAATCTGAACACTTTTTTCAGTAACGAGTAATCTAACGCGTTACTATTTCCAAACCAGTATTCAGACTAAAGTTACTTATCCAAGTTACTGTGCGTTAATATTTTTGTCATTTTCTTTAGTAGAAATGATGGCTGATGTGCGATATGAAACTGAAATGTGTGTGAGAAGACAGAATCACGACACACCCCTTCCAACTCCCAGAGTTAGCTCTCCTTCCCGTCCAGATCCAATGCTACCACATCTTTAAATTACTATTCGTATTATTTTAGGTTAACATTATAAAATACGTAGACCTACACCGCAAAACTAGTTGAGGATAAATTCTTTAAAATTGGGCAATTCCAGTGTTATGGACGTGACATCTGAGGTAAAAACTTGAAATGTAAATTCTCAGAAAATGCATTTACTACTAATATATTGAAGCGTCTGTTTCATACTCCCTTAATAAAGGAGTCCAGACATTATAAAAAATATCAGTCTACACATGCGTTTTATATTTAATATGAGGGAAATACACATCCATACACGGACGTGACACAAAAAACTTTAACTTTTATTTGGCAAAAGTACAAAAAGTAATACTACCCACCGGATGAAGAAGGGTTGGCTCTCCACATAACATAAAATATTCATTTTGTCTTAATTTTCGTGTACGCTTTTATGAGGGAAAAACAATGTTACGTGACAGTTCCCCGTTACGGACGTGAGCGCTCTGAAAGCGGCAGTGAAAGACTGCTTTAAAACTTTCACAGAGACATCAAACAGAAAGCACAAAGCCTTTCATTAAGGTGAATTTCGTTTTTGTATTAATTGTATCTTAATTTTAATAAATGTTTCATCAACCAATTGCCTGGATTTAATAAATAAAAAGTAAATATAGCAGACAATAGATAATCACTACACGGAGGCGCCGGCGCGAGATCTGGAGCTCGTCTCATGAGTCATAAATGAACCGAAACACAGCGTATAAGGTAGGCCTATACTTGCCTCACACACCTGAGAAATATATCTATAGAAAGCTCGTAATGTGTACTTTTAAACAGAACAATTCAAAAAGAAAGAAAACAGACTGTTCTCTGCTTATGTAATCCGTATGAAATGTGCATTTCTCTCTGGCGCGTTCACTAGTGATCGCGAGTCAGGTCAAGAAACACTGTCTTTGGTTTTGTTTTAGAAAAACAAGTATTTATGTTAAGTCAAGTAAAGAAAGACTATCTTAATTTAAATTTGTTTTTAAAAAAAACAAGTAGGCTTATTTATGTTAAGTTAATTCAAGAAAGACTGTCATTATTTTAATTTTTTATAAAAAACATATGTGAAGCCAAGAAAGACTGTCTTTATTTTATTTTTTATAAAAACATGTCTTTTTTCAGGAAATAGTTTTTAAGTTCAACTTAAAATGTCAGGAGATACATTGTTGACGTTACTGTTAAAAAGGGATGTTTTCGGCAGCTGCTGAATGTAACTAAAAAAGTAACGTGTAAAGTAACTAAGTTACTTTTAAAATCAAGTAATCTGTAAAGTAACTAAGTTACTTTTTAAAATCAAGTAATCTGTAAAGTAACTAAGTTACTTTTTCAAAGTAACTGTGGCAACACTGGTGATGTTACATGAAAGACCTCACAGTCCGACCTTTCCCATTTCACACATTCATACGGGACGGTTTGAAGGATCTTTCAAGGTCAAATGAGTGTGATTTCCAGTGCAGTGCATTCATCTCACCTCCAGAGGTGTCTGTCACCCGCTTATAAACTCTAATATGCCACAACTCGATATTCAGATAATGTAATATTTATTCAATGCATGACAATCACTGTTAGTGAACTAATGGTATGGACAGATATCTATGTTAGTCTATTCAGTTTATAAATGTGAGAGCACAGAGAATTCTTCTTTTATATATATATATATATATATATATATATATATATATATATATATATATATTATTTATTTTTTTACAAATAGAGGCCTGATCTATATACTGGAGTTTGTGTACATGATGATGTATGATATTCAGGGGTTGGACAATGCAACTGAAACACTGTTGGAGGTTTCACGCATTTATGCAGATTGCGGTGGGCAATCTTCACTGATTTTACATTCCATCAGTCAGAGCAGAGGGTGAATGTTGAATTAGCAGAGCAGAAGCACAGCTGTACAATATTGCAATCCACACAACATAATGGGAGACATATCAGAGTTTAAAAGAGGACAAATTGTTTCACTGGCTCATCTGTGTCCAGGACAACAAGTCTAGTGTATCGAGGGCGATTGTATCCAGTATAATGTCGGCCACGTACGAACCTCATCCAACAGGAGGAATCGCCGACATAAGAGAAAGCTGTCTGAAAGGAATGTCCAGGTACTAACCAGGAATTGTATCCAAAACCATAAAACCACAGCTCACCAACTCACTGCAGAAATAAATATGCACATCGACTCTCCTGTTTTCACCAAAACTGTTCAATATTCATGGTCCGGCAGCTAAAGCCAAACCTTTGATCACTCGTGCCAATGCCTAATGTTGGTTTCATTGGTGCCAACAGTGCAAATCTTAAGATTGGGCTGTGGACCACTGGCGGATCCAGGGCCCCAGCTGAAATCTGATTGGCCCCTGAAGTGCCCCTGCTGTCACTCATCTTTGATCTACGTCAGTTCAACCTGCATAAAAACACCGCTCATTCAAGGATGTGCATTTATTGCATTGACAGCGCAAGAGCACAACGTAAGTGCCTAAAATGAATGTGCGCAGTTCAGTTCAGCTAAAGTTTGCACTCTTTAACTTAACGCTGTTGAACATACTTTGCAAAGCCTTCTGCTAAAATATGAGCGTGCGGTTTATGTTTCACACAGGTGCGAGTAAAGATGCGTTCGTTAGCCTATGGCAGCTTTATGTTACAGGTGCGTTATTCAGAATCATCAACAAGTGGAAAAACTTTATCTTATTTTAATTTGAAACAAAATGCCAAAGACTCTCACGTGGAGGTGTGTTAAAATGTTTGTTTGAAAATCAATGTATAGTTGTTATGAATAATTTATGGAAGAAATTTAATATGTTCTTCATGTTGGCATCTAATTATATTTAGAATCTTAGAAATATGATTGTAATAAGATTAATGTTGTGTCGATGTGTATGTCCTTGTTCATTTGACCAAGTTTATGAACGAGACAGAGGGTCTCCATTCTAGGATATAACATGATAGACAAATCATAACAATGTGTCAGTTATGGCTAAGACATATCTTCATTTAGCCTCGAGAAACAACCTTGGGGGAGGAACAACTATAAAGAAGGAAGGATGCCCCAACTCAATGTCACACTCTGCAGGCACTTTGTATGGCTGTATGACTGTTGACCTTTTCTTGCAAGAAAATAAATAACCTTTAAAGACAATTGGTACATGTTTGTATCTTATTCAGTGATGTAAAATTGTTTGCACAATTTCACTGAACTTTCAATCAAGAGCCAGAAAGAGAACAAACAGGGCAATGACACTGCAATAAGAATGAAACTGTTAGCAGTTTCACGATAAAATTCCATACGGTTAGTATTACGGTTTCACGTTTTAATTATCATCAAAACTGAATTTGATTATTGCGGTAATGTATGTTTTAATTCATACTGTAAGCCAGAGGGTGTCCTCACGCAGAAAGTACAAGGTAGAATCATAACGTGACTAATCAAAGTTTTACTTGATAAAAAAACATTTATTAAATGTTATCCGTGTTATATTTCATCTGCATTAACAATGCAGACTTTTATAAAGAGATGTACGGTGTGGAGAAGCCCCAAACAGGCTTAACACCCAGACTGTTGCTGCCCCGAGTAAAACACAAGGCTAGATCAGTGATGGTTTGGGTTGCCATATCATGGCATTCCCTACTGGTTGATGGGCGCCTCACATGATAAGGACAACCAAACCATTCTGGATGACCATGTGCAGCTAATGGTTTAAACATTGTACCCTGAAGGGGGTTCTGCAGCAAGACTTGTGACTGAAGGGTTTGAATGGACATGAAAGTGAAGTTGAACATCTCCCATGGCCTGCACAGTCACCAGATTTAAATAATTTTGATCCACTTTGGGATATTTTGGAAGAGCAATTCAGAAAACTCTTTCCACCACCAGCATCACATACCTGATCGCTGTTCTGGAAGAGGAAAGGCTCAAAATCCCTCTGGCCACTGTGAAGGACTTGTATCTGTCATTCCCAAGACAAATTGTTGCTGTATTGGCTGCAAAAGGAGGCCCTGCATCATTAATTATTGTGGTTTAAAACCAGGTGTTACAGTTTCATTGTCCAACCCCTGTAACTCCATTTGTTCTACATTATCAGTGGTGTACCTTTTGGAGAAGCATTGGAGGTGGTAACAAATTAATGACTGCATATAAATTGTGTTGTTCAGGGAAGAAGGAGGCAGAACCGGCAAAAGTTTTACACACTTTAATAATAAAAAAATTAACAGCTAAACGAAAGTAAAGCTGGCAGCCCCCCCCCCCCCCCCCCCCCCCCCTGGATGAGGCAGATGACATGTGTCATTTTGCAAACTTCAGGAGCTTGACAGAGGGGTCATTCATGTACAGAAAGAAGAGCTATGTGGATAAAGCATAATCCTGAGGAGCACCAGTGCTGATAGTGAGGGTCCTAGGGTTTTCCCTAACCTCACTATAGTTGCTGCCTGTCTGTGAGGAAGCTGATGATCCACTGACAGATCGGGGTGGGCATGGAGACCTGGGTCAGTTTGGCTGAGAGAAGATCAGGCATGATGGTATTAAAGACGAAAAGTAGAACAGCGAAAGTGAGCCGGAGATCATACACTTTTATTAAGCTTCTAACCTGTCATCTCATATCACTTTAGTGCAGAGCTTGTTGACAATTTCTGTAACCAGTAGATATAGTATTTAATAGTGTGTATTTCAAGACAAGTTGTTGTCATCTTGGCAGAGAAAAAGTCAGAGCATTGTTGTTAACATACTTTTGGTCCATTTGTAAATTATTCTCTATGGTAATAGACGGCAGGCCACAGATGCTGTCAATAGAGTTTTTGTTGTATTTAACCCAGAATATGTGGGCTACCTTATTTCCTGAGGTGGCATGGTTTTATCTGACCGCGGTACGGTATCCACTGTGCAAATATCAGTTATGATATCAGTTCAGTTTTAGCTATACTCCGCGTGAAGTATTCAATGATGTACATAAGAAAATATTTACATTGTGTTTTAGACATGTGAAGAGGGACACTAAAAGTGAGAGTAAGGCTGACGAATATGACAGCCAACAAAATGCAGCTGCTTTTTTATGATGAGCGGCAACACTCAGAGTCAGAACCCAGCACTAGTTTTCCAAGTCTCCAGCTTCAGGCCCAGTCTCAATACCAACCCCCTCCGCTAGTGTCTGATGACCTCGTCCAGGGGCCTCATTTATAACTGTTGCGTAAGCACAAAACAGGGCCTGAAAGAGGCGTACGCCACTTCCAATGCTTAAGTTGCGATTTATAAAAAGCAACTTGACGGGAAAATTTGCGCACCTGCATGCAAACTCTGATCCATACGTACAAACGTTTTGGAGATGGAGCAGTTTGGCGACACCGATGGTGAGCTGGAGTTAAATGGCTTTTTGGTCACTTTTAGATAGAAAATTATACATATATGTAATGAAATAACAAAGATGGTTCAATAGCAAGTAAAAAGAATTTATTAAGGTCTGGGTGGAGACAGGAAGCGATATGGTGATAATGTCCAGGGATGATGTGCACTTGGCAACACAGGGACGCTGGGACAGCCCATCCAGATGGTGAAGACTGAAGGTAGGTGATGATGATGAAGAGAAATCCAGGTGAACGGGGATGGATACAGAAACCAGGAAGTAGGTAGCGGGGAAGACCGAGTGCAGGACGAACAACGAAGACACGGGAACAGAAGACCGGCAGGTACACACAGGAAACATCCACAACGCTCTGACAAAGAATGGGTGAAAACAGAGAGAATAAATAGTGATCGCTGATCAGCTGCAGCTGGCGCGCTGATTAGACGCGGCTGATATAATCAGTGCCCAGTAGTGGGCACTCATGCAACGTAAGCAATGACATACATCCAGAGGGAGCTCCAAACATCCCCGAACCAAGAGTACCCCCCCCCCCCCAAAAGGCTAGAGAGCAGAGGACAGCAGGACCCCCCTGTTTTCTCACTGCGTCCACTATGAGACCAAATGTTCGCTGGATGGAAGAGAGAAACCCTTTTTTTTGCTCCGCCGGGGAGTTCTCATTGCGTCTTCTGTGAGACCAAATGCTTGCTGGACGTCCAAGAGAAAACAGGAAAGAGAAAAAACGTGAGTGTTTGACTGAGAGATTTCTCACTGCATCCGCTGTGAGACAAAAGCTTGCTGGACGGAAAGAGAGAGAGACACCAAGTGGACGACCCAGGGGGTTTTAATTAATGAGGGTTTGGTGGGCTTTTTTAATGTGGAACCGGTTGGTTCTGATATAGCTTTGGAAAGCATCTGAGGACCATCTCCAAAGAGTTTGGATCTGCTGTTGGGAGAGGCCTTTTTGGACTGCTGAAGTTGCTGCCCCGATACGGAAAAAGTGTCTTGAGAATTTTTTTTTGCTGCTGAACTGACAACGAATTGAGGTGAGACTTCTGAATATATATACACCTCTAATCGTTGATTGCTGAGTGCTCTACACTCATGTTAATTATCTGAGCGTGCTCCTCCCGAACTTTGTTAATAAAACATCATTTAAAAGCTCATTTACTATCCCGGGCTTTTAATCTCGATTAGGTGCTGAGGCATGTTTTACTCTGAATTTGTGTTTATTTGTATGTATGCTATTTTTTTATTATTTGTTCTATGTCATTAAGATTTAAGTTCTTTGTACAGCACTTTGGGCAACTGTTGTTGTATTGAACTGTGCTTTATAAATAGAGAAAGAATTTCAGAAATCTCTTTTCAGAAATTCAGACTCTTGGCTCCAGATTCGAACATTCATTCAAACACCGGTCCCACTGTTTTCGACAACTGTCTTCATCTAACCCTGCTGAACTAAAAATCTAACTAACGCTTAATAAGCTATCCTTAATTGCCTTGCCCCAAGCATGCTTTCTGCATACTGAACTGACTCCTTTTTCTATCAACTGCATCCTGTCCATTTGCAACTTCATCACTCACGCTCATTCCTTGTATTCCTATTCCTGTTTTCAGTTTTCTGCTTCCTGCGATGCTCATTATTTGTCCCGACTTCATCTACCTTCAATCCATCCATCCATGCCTGCATCTCGGACATTATTATACACTCTCCAGACACTCTTATATTCACTCTTCGGAGAAGCAAAAGAGTAGCCTGGATGCCAACATTTGAGGGTGGGAAGTTTGGTCTGGACTTGATCCGTTGTGAAGCAAGTATGCCCGGACCAAAGCTGTTCGGACCAATCAAATTGTCAGGGTGGGCTTTATACGATGATGGAGAGATGATCAACAGTAACGTAATCATCCGTATCACCGCATTCATTTTAAAAGAGGAACAGAGAACCGCGATCAAGGCTTTTGTTGATCGGAAATATGTTTTTGTCGTCCTTCCTATGGGATTCAGTCTATCCAATTGAGTGCAGAGGCATTTTTTTTCCTGGTTCGGTTGAAACACGCCCCATAATCACAGCCCAATGGAGCAGTATCAGACACATTCTGACTAGAATCTGAGTATAACGACGTCAGGCTAGCAAAACAGACCAATCAGGAGCATCATACCCTATTTACATCTTCCACAATATTCCATACATTCCTTCTGTATTGGAGCAGCGACCTTGGCGATGAGGTATCTCCAATGAGACGATCTGAATCCTCTACCGCTGGTCATCACAAGCGTTTTGCTCTTAAATCTGTAACAATTTCCATGATCTCTATCAAGCCGAAGCCAACATCACTCTTTCCAATCTTTGGGAGTCCTAATCTCTGGGCTTACATATAACTGAGACAATACCTCCATCCTGAGTCTCTCTGATCCACCAACACCAGACGCCCATATCAACCTGTCTATTAGTATATATATATATATATATTAATTGGCTTCATCACTGTCTCCTCTCCACCAGTAAGCTGGTGTGTGGTGGGCATTCTGGCGCAATATGGCTGCCGTCGTCCCAGGTTCTATTTAAAGCACTTTGAGTGCTGAGAAAAGCGCTATATAAATGTAATGAATTATTATTATACTTTCCACTTCATCATCTCCATATTCATCCCTAACATTCACATGGAACATGGAACGTGGAACGTGGAACATGGAGCGTGGAACATGGAACGTGGAACATGGAACGTGGAACATGGAACGTGGAACATGGAATGTGGAACGTGGGACAAGTACTAATTTAATGGAACAAACAGGCATCAGACCAGGAAGAAACTCAGACCAGGAACATGGAACGTGGAACAAGGAACATGGAACGTGGAACATGGAACATGGAACATGGAACACGGCTACAAGCAACATTACAACATCACACTAAGACAAGAACTCACAAAACTGAACTAAAATGCAGGGCTTAAATACAAGGGCAAACAAGATAACAAGGGGGCATGGTAAATCCGAGACACCTAGGGAGACTAATAACAAGACAAGGTTATTAGTCTTGTCTCGAGAACAGATGCAATTGGATTGGTCCAATTCACAAATGAATCGTTCAGTGTGATTTGCGAACTGATTTAACAGATAAATTGAAAAGAATAAGCTCGCTCATGAATCGGACACCACTGTCGCATCTTGGAGCAGGTGACGATTTCTTCTTTTATGAAATGTAGTGGAGTAAAAAGTATGATATTATGCTTTGGAATGTAGTAAAAAAGTAAAAGTTTCCCAAAATGAAAATACTCAAGTACATTTTTTAAGGATCTTTACTTTATTTAAGTACAGTAAAAGTAAAAAACAGTTACTGTCCACCACTGTCAACAATTAGTTCCATTTATGTTCCTTTGGGAATTGAGTCCAGTGGTATTGTCTGCTAAGACAATCCCAATATCTGGGCTGAGATGACATTTTTCCAGTATCAGTTGTTAAAAAGTGGATCAGATGCCTGCAATAACTTTACCATCTGGAAGGCTTTGAGCTTACAAGATATTTTAAACTTTAAAACCATTAAACCATTAAACTTTGGAGCCATCACAACTGCACAGTTTCAACATTTTTCAGATGCAAGCAAGGATGGCTATGGAGCTGTGACACATTTGCTGTAACGCAATACACACTCTCAAGTACTCTGATAATCCACAACATGACAGGTGAAGTGAATAACATTGGGTTTTTTGGGTTTTTGTTTTATTTTAAGATGGCACCTATCAAGGGGTGGGATATATTAGACAGCAAGCTTACAGTCAGTTGCTGCAGTCAATTCCTGAATTGCACGTGTTGAAAGCAGAAAAAATGGGCAAGCAAAAAGATCTGAGGGCCTTTGACTAGGTCCAAATAGTGATGGGTAGTTGACTGGGTCATAGCATCTCCAAAACAGCAAGTCTTGTCAGGTGTTCTCAGTATGCAGTGGTTAATACCTACCAAAAGTGGTGCAAGGAACCAGCGTGAGGGTCATGGACCCAAGGCTCACTGATGCATGTGTGGGGGCCGAAGGTCCGATCTCAACTGGTCTGATTTACACATACTTAATGCTGCCCATGATAGAAATGTGTCAGAACACACAGTGCATCGCATATTTTCACATATGAGGTTTAAGACTAATCCCAGACTAAAATGCATGTTTGATTTGTTTTAACTGAAAGCAACTTGCACTGACATATCTTAAAATATGTCATTATTTTTGTCTCAAGATGCACACCAGTAATGTTTATCATTTTTTTCTAAGGCACATTTATAAGCTACTTAAACGTCCTAATTGAACGAAGGCTTAATCTGTGAAACCAGGCCTTCGTGTTACAAATGCCTGTTATTAATTCTTGTATAAATCTTGTATAATTGAATTGAGTTATGCACGGTATGTAATTGGAAATAAACTACTTGTACTTTCAAATTGTGCAGATGTAATATTAACACTATAATATATTAAAATAATAATTAGTACACCAAAATAATATTAAGACTGCATGCTAATGTTCATATAACCACCTCCAGATGAACTTCAAAATAAGAAAACAGTTTTTCTAAAAACAAAGCACGGTTTATTAAACATTCAGTAACAAACAAACAGCCCATATGAATCAATTAAAACAATATTTCTGCAAATTTTACACACAGGCTTCTATACAATCCTTTTACAGGGATATATGCATGAAATAGAGATGCAGTGAGCAGATCTGGCTTTATTCTTTAGAGATCTCCTGAGATACTTTCCAAATGATCTTGTTTGGGAGACAGCTACTGATGACTGAAGTCAAATTACATTCTGATCATTTTTATGTTGTTTGTTTCAGATGTGCTGAAATGAAACATGGCCCAACCCTCATGATGATGATATTACAGAGGTTATTAATACAGAGAAGCTTTAAAAGCAGGAGCTGATGAGGTTAGCCATGAGATGTAGCGATTGTCCCAATGCATTATTCACAGGCTGTCATGCTGTAAAGTCTTTATACTGCCCCGCGGTGTGATAATTCACTGGCCCTCACTGAACCTCTCTATTAGGCTTCGTTATTGATGGCAAATATGTGTATTTAGAGTGTATTCACTGATATCGTCACATTATTAACAGAACTATGTGCTTCTGGCCGGTCAACGCTGATATGTGACTGTGACAGTTAGACATATTACAAATCTGACTACACATACAACACACAGAACAATTATGTAGTCAAACATAAACGTGTAACACATGAAATAGTTGGACATTCCTGTAATACATTAATGCGTTTCTTAAATAAATGAGAGTCAAAGGCTTCTGGTGGTTTCTTCTTTGACAATGTGTGGGTATTTTGTAAAAAAATAAAATAAAAAATACAGTACTGTTCAAAAGTTCGGGGTCAGTAAGATTTTTTTTTTTTAAAGAAATAAATTTATTTTTTCAGCAAGAAACAATTCAAATATTTCAAATAAAAGCTGTTCTTTTTTAAACGTTCCATTCATCAAAGAATCCTGTAAAAAAAAAAATCTACATTGATAATAATAATAAATGTTTCTTGACCATTAAATCAGCGTTATGTGGCACTGGAGTGATGATGCTGAAAATTCATCTTTGCATCAAAGGAATATATAACATTTTTTAATTTATTAAAATAAAAAAAGAGTTATTTTGAATTGTTTCAATATTTCACAATAGTACTGTGTTTACTGTATTTGTGATCAAAGAAATGCAACCTCGGTGAGCAAAAGAGACTTCTTTCAAAAACAATAAAAAAAACTCATCAACCCCAAATCTTGAACGGCAATGTAAATAAGTGCTGAACTGCTGAGGTTTAATAACTGAAATGACAATACTTTGCTGACAAATAAGAGAACCGTTTTGAATGTTCAATTCATATTTTTTCTATTTTAAGATTCAAAATCATCTTCATTATGCTAATGACATCAATGATGACCCTATACTATCAAATCTGAATACCGGTATATTACATTTTAACTGGTGGATGTTCTGTTATTTCTACATGCATGTATTTGTACAATAACCTGTCAAATATTCTACATTCTTTCATTCATCTTAATGAATCCATGAAAAATATATCTGCTGCAAGATGATGGACAACTACATTTCTCTTCACACTCAACCACATTCGATCACTTTCTGTCATCGTTTATTCACTCTCATGTCGCTCAAAACCCAGTATTTGAATTTGAGAAGTATTGATACTTATTGAGCTCCAAATATGAGCTAAACATATCATACAATTGAAGACCGTTCTGTCATTCTTTACCAAAAATCTTCCAAATGAAGCTTATTCATAAGTCATATTCATAAAACAGATTGTTTCCGGTCCTTGATTATGAACAGTTTCTCCGCGTTTAAAGCCATTGTAAATTGCTCTACAAACATACACCTGTGAACACATTACATCAGTATTACTGTGCCACTGTCTGTTGCTTGCCAACGATTCAGCTTCTGAAGAATTATATTGCTTGGTGGAAGATTTTCTTTTTTAATCAATAGCATTACATATTTGTGCATTTTGTACATCCTATTGCATTCTTTAATCGTGAAATTAGCTGATAAATTAAATGCAGTTCATATGTTGACGTGAACTCTGTTAAGTTTGTTTCTAGAGCGGGAATTGAAGATCAGATTTATATTCATTTTGTGAAGACACATTTATGTGGCCAAGTGTAAAAGGAACCGTTTGAACAAATCAGATAGCTATCCGATCAGTAAAAACATGTGACCACATGTGAACAGGCTCATAGATGACACACCTGATGTGCCATATTTGAATATGTGAACACAAATGAGTTTTTTTTTTTTTTTTGATTTACTTAGCATAAACATTCGTCAAAACTTCCTTTTTTGCAGGTCTGGAACACAAATAAATGATGACAGCATTCTAATTTTTGGTTGAACTTTTCCTGTAAACCCTCTCAATACAACTGAACATATAACAACACCCAACTACTGGAGTGTTTAAGACTCTTAAAGTTCTAACACATATGTCCCACACATATGACAATCAATGATGTCACTACTCCTAGCTATTTCAGTGTCCTCGCAGTTTCTCAATCTATTAATCACTAAAGGTCTCAAAAGTGTTGATCTCCCCGGGTCACAATTCATCAGAGCAGGCCGATTATCTCTACAGGAAACACTGTGTACAGTCAGTGCACATTCCAAATGATATGATATAATGTAAATGATATTTAATGTTGAAGAATGTCCATCTTCAGCCCATCGTCTCATAAGGTGTGTCCCATACTGCTGCTGACCAGTCCTTTAACGTTTGTCACAGGTCTGACTCCATGTAGCTGTTTGCGTCTGTCGATAAACGCAGCGAGTCTGACGGTGTCAAGAGGTGTTTTGGAGTAATCTCCACTATGAGCGCTGACCCACGGGTGCTGCAGGCACGAGGCGGAGCTCGGCCTCTTTCTGGGGTCCTGGTTGAGCGTGGACACGATGAAGTCTTTGGCGGCCTGGCTGACGCCGCAGAAGTACTCCTCGGGGAAGCAGAAGTCCAGCCTGCAGATGTTGACGCAGGTTTCCTCCAGACTCTCGTCCAGGAACGGGGAGACTCCGCTGAGCAGGACGTAGGCCAGCACCCCGACACTCCACACATCTGTAGACAGGGACACCGGGGTGCCCTGGACGAGCTCTGGGGCGGCAAACTCAGGGTTCCCCAAGAGGAGATGCACGTAGCGGTGACCCGAAACCTGCACCGCGTCGCCCAGATCCGAGAGCTTCACACATGGCACCGGCACGTGCAGGTCCACCAAGAGATTTTCAGGCTGAGGAACAAGAAAGAGACTTTCAAGACTCTGCACTAGGTTTTTAAACTCTGTTTTAGTGGTCACATGCCTACATACTTGGTGCTTGCTTGTACAAAACTCAAAATGCTCGCGTGATGTGGATGGTTGCAAGGATGTTGGTATTTGGCTGCTGCTAGACACAGGCTTCTAGCAGATTTTATCAAAGTCCCTCGCAAAGAAAGTCAGTTCACTTGGCCGCCATGTTGAAAGATACTTTGGTTATGCAAGACCAACTCCAATTAACTTAAATGTGGTAATACTGAAAACTCGAAAACATCTGACATGAGCCGTCTCTTAACTGTTTTTTCTTATGCTGAAATAACATTAAGAAGTGTATCTTTCAGGTCGGTCCCGCCAATGCGCAGTCTCAGGAGCTTTGCCGATTGACTCTTTTATTTAGTATTCAGGACTTTCTGTATTAGATCCATCATATTTTTTGCATTGCAGTTTCTCCCATTCATAGTAATCTAAGTGAACAGTCTTGGTATATGCAGTCTTTGGTTTTATGTAGGCTTTTAGCACGGTTAGAGTGTTGCTGTGCAGTTGCTAAGGTGCTGCTTTGGATACGTGTCTGCTAAACTTCTACTTTTTACTAAATAAGCTCTAAATCTGCTGATGTGGTGGTGTGATGTTTCACCTTGAGGTCCAGATGAGCTACTCTGCATGTGTGCAGGTGCTGCAGAGCTTCCAGTGTGTCTTTAATGAAGAACGCCACCTTCTCCTCCATCAGCTCATCGTGAGCCACTAGATAGTCCAGCAGACGTCCATCTTCAACACTGGACACACAAATATGATCACATCAATGCATGTCTTTCTTTTTTTTTAATGCCAATTCTGGAAAAACTTGTATCTGGGTTTTAGGACTCATGCCTGCTACACTGTTATTCTTATATGGTCTTTGTGTTATACAAGTCATACAGCTTTGGAATGGCATGAGTGTGAAATAATGTTTAATAATCGCTTAAAATGGCTCCAGTAGAAATTAAAATGTTTATATTAAACTCTGTCATGGAAACCATGTATAAACCTTAAGTAAAAAAAAATAAAAATCAATTTATACCTATATGATATTACGCTGTACCCACATTGGACCAGCGGTTTGGCAAATGGATGGATGATTCTGCTGCATCTTCTGGTCAGACGCTGGAATTCATTCGCCGCTTGACTCACAGTGCATTATGGATATTTTTAAGTGTACATCAGTTGTACACTCGTTATTCCGTGCATTGTGGGATTGAATGAGGGCACTCGATAGCGTCCACTATGGTTTTGGACACCACTAAAATGGCTGTGCCCTATTGCCCCACTGTCCTGCAGACTTTAGTTGTAACACTAATCAAACACATGAAGCAGCGAGTCAAGCTCTTCGGGATCCACTGGAAGAACACAGGCAGGTGTGCTGAAGCAGGCTGGAAATAAACGTTGCTGGACAGTGGGTCCCCAGGAGCAGGGTTGAAAATCTCGCTTTAAAGATATTGATATTTAAAGCATTGTTTTCCTTGAAGTTCAACTGTCATCATGCTTGTGAAGGTTTTTTTTTTTAATACTAAAACAGTCATAATTAACTGTACACCATCATTTAGTTAGAACATTAGAACTATACAAGCTGTTTGTACCATCAATACTTCTACATGTATTTAATAAGATTGGCTGTCTTTATACTAATAGGTAACTCTGCTGTTCATCAGGATTGGCCTAATTGCTGTCTAGACATAAGTGATTTGTCTAGTCTAGGCCCATAACTGTTGTGTCAATGGAAGTGCTTTCCAAATGGGTTTACTCACAGCTCAAGAACCAGCATGTAGGCCGTGGGCGACTCATAGGTGTCAATCAGCGCCACCAGCTGGGGATGCTGGACATGACGCAGGATATCGGCCTCATGGGCAACCTGCTCTTTCTTCTGCATCTTCTTATTGACACATTTCACAGCAACCTCCTTCTTACTGGCCTTACTGAGACACTTCCTCACCACTGAGAAACGACCCCTGAAACAGAGGAGATATGAAAAAAAAAAATGCCAGAGTTTGTTACTGACAGGATGAATGGTGCTAGACTGCTTTCTAATGAAGGTTAAATATATATATATTTACCGTCCAATTTCACATAATTCTGTGAACGCAGATTCAAAGTTGTCTTTCCACTGGATTCCAGTGCCGTCATATGTTGAGGCTTGATGAAAGAGAGAAAAAAAAGAGAATAAGAAATATGTTTGGAACAGAAGACTCTAAAACCCAATACTTACCAAAATAATACAGGCATCATATATGTTGAGGTATTAGCGGCATAATTATGCTTCTTTCCATAGATACTTTATTCAAATGGAAGGCAGCATCACATGTATGCTGAGAAGTCGATCTCAGATTGGAATGTGACAAGCTCAGTGAATTTTGTTTTTGAAAAATATGAGAAATGTTTATTTAATATATGTATTTCATTCTAAACTGAAAGGTATAGATACAAATAGTTAAAATAGTGCAAATGAATTAAAGCCATAATTTTACCCAATATTTGTGTGTGTTATGTACAGTATGTTTGTGATTAGCAAACTCTACTGATATCAACTGCATTACAAAAAATCATATTCTTAATGAGTATTTTTGTGAGAAGCAACAATCCCTAAAATATTAAAATGTTTCATATATTATTTCTTGAATATAAGTTCCAGTATATTTTGTCTTACTAAACTGTCAGATTTTACTCTTCTTTTTAATATAAATTAACAACTTAATTTATTATTTTAGATACTGGATATGTATTCATGGATTTTAAAAACAGTATATTTTAGAATCTGTATTGAAAGCAAGTCTTAATATCTTATGTAGTGTTACTTCTCAAGTAAATGTATCTTGTTTCACTCATCTTTTTTGAGTTGTGTAAAGTATCCATCATATTTTAGTAAGTAAAGTTAAAGTAGCAATTAAATAGTATTAAAAATACTATCAAAAAATAACAATTAGAATTTATATTTCTAAAAATATGAAAGTGACTGATATAAAACTACTGAAGCATGACAATTAAAAGTAAATTGTATTAATAATGGCACAACTGATGGTACCGATGGCAGCCTGAGTGTGGTTTGATAGAATCAGTAAGATACTGTATGTAAGAGTGTATTGTTCACCCGAAAATGAAAAATTGTCATGATTTATGTATCCTTATATCGCTAAAGATCTGTATGAGAAAGGAAGGTAGTTGACTTTGGTGAAGCACTTCTGTTTGATAGGATTGTCCTCACCTGTGCTGGGTAAAGTCACCATGTTTGAGGGTTCACTGGGTGGGCTGATGCCCCAGGGGTTACTGGCACTGACTCTGAACTGATAGTGCCCACCTGGAATCAGATTCTCAATCTTCACACACACATCAGCAGTGGAGACCACCGACTTCTGCCACACCAGAGAGTCTGCGCACAAGGTCAGACACACACATTTGTGAACCCAAAGCTTGATGATTAAAACATGGATATGACACACATCTATGTCATAAGATTAACTTTGCTGGCAAACAAGTATGCATGGACCTGGATAAAGATGCTATATTATATACTTCTGTAGAATTTGTTTAATTCCTGTCAAAGTTCCTTGCAAAAAAAAAAAAAAAAAAAAAATATATATATATATTACTGTTCCTTTAAAAAGAAATGTACCGGTATGTACGCTACTGTTCAAAAGTTAGGGGTCAGAATTTGTTTCCAAGAAATTAAAACTTGTATTTAGCAAGGATCCATTAAGCTGACGAAACGTGACAGTAAAGACTTTTACATGGTTAGAAAAGGTTTCTATCTCAGAAATTCTGCTCTTTTAAACTTTCTAATTATGATAGAATCCTGGAAAAGTGTTTAATCACGATTTCCACAAAATATTAATGAGCTATTTTCAACATTAATAATAATAATAATAAGGATAATAAGCAAATATTTCAGAAAGATCATGTGACTGAAGACTGGTGTAATGGCTGCTGAAAATTCAGCGTTGCCATCATATTAATAAATTAAATTTTAAAACATATTGTAACTATTTTTATAACTGTATAAATTGTGACAATATTTCACTTTTTTTACTGTTTGTTTGATCAAATAAATGCAGCTTTGGAGAATTTTTTTTTTTTTTTCAAAAAGATTTTACAGACTCCAAACTTTTGTGCGATAGTGTAAATGTTTTATGTTAAGACTGGTAACACTAATGTTCAACAGGACATGTTAAAGGTGCAGTAAGAGATTTCTAAGAAACACTGTTGAAAGTGGATCAGACCGAGAACCACAACACACTTATAGCCAATCAACAGTAGGGGGCGATACACTCATGATAGGGAGAGAGAGAGAGAGAGAGAGAGAGGGAGAGAGAGGGAGAGAGAGAGAGAGAGAGAGAGAGAGAGAGAGAGAGAGAGAGAGAGAGAGAGAGAGAGAGAGAGAGAGAGAGAGAGAGAGAGAGAGAGAGAGATTTGAAGAAAGACTGTAGAAAGAGAAATGGCTGAAAGACATGACAAACAAGAAAAGATCAGATGAATATCACTGGGAAAAGAAGGGCAAGAACTCACTATACGTGATTAACATTGGTTTTGCTGTTTCATACAGTAGAACCAAGATATGCTTTTGTTGTTATCTATAGTGACAGGACAGTTTTGAGTGTCACTGTTTGTCTGCAGCTGGTGTGTTACTGGTGACTAACAACAAACTCTAACTAGTATATACTCTTGTACTGCATATTCATGTTTTTGCTCTTCCTTGCCATGTCATCTTCGCTTTATTTTTTCATGAAGCATTATTTTGCTTCGCTTCAGCTATATGATAACGAGACATCCACTCCTGCATTGCGTATTCGTGAATTTTTGGGGCGGAGCAATGAAAGGAGGGCGTGTAGGGGTGATTTGAAATATCAACAGTGATTCTCAGAAATTGCTTACCGTGCCTTTAAATATCTGAATACAGAATAAGTAAATGTAAATGTGGGCAATCATATGGCAATGTGCTCACAGTTGTGACATCACAGAGCGGTTTAGTTTCACACAGTGTTGTTGGTGGATTGGGGAGGGATGTGAATGTGAGAGTATGAGTTTTATTTCTCCATTGCACATCAAAGTCTTTTATTTCGAAAGAGCAACATGATCCCATTAAGTGTCTCCCATTACAACAGAGGTTAGAGTAGTTCTCTCAGTGGGTGTTTGTCAGTGTTGCTGTGTGTCTGACAGCGTGTGATCGTTCACCTTCCTGCCTGTACTCCACAGTGTAGCTGGAGATGGTAGAGTTCCCAGAGCTGACTGGAGGGAGCCAGTGGACTATCACTGCTGTGCTGCTGGCCTCCTGAGCCAAAGGTCGAGCAGGGGCTGCTGGGATACCTGGACCACACAACAACTGTGATCAGATGATCGACATCTACAACACACATCTTCACTTCTTTTTGCGTCTTCTCACCTTGTACTTTAATAGATGCAGACGAGGAGGCTGTGCCATGATCATTCACAGCCACACACGTGTAGATGCCAGTGTCCTGTGGCATTAGATTACAGATCTTCAACACTATATCACCCGTATCCCTAAAGTGGATCAGACAGTTACTTTCAGATAAACAAACAAATGGCACAATTAAGCCAATTATACTTACAAATTGATTGACATATGACAAGAATCTGTCATATAAAATAGCTTATTCAGTACAAAAACAAAAAAAAAAACCTGCTATTGCAAAATATAAAATCAACATTCTGTATGTATAACAGGAACTAGGTCAAACGTCATACAGTAAGTCATATAACACACTTGAGTATCAGATTTAGGGATGTGTTTGAACTTTTTTTATGTTCTCCATAGAGAGTTAAAGCAGTGGATGGGGAGTAGGGAAAAAATCACAAATATGTATTTTGGTTGTATAGTGCTCTTGTATGAGTGGGTTACAAGCCACAGTCAGTGGTGAAGAGGAGAAGAAGAAGAACAAACCTGAGGAATCATGGGACAGTTACATAACAGTGAGACTTATGAGGTCACATGCAGTTTTCCTACAGGACAAACTCAGATTACATGAATATAAAACATTTCTCTAATCCTGAACAATTTCCTGAAACCAATCAGTGTCTTACACTCAAATAAAGATGTTTCAATATAGCATTTCAATAATCCACATTGTACCAGGAGAACAAGTGGGTTAATGGGGTCATAGGATGCAATTTTAAAAGTTAATAATTTTGTTTATTGAGTGTATTACAATAGGTTAACATGCTTGAATGTTCAAAAAACACATTACTTTTCCACATACTGTACATTATTGCAGCACCTCTATTCCCAGTCTGTCTGAAACACTCTGAGTTCTGGTTTCTGCTAAGCCCCTCCTCCTGAAATGCTCAGAGTGCTCTGATAGGCCAACTGACCCAGTGCGCTGTGATTGGCCAAATTAAGCATTTGTCTGGAAAGTTACACCCTTTACCAAAACCGCAAGCTTCAGCTTCCAAGGCCTCTAAAGCATTTGTAAACAAAAACAGTTGTTCTCGGTTTTACCATCAGTCTAAGCCTGAGTTCAACAATGTGGATTGAACAGAGACAACTTTGCAAGCACAACTTGCGTATAACTTTAAATCTTAACAGCTGATTCCTAATTTCATCAGTTTTAAATCCCTTTTGTGGGAAACTCTGAGTTTTGTAACTGTGCACTTCGGCCACCGTAACAAACAGACATCACACACTAAAGGAAATGGAAAACACTGTGTCTGTGTTGTGACTGACTGTGTATTTGTACCTGATGTTGATAGTGAATCGGTTATTGTTGACCAGCAGACTCTGATCGGGTCCTTTCAGGGTGATCGTGGGCTTGGGTCGAGCGCACACTTTACAGCACAGAACCACCGTCTCCCCCAGAGCACACGACACGTCCGCTAGCGGCGTCAGGAACTCTGGAGACACTGCGTTACAGAGCCAGACATGATTCAAATCACACTGCACTAGTTATTTATTAAAACACACAACTGAATAGCACACCACACATTCACATGCACTTGTACTGTTTTTTATTTTATTTACATAATAATAATATTGAATTTCACATGGCCAATTCAAATTCTAAAACAAGCTACAGCTGGCGACATATTTATGGGGTTATTGTTTAATATTTCCATGAGTTAGGTGTACATTTCAGATATCTTATGTTTTATGTCTCTTGATTTGTTTTGTTTTGTTTGTATTATATGCTCTGTATAAAGTATTTATTTTATGTCTTTTATTGATTTTTGCTATGCATTAAAACGTATAAGCTAATTGGGGGAAATTGTTCAATTTTAATTCAGTGTTGCTTTTTATGACACATCTTCAATTAAAATATGGTGTATTAAATATGTCTAAATTATGCCTGTATACAAATAGCACATAATATACATTATATATATATATATATATATATATATATATATATACATACACACACACACACACACACACACACACACACACAATCAAAAGTTTGTTATCAGAAGTAATTTATAGGCTAAATGTTGTGCTACTGAATGGGCAAATGTTTATTTATTACCCCCAATAACACATTGACTCATGCATTGCTCATTGTTCTGCACATAATTATCTCCATATCCGAATGTGTTACAATTTTAAAGTAAATGGGGGCATCTCCCCCATCTTACCCTACTAGAGAAAAATACAGACAAACGTCACAGCATCTGTACATTCATAAACTCACCCTCTTGGATGAAATTAGGATTCAACAACTGCAAAACAGACAGATGAGTGTTACAGACGCATACATAGATGCAGCATTTCAGAGGGTCATATAAAAGCACTGATGTTTTCTACACACAAATGCAGAAGGAAAGCTTTATGTTGTGTCACTTCAGCACACGCCAGCAGAGGGCAGTGCCATCGCATGAGAGACACGGACACTGGCTGGATTTCAAATGGCATACTCATACTATTTCTGCCATATATACACTGTTGGGGGAAGTTCATTTTTCCAGTAATGAGTTTGATTACTTTTTATGGAAAGTAATGCATTAGGTTGTTTTTTTTCCCTCTCTTTTTCTCACCTGGGCTGGACTTGCTTGTTTTATAATAAAAACCAAACAAAAGTTATATTTTTGCCAAATAGAAAGGTCCTTTTAAACCAACAGTGAAATGAATAAACCTCAGGCTGAAGGAAATGTAAATTCACTCCTGTTCAGTAGAGGGCGCTGCTCAAACAAACCTTTCCGCTGCCGTCATTCTGGAATGCAGAAGAATTGGACACGGGAGAAGAGCGTTTAAAAGTTTGCAGTGTTCGAAATCGACCCCTATACCCTCATCCACTATTCCCTACATTACTCCACTAATATAGTCCACTGAAGGAGTGAATGAAAACGACTGAGTGAATTCGGACACTGAGTGCCGCTTTTACTTGTGCTGTTTAATAATCATTTGAAACATAGGAATCTGGCAGCTCCAGTAGTAATGAAAAGATTTATCTCGATATCTGTCATTGAAACTATTCGATTTTTTAATGATGGTTTATGTATGCTAATCAATTATTGGCATTGTATGATATTACGCTGTTGACACATTGGACCAGCGGTTTGGAAAATGGATGGATGATTCTGCTGTAAGCGCCATCTTCTGGTCAGACGCGGGAATTCATTCGCCACGTGACTCTCACAGTGCATTATGGGTATTCTCTAGCCATTGCGCGACATCAGTTGTGCACTCGTTATTGCGGTGCATTGTGGGATTGAATGAGTGCACTCGAAAACGTCCACTATGGTTTCAGACACCACTACAAATGGCTTTCCCCTGAAATAGTGCCCTATTTAAGAGTATAGGGGGTGATTTCGGACACAGCCTAACACCCTTAGCTCAAATGTGATGTTTATGAAAAGTCATTTTTGCTTATTAATATGGCTGAATTGGATCATAAAAGGTCAGCAGCAAAGGCATTGATTAAAAAAGTGAGATTAAATACATAAAGTATATGTGTGTAATTTAATATATTTAATTATTGCAGGTTTGCATTTTACAGTTTTTATTCATTTTGAGGAATACTGAATCTGTTTTTATGCATGAGATGAGTAAACGATTGCTCACATAGAGTGTAATCTAGTGTAGATTATTTTCCTGTTATCACCGTAAAGCTGCTTTGAAACTGTATTGTAAAAAGTGCTATAAAAATAAAGGTGACTTGACTTGGCATGGGAAAACAAAGTAACTTACTTCAAAAAGTAACTGATATTTTGTTGCAAATTTAAAAGTAATGCATTACTTTACTAGTTACTTGGAAAAAGTAATCTGATTATGTAACTCACATTACTTGTAATGTTTCCCCCAACACTATTTAAATATATGGGAGATATAGTGCAATATAGTGTAGAATGTGAAATCCTCAATCCAGACCAAAATATACTGGCCTAAATGAGAAGTACAGTATTCAACTAAAGCACGCTGCTTGTGATTTCCAAAACCCAATCCACTCCAACTGATTTGGGATTTCCAGTGAGATGTATTAATGAGTAATATCAAACACAAATATCTATTTTATTTGACAGGTAACACACACACTGGCTGTCGGAATGAGCCAATAGCCTCTCTGATAGAGGCATCACATGGTCTTTCTGCTCTAGAAATCTAATTTTAGCCTGATTTGAGGTAAGGAAGAAAAATACATGATACAACTGTCAGATTTTTTGCAGATTGGCCACTGACTGAACACAATTCCTCCAGGAAGAACTTTGATGAATTAAACATGCTCTCACTGAGATCATGTGACAGCTGAACTCTTTGAGACATTGCAAAAGCTTTTCACGAGGGCTGAGGGCCGTTCACATCAAGAGAGATAACTATAACGATAACTACATTAGCGTCCACACCAGCAGACAATAGCGCTCTGTTTATGTGGTTCTGTCGTCTGCCATAATGCTCAAGCTCTTTAAAGTCGGGTGAATTTGGATTGGGTGTCAATGTTTTATCATTAATAAGCTGTAAAAAAAAAAAAGAAGAAAGTTGTTCTGAAAGTGATTTCAGCAATATCATTCCTTGGTGGTGTTGTAGCTAAGTTTTGCTGTGGCTTTCACTATTTTCAAAGAATAATTGTTAAAAACTTTATAGTTACAGTTATCGTTATAGTTATCATCCGTGGTGTGAACGGCCCTTTATACAGTCACTGCACACATTTAGTTAAAATAATAAATAACCAACAATAACTTAGGCCAACGAAAATCTAAAAGGGGTTACAACGCAAGTAACAAGTTAGAGCTTCCAAAGCTGTGCCAATTTACTATTCAGTTCAGTTTATTAAAACATAATACTACCAATAAATACAAACATATATATAACTCTACTGGGCAGCATGCATTGAGATCAGCATCTCTACCTCCATACTAGTTTTGGGGTCTAGATCATCCTCACAATCGGACTCGTCTGAGCTGCGGGACGCCTGTGGTTCGGGTCGAGAGAGAAACGTGTTACACACTCACAAACACAGGAATACAGCGGGACGAAAGACCAGGCCAAAATGACATGGATACAACAATCCTTACATTTTGAAAAGAACTACTTAGTCATATCATTAATAACAAAATAGGAAAATTGAGAAAAAAAAAAGTAGTTTGTATATAGTAGTATTTTACCAAATCATAATAATAATAAAGTTTATAAAACAAATGTTTATTAATTTATTGAGAAGTATTGGGATCTAAATATATATAAAATATACTGTATATTATAATACATTATGTATTATACATTTAATATATAAATGCATAATGTATTATAATATTCATATATATATATATATATATTATCATACATTATGTATTAATAGTCATGCAGTTGTTAGCAGATTATGTCGTAATCATTCAACTTAACTAATTAAAATATATAATGGCTTTTAAAAAAATTGGAACAAAAGCTAATATTTGAAACAATGTGTGTTTCTGTCAGTGTCATGCTGTCGTTGGGCAAAAACAAGTGGGGTAAGTGACGTGTTCAGTGTTTATTTACAGAGAGTTGAGGATGCACACACAAACACGCACACACACACACCCACCCCTCATCCTCCTACTCACTTTCTCAGTGACCTTGCTGCTGAGAATTTCCTTTGGCTTACGCAGTCCATTCTCAACTTTTATGTCACTTTTGAGGGGCGCACTGTCCTTCTCTGCACGCTTGCGAGCGCGAAGCGTGTTCCACGAGAGAGATTTCCTGTTGTGTCAAAACATCAAGTTGTCAAACCCACACACGCTGGTGGAAATGCAAATCTAACAGCGGGGAAAAGCAAATTAAAGTGCTTGAGGGGTGAAATTATTTCAGGAGGGAAATCGGGAGGGCAAAAAAAAGAAACGGCAAACAAAGACACTCAGTGTCGCCAACCTATTTTTATCATCATCCACTTCCATTTATAGAAGCATCAAAAAGTTTTTGGACGCTCAAGTACAGCATTCAAATGTTCATAAGTGACTTAAATTAGTGTGTATTCCTAAGTGTGGCCAAATTTTCTAATACACTGTATTTCAGTATTACACAAGTATAATCTTGTACAGTTCATTCTTCATTTTATTATATTAACAAAAGTTTGGGGTCAGTAATATATATATATACAGGTCCTTCTCAAAAAATTAGCATATTGTGATAAAGTTCATTATTTTCCATAATGTAATGATAAAACTTAAACTTTCATATATTTTAGATTCATTGCACACCAACTGAAATATTTCAGGTCTTTTATTGTTTTAATACTGATGATTTTAGCATACAGGTCATGAAAACCCCAAATTCCTATCTCAAAAAATTAGCATATTTCATCCGACCAATAAAAGAAGTGTTTTTAATACAAAAAAAAAAGAGTCAACCTTCAAATAATTATGTTCAGTTATGCACTCAATACTTGGTCGGGAATACTTTTGCAGAAATGACTGCTTCAATGTGGCGTGGCATGGAGGCAATCAGCCTGTGGCACTGCTGAGGTGTTATGGAGGCCCAGGATGCTTCGAGAGCGGCCTTAAGCTCATCCAGAGTGTTGGGTCTTGCGTCTCTCAACTTTCTCTTCACAATATCCCACAGATTCTCTATGGGGTTCAGGTCAGGAGAGTTGGCAGGCCAATTGAGCACAGTAATACCATGGTCAGTGAACCATTTACCAGTGGTTTTGGCACTGTGAGCAGGTGCCAGGTCGTGCTGAAAAATGAAATCTTCATCTCCATAAAGCTTTTCAGCAGGTGGAAGCATGAAGTGCTCCAAAATCTCCTGATAGCTCGCGGCATTGACCCTGCCCTTGATAAAACACAGTGGACCAACACCAGCAGCTGACATGGCACCCCAGACCATCACTGACTGTGGGTACTTGACACTGGACTTCAGGCATTTTGGCATTTCCTTCTCCCCAGTCTTCCTCCAGACTCTGGCACCTTGATTTCCGAATGACATGCAACCACTGAGCAACAGTCCATTGCTGCTTCTCTGTAGCCCAGGTCAGGCGCTTCTGCCGCCGTTTCTGGTTCAAAAGTGGCTTGACCTGGGGAATGCGGCACCTGTAGCCCATTTCCTGCACACGCCTGTGCACGGTGGCTCTGGATGTTTCTACTCCAGACTCAGTCCACTGCTTCCGCAGGTCCCCCAAGGTCTGGAATCGGTCCTTCTCCACAATCTTCCTCAGGGTCCGGTCACCTCTTCTCGTTGTGCAGCGTTTTTTGCCACACTTTTCCTTCCCACTGACTTCCCACTGAGGTGCCTTGATACAGCACTCTGGGAACAGCCTATTTGTTCAAAAATGTCTTTCTGTGTCTTACCCTCTTGCTTGAGGTTGTCAATGATGGCCTTCTGGACAGCAGTCAGGTCGGCAATCTTACCCATGATTGCGGTTTTGAGTAATGAAACAGGCTGGGAGTTTTTAAAAGCCTCAGGAATCTTTTGCAGGTGTTTAGAGTTAATTAGTTGGTACAGATGATTAGGTTAATAGCTTGTTTAAAGAACCTTTTCATGATATGCTAATTTTTTGAGATAGGAATTTTGGGTTTTCATGAGCTGTATGCCAAAATCATCAGTATTAAAACAATAAAAGACCTGAAATATTTCAGTTGGTGTGCAATGAATCTAAAATATAAGAAAGTTTAATTTTTATCATTACATTATGGAAAATAATGAACTTTATCACAATATGCTAATTTTTTGAGAAGGACCTGTATATATATATATATATATATATATATATATATATATATATATATATATATATATATATATATATATATATATATATTAAATTAATACTTTTATTCAGCAAGGATCCAATAAATTGCTCAAAAGTGGCAGTAAAGACATTGTTTTTGACAGTTTTTTTTTACTTTCTATTCAAAGAATCCTGAAAACAAATGTTTTTCAGTTTCCACAAAATCATTACGCAGCACAGCTGTTTTCAATGTTGATGATAAAAAAAAATGTTTCTTGAGCAATCGTCTCTAAAGGATCATGTTACACTGAAGACTGAAGTAATGTTGCTGAAAATTCAGCTTTACCATCAAAGGAATACATTACATTTTACAATATTTTCAAATAGAAACAGTGAATTTAAAATAGTAATTGTAATGTTTTTTGTACTGTATTTCTGATCAAATAAATGAATCCTTGGTGAGCAGAAGAGACTTCTTTCAAAAACATAAAACAAAAAGATTGGAAGGATAGTGTATGTGTATAAATCTACATCCTTACACCATGGTGTGTGAGAACAGCAGTCATTCATATCATTCACAGTAAATTCTGCTTCACACACACACCTGTCACACTGTCAAGGACCAGGTTAGTACAAACGCAAAATAAGTGTTCTACACACTACATTACGAAATAAAACAAATGAAAGACATAATAAAAATAAGATGCACCACTTCTACACTGCAAACACAATGAATGATTTCTTCAAATGTACTTTTAGCATTCACTTGGCACTTTTATTTTATATTAAAACAAAAGCAGTCTATTTGACTAAGCCGTGTTAAGTCATGCGCATGTCAAAATTTTATTTTACATATTTAATATAATACATTTCAAATCATTAGTTACACTACAACATTGCAACTGTAGTTCTATTGCACAAACCTGACTTCATTAATAAAGATTCACTTAAATAGTGCAAAAGGCTCTTTACAGGAATGTGCTACAAACAGTAAACAAACCAACAGTATGTACAGTAAATGGCCAACATGTGATCCTGTAGAAGTAAACAAAAGAAAAGTCTATACAAAAATACAAATACTTAAAACAAATACACAATCTATAAAAAATTGCCATAGACAACAGTATATGTTCTCCGCCAGGAGAAACAGGCCAAATCCCTCAGACGGCCTTCCTTTCACTTTTTCTTTTCACACACACACAAAACAAAAAGAAAAATCATATCAACAAAAAAACAAATAGACAACGAAAATGGTGTTAGCAACTGAAATAAGTGTCCAGACGTGTCCATTTCCACACTGATGTAAGATTCTTGGCAAATCCTCAGTCTACAAATAACAACGACGTGGCTTCGCTAAAGTCCTTTCAACATTTATCTGTTTGTTTTTAACTTCTAGCCCAGAAAAAAAGCTCAAGAAGAAAATCAAATCTTCCCGTGCAAAATGGTCCAAAGCATCCGGGTTAGTTCCAACAGAATGGGGTGGGGGAGGGTGTTCAAAAACGGGCGTGCAGTTTAAGAAAAAAAAAAACCCAATCATAGTTCCAGTTATTATTGACTGACACTTACTTGATGTTCGAGTCTGCAGTAGTGTCTATGAGGGCTTTAGTGAGGGGGCCCAAGATGTGTCCCGGGACCCAGCCCTCCGCAGCTGGTGATTGGCTGTTAGCGGGTCGAAACACCAGGTACATGTTCTGCTGGTTCGTGGCCAGTATCTGCACTGTCTCACCCTGCGTGACACAGATCTCGTTCTCTTTCAGTGCGTTATAGTCCTGAGTCACCATCAAGGAGGACGACGTTCCGTTACAGCCCACACCGTCAAACTGCAGTGGGAAACACACGCGGCGTACAGAGAGACAACACACACGCACACACAAAAGAGATATATGGTTAAAACACTTAATATGTCAACCAAACCTTAATCTTTAGTAGTTAAGAACACTAACACATCTTTTAAAGGATGCTTAGGTTATGGAGTTGTGTAATGCACAGCACATGCTGCATTTTCAGTGGGTTGTTTTTCAAATGTCAAGGATGACAAACTTCCCACTGAGGGACAGTACATTTCTAGACACTGGACAACAGTGAGTGTGTCAGTAATACTGATGAATACTATGGAACAATGGAAACTATGAATATCCCGGATCCTCTGTCAAACAATTTCACTTTAACCTCTATGAGGTGTGAAATGTTATGAATTGTGATTTATATGTGTAAAGTCAACATGAAATAGTAATTGCAGGCCATTTTCGCAATCTAATTTCATGAATATTTCAAAAGTCTATTTTGACAGCAAGTGTTCATGTAACATGAGGACGTGGGGGGGGGGGGGGGGGGGGTTGCCATTTAAATTGCGGTCACGTTTACTGTTTTTTAAAGTAAAATCCGGTATTTTCAAGGAATCCACATGACTTGCGATTTTACGCAAGGGCAAACAATTTCCAGCAGATTGCGCATCAGGTCAAATATAGTCAATCAAACTTGCAGGGTTTCCAAACAGAAAAATGCTTGATGCGTGATTTCTGTGTGAGCTGTGCTTCGTGCATCACTACACTACTGACTACAGCGAGATTATGCGGAAAAGGTCCACTGCGCTTTCAAACTGTGGGTCGCAGATTGGGAGGAGGTGGGTCGCGCAGTCACTATTGGCTACAGCTAAATTTACGTTTCATGAATGACACACACAAAAACATTTTGCAATGTTAAATAGAAATCGCTATATTGCTTAGTCAGTATGATTTTTTAAACGCAAAGGCTGCGATTTAATTAGATAAATATGTCAGCATTCCATATGGGTCCTGGAATGGAAAAGTTTGGGAACCCCCAATGTGCCCATGCCATGTCCAAGTGGTTTTATAGCCATCCGAATCAGAAATATCACTTTTTCTTCCACCATTGAGGTTAAAAACACCAGGTTATATGATAATTTAATTCCTTTTGAAATCAAGGTGGAATTGACACAAAACATTTTTTAAAGTCGGCATTTAATGAAAATTCACCCTTCCAATTCACTTTCTAAATGCGTATTATAGACGTTATTGTAAACAATTCATAAGTGCATGCGTTTAACTTTTAAGAAGAGTTTTTGTCCTCGTAAAACTAATCAAAATGTCATAACTGTATCTTCACTCTGGTGACCAACGCAGGATTTCTCCAATCATTTATTCTGTTTAAACCCGCCCCTGCAAGCTGTGTTTGATCATCTGTCGCTACTTCCATTTTGACTTGTTTCATTTACACTTTCGACTAGTCGACTATTGCGATTTAAAAACTATTTTTGAAAAAACTTGTGTGCTGATGGGAATGTGTACAATGGAGGTTTCTTTCAGTGGGCAAATGTCCTATAAAGTAATCTGTCAAAATGGGCCAATGGACTATGACGGTCCCTTAGCATCATTTTGGAATATGTAACTAATTATAGGGAGGGCAGACGCTCTTGTGTACTCTACGAATCAACTGACATCCAAAAATAGTGGATGAGTCAGGCAAATATTTTTATACAGACACTAGATCATTCAAGTTTGGTTTTGTGTTTCAACAAATGCAAAGTTTAAAAACATTCCCAGAGCACACAATGTCTACAGTATGTTAGAGTGAGCTGCAGAAAAAGTTATCAGCGTTTGGTCACAGGAGGGAGAGTCATTTCTGCAAATGTGCATGCTAACCTCACTCCCCTGGCCTCATAAGACACGCTGGCGATTGAAGCTAGCGGCTGTGGTCTTTAGCATCCTTGTTAGCGCCGGTCTCCCATGCCGGAGATGTCAGTTCGAGTCCCCCTCTGGGGTTGCGTTTCCCAAAAGCATCGTTAGCCAACTATGTTCGCAAGTTCCGTTCAACGAGTCGGTGTTTCCCGAAAACATAGTTCTAACTAACATTTGTAAAAGGCATCGTAAAGTTGTGTGGTTGGAACGACAGCTCTCGACCTGTGTTAGAAGAATAGTTTCTTGTTTGCATGCCATGTGGACTCAATAAATCTTTATCTTGAGCCGAATAAATAAGCTGACATTCAGTAAAATCCGTATCTTTTATTTAGAATGCATACAAATGTCATTTACGTCTTTTAGTTCGTCGAGAGATTTAAAGCGTCGTTTTTTAAGAGTGCGCATGTGCGAATGTGCTCTACTACGTAAGAAAAAGCCTGAAAATTCAGAATATTGAATCTGGAAATAACTGAGAAAAATTTGAAATTGTCCTCAGATGCCACGTCCGTAATTTATAGCAAAACATCTAGCATTAATTCGATCTCAAACAGATTAATAAAAAGTAATTATTACTCCACTCCTGCGTGACATCATTAACCAACGTGGTTGAATGACCAGTCCCTAAACAATATGGTTTCGGGAAACAGTCATGACTAGCTAGTTGATTTCTTCAATGATACATCATACTATGGTAGTTAGTTAAGCAGCAAGTTAAGTCATTGTATGGAAAAGGACTGGTTACGTTTGGTGCCATGACCCGGATAGGAGTGAGGTTTTGGGAGGGGAGTGTAACGTAGGCCAGTTAGAGCTCACTCCCCAAGGACTCAGCGTCCTTGTTAGAACGCCCGCCTCCCATGCCGGAGACGCCAGTTTGAATCCATCTCAGAGATTCATGAGCTGCTATCAACTCTAGCGTGCAGATGTTTAATGTTATCAGAGGTGCTGTGTCCTCACCCTTTGGTATCTGTCCGAGTCGTGGCACGGACCACCGTTGGAGGTAGATAGCTTTATTGGGGTGGAGCTCCGTCCAGACAGAGAGGGTTTCTCTGCTCCGAGTGACACAGTGGAGCTGGGCCGGCTGTTGGACTGACCCACTCGCCCACTGCTGGAGGAGTTTCGGGTCAGAGATTGAGAGCCGCTGCGCTCCTTCTGATACTCGATGGGTGACTGCAGAGCTGTAGAGACAGTAGATAGATGCACCAATGGTTTCAATAACTCAACATGAGGAGAGTTTAACAACACATTTACGGTTCACATGGACGTGGCATCTTCTTACCTGACAAGAAGTTGCTCTGTAAGTCTAGTAGATCGGTGATATGCTGAACCCAGACCTGTTTGATGTCCGTGTTTGCCGCTTGCAGGGTAAAACGTTCGGATGACCCACGACACCACAGCACAAACTTACACGGATCGTTTTCAACATGCTCTTCCAGGCCGAGGAGGTTCACCTGCACACACACACACAAGTCAGTTTCACACCTGGCTTCAGCTGCCAAGTTACCAGCGTTGTCATTTTCAGAACTTTCAAATATTAAAGCCCAAAGTTTAATTAAAGGGATACTCTACTGGTTTTTCATATTAAAGTATGTTATTCCCTTAACTAAGACGAGTTGATACATACCTCTCTCGTCTCAGTGCGTGCACTAAATCGCTCTGTCTTGCGGCGAAACTTTCTTAGCACTTAGCTTAGCCCAGTTCATTCAATACGTGCCAAGCAGAGAAGCGACCAAACACCTCCACGTTTTCCCTATTTAAATACAGTTACTCGAGTAGTGTAACTAGGACGGTGACACAAAATAAAACGTTGCGCTTTTCTAAGCGTGTAAAATGGATAACTATATTGTATGGCGGAATACCATAGCAAGTGCTTGGGAGCACTTCGACTCGGCGCAGTAATATCATCACTCGTGAAAAATCCTCTCACCGGCCCCCGCTCCCTCTCCTCCTCCCCCTTCCTTTCCCTTCAATAGAACCAACTTTTTATTTAAAAATAAGTTTGAAAAACCTTTGCAGTGGTACTGTTAGAGAACATCCTGACTCTAGTGGGAGAAGTGTTTAGGTGTATATGTAATGTTATGGGCTGATTGATCAGAACAGAGGCAATGATCCACGTCAAAGAAGGCAGAGCAACATACAGAGCAACATACCTAGCAGAGTCCCAGAGCAACATACCCATTACGTAAAAAAACAATAGTAGTTTGAAGGTCTTTTTCAGCCTTTAGCAATCTGATTTGAACTCCTGAAATTAAATCAGGCCAAATTAAGTTTGTTTGGAGTTCGTTTGAAATGACTTCACACCAGTTTGTCTTCAATTTCTCTTGAAATATATTGGGTCCTTTAACATAGGATAAAGATTTATCAAATCCATCTCGCAACAACACAAGGAAATATTATGTATTTTTGTTTGTTTGGTAATGTATTTGCAGTCTGTGTAATAACTTAATTGAATAACTGAATTGAATTCATCAAGTGCACCATCACACGGAGAGAAAGACAGCACTCTTGAAAAACTAACAACATGCATAATTAATTATTGAGTAATGAGCATCTTACAATGTTTTAAGGGGCATTTGTTGTGTCTGTGTATGTGTCACCTTGCTAAGCCCATTTATCATTTGCTCACGGAAACGGGTGAATAAAGATGTAACTATATGGTAATGTATTTGAACTTGCAAATGTCCAATAAACAACTCCTTAGAAAAAACGAATTAGTACAAAAAAATGTGCTAACTGAGCGTACAATGTACACGGACTGTGCATGTATACTGTGCTAATGATAACACTTGCTCCACAAGCATTGTACACCCATAGACATAATAAACTTTGAGCTTAAAATAACAGTGAACAAACTCCATGACTAACAGTTGTGTAGTTACCTTGATGCTCTTTTTAAATTGGTATCCTGGTATGGACGAGCCTTTGCGTAAGAGCTCGCTGAAGATGACGATCTGTTCAAACAGGAACACCCTGCGCTCTTTACTGCGGGACAGAACGCCAGAATCCTGCTCCGTCACAAAAAACGTCTCCTGCTGCAAGAGCTTTCCCTGACTCGTCAACTTCCCCTGAAACATTCAAACTCATCAGTCTGGGATAGTTAAGGTTTCAATGATCTCACTTGTTTTAATATATATATTCAAGTAAACATTACCAGATGCCACAAAATGGGGATGACTTGTAAAATGCTACATTTAAAATAGGGTTAAAGGGGTAGTTCAACCTAGAGACCTGCACTGTGCACCTGGGGCGTGTGTAAAGCCCTGGGACACACCAAGCCAACGGTCGGCGACCGGGGAGATGTTGGGCCGTTTTTGAGCATCGCTCGGCTTAGTTTTTCGGTGTGTTCCTCACCGTTGGCTCTAGTCAGACGCCACCAGGTTTTTTTGCCTTATTATGCATGTTGAATCACCGTTGCTGCCGTTGGTCAGAGAGAGAACTCTGATTGGCTGTTCAGCGTAGCGATCGAGTCAGTGCACAAGAATAAAAGCCAGCAAAGAAATCAAGGCGGTACAGAAAGAAGGCTGTTATCATTTTACATCATCTTACCTGAGCATTCAAATGCGCAAATATTTTCATAACATGAGCCGAGTGGAGTTAAAAACCTGATCAGCATGACTGATATTCAAAATGGTTAGCAAGCTCTGCTTTTTTTCAACTAGCATGTGTGTTCTGCGCCTGCGTGTAAGGAAATAACCAGCAGGGATCAATAGTCTATTTCCTTTGTGAATGATTGAAATAGACTATTGATCCCTGCTGGTTATTTCCTTACACGCAGGCGCAGAACACACATGCTAGTTGACAGACGCCAGTAGTCATTTTGGTGTTCAAGCGCAGCTTTTTGGTTCAGACTCTGCCGAGGAGAGATGACAACACAGTCAGCTCTCGACGCCACTACTTCTTTGACGCTGGCTTGGTGTGTCCTGAGCTTTAGGCTGCTGCTGCTTCTGATTACTTTTAGAGGGAAAAGCTGCCCATAATTGCTGATCCAGGATCAGTTTTCTCCATCACAAATCTTCTTATTATAACAAACGATGTGTAGACACAATGTAAATAAATGAATCATTGTGTAGTGTAGACCGCTACATTGATTATAACAAAACTTTGTAAGATTGCAATGAACTGAGAGGAGTGACAGCTTTTTAGTGATTATAAAGGGGAGCAATCTTTGTGTGCTTTGTCATGCCAAATCATGCATGCAGCTTGCGTTTCTGTTCAAATTAACAGAATGGTTTGTAATGTAGATGCTTTAATAACAAATATTTTATTGGGACCGTTTATATTGGGATGTGTAGGTTGTAGCAATGCAACACGTAATTTGAAACTATTTCATTGAAAAATCCGTCCCGCACTGGTCTCTATCACCCAAAAATGAAAATTCTGTCATTCTTTACTTACCCTAATGTAGTTCCAAACCCATTGGACTTTCGTACATATACGTACCATAAATAAAGATGTTTTAAGTAAACCTGAGAGATTTCTGTCCCTCCACTGAAAGTCTGTTCCACCAAAACGTTGATGCTTTAAACATCCATGAAGACATTGTAAAAGTTGAATTGAATTGAAAAATGAATTGAGCAGTTTAATCGAAGTCTTCTAAAGAGTTCACTTTATATGATCAACAGAATTGTTTTTGCAATTTAACATTGATCAACACACATAGAGTACATAAAATATGATAAATGAAATCTCAACCATATTTCCTTGACGGACAAGAACAAACCTCATTGGTTTTTCTAGTGGAAACTTGAACATGCATGTTATGAGCAAGCATGTTTGAGCTTCCATTTACCATATTTGATGAGCTCTATGTCTCTGCCAAATCTTGACAATCAAAATTATCAGGTTTCATTAAAATATCTTCGTTTGTTTTTTAAAGATGAACTAAAGTCTAATGGTTAGGACCAACATGAGGGTGAGTAATTGATGACAGAAAAACACCACAGTAAAATAACTGTAAGCTTGTACATTGTCTTTCAGAAAACTGCTGTTTGATGAAATTTAAGAATGAGTAAAGTGAAGCTGTTATCAGAATACCTCATATCCCTGCAGTCTTCCCAGATTCATCATGTCATTGCACAGCTTGGGCACCTGGGACATCAGGTCTACTGCTTTCTGTTACAGAGAAAACCAACAAAAACCTGTATGACCATTGAGCTTGAATCTAAAATGCAATCACCTCATTTTATGATTGACCATTTAAAAAAATAAAAGCAAGTAAGTACTTCAGCTTCATTCTTACCTCTATATGCTGACAATCCAACCCTGCCTTGATGCTGTACTTCAAGAAGTCCTTAAGCAATAAAATAAATATATACATTAAAAAAAACAACGTTATTATTTATTACTGGTATCAATCGCAGCATTAAAGACTTATTTTCTATTGTACCTTTAATAAAAGTTGGTATTTAGTAATTCTCTGAATGGGTTTAATGAGAAAATCACTGATGCCCAGTCTCGAGTTGATGTCTTGCTGAATCCCCTGTGAGCCAAAACAGACACAAGAATATAAACTTGTAATGATTACTTTTTTATTTTTTAATTTAGAAGCAATTTTTCCAGAGTGCTGCAGAAACGAGTCCGAAAACCTGGAAACAAGTAGGCATTTTTTGAACTTCGTGTTGCATCATATCAAAGTCAGTGAGTTTTTGGAATGGGTTTTTGGTAAATGCTTGATATAAGGTCTGTGGTTGACACCAATTTACATTTCATGTTTATGTGTCTAGAAAAAGGCAGATGCAAACAAGTGGCTAAATGTGAACTACAGAGGTTGTCAGGGACATTAAATGTCATCAAGCCAAAAAAGAAAATTCATCTACTCACTAGTCCGCTTTTACAGCCTCATTGTGTTTGTACTCATGCTCTTTTTCTAGCTCAAAATGTACAAATTGTACATTTTGAAAGCTTAGTGTTAATGAGACGTTGAAGTCACGCGGCCGTGCATGGTTTAGTTTGTTTATAGCCTGCCTTTAGCTTTTTATTTTTGCCGACTGTTTGAAGGCTTCAAAATTGTTGAATTCATCTTGATGAACAAAACATGCAAGTATCATAAACTTTTGTTGGTCTCAGAGCTTATTGTCTGCAATACTCCAAAAGCAAATGGTAAAATGCTATTGGCTTTTTTGTCGAGGGACCCAGGTGATGCTAATCCTGCCATCATGTGCCTTGGAAATTTCCTACTTCCCACTTCTGAAGTTCTGATTGCGAGATTGTCGAGTTTAAGTGCTTTGTTGTCAAAAAGAATAGGAATCTCAGGGAACACCAGGTTTATTCCTTCTTATTTGTGTGTGTGTGTGGTATTCATTCATTATGAATAAAATATAGAGTCACATTCGTTGACAACCATATAAGCATTCACCACGCTATCTAGATGGTCAGCTTGCTGAAAATACAGACTATTTTCGCTGTGTATAGAACATACAAAATGCTTCAAATGGTCATTAATATTTGTAAATAGGCACTACTTTAATGACAAGACAAGGTGATGTAGCTGTTGTGGAGAAAGCTAATGAAGAAAACCGGTCATAGGAGCAATCGTTCTCCCTTCCACCATGTTTAAAGTTTATGTCCCACCCAACTCGGAAACTATGGGATCAACATTATCTCCAAGTTTCCCAGTAGTAAATATCACATGCAAGAGTGTTCATGTCCAATTTCTGACCATGGGCGGTTTCGCACCTGTAGATCATTTGCTTTGTTCCAAAACAATGACTAAAATGGTTACAATGTTGCGTTACTTCTTGGTTCAGTTCGCTTTCACAAGGCAATATTTCTCATTGGACCAAAACGAGTTAATACGAGTCAAGTGGGAGTAAACTCTCGGCTTTCTTTGTGGCTGTCATTATTTTACTTTATCATTTTGGCAAGAATCAAGAGCGCATCCGCATGCGGATCTGAGCGCAAATGCCATGTTCATGAGAAAATGCACCAGGTTCCGAAACCAACGCTCCAAAGGTGTGAAAACACCACAAAACTCATATTTACAATAATTCTGATAGCATGTGAAGGCAGCATAACTTTTGGGTTGGTCTACAAAATATGCCATCCCTGCTAGACTCTATTGCAGTAAAATGTGTCTTACCTCAAAGTATGAATCATATTCTGCAACGATGAATTCAGATTTGGGTTTGTTCTGGCAATAAACCACATACATGTGAAGCCTTCTCTCCTACACACACAGAAACAGATCATGAGCACATACAACCTTTATGACCTCATGAGCTTTACACTTTTAGAGCATCAGACCTGGTGTCGGTCACATACTTACATGTTTACTGAACAGCTCAGGCAGTTTTTCTTGATCTTCAAGACATTTTTCCAGTTCACCAACAAAAAAACTTCAGACAGCGATAGAAACATAGAATTAGTTTCATTTCAGTCATTTTCCAATAAGAGGAGCTTGTGCGAGACACTTACTCTTTGTGCCAGTCGTAGATTTGGTGAATGTTTCCAAAGACGATCTTATCTTTTCCTTTCATATGATCAGGAATTCCTTTCTCCTCTATTCTCTTCATAAACCCCTTCAGAAAATTATTTCATATACATATGAGTCACCACCCAAAACACACAAAGTTGATAAAAGCAACAGTAATACACATGTCCGTCTACAGCGGTTGTACATTATGATAAATGAACACTGTGATGATTGCACATCCACTGAGTAAATACTGAAACACTGATGATGTAATGAAAATGCAAATGAGGAATAAGAAATATGCAAATGAATTGATATATTCAGATAGACAGAACGAAGTCAAATTAAGAAGGATAAACGACACTAGTGTGCTTTAAGATGATATTTTCATGCTAAAGCCAAAGTATACCTTTAGTCCCAGCACTGTATTATTATGGTGTGTTAAACTGTCAGGATGACGTCAGCTATTTTCTGATGTTCTTACCTCAACCACGATACCCAGATCTTTCACATAGTCTTTTTCTGTCTGGATTAATTCATTCAGAACAAACCTACAACAGAAAAAAAAAAAAAAGTTTTTAAAGATTTTTGAACAATAACAAAACAACTAATCTAAAAAATATGTCTCAGGTAAAGGCACGTCACACTTCCCTTTTGAGGGTGTTACAGAACGATAGAGAAACATTTGAATAAAAAGATAAAATGCCTACAACGGATGAACTTCCCCATGAATACCGTGGATCTTTAATGAGAGCCATATCATTCAGAAAGATGCTTTCTCAATACTTCCTGCTACAGTGAATCCACATCTCTAAAGACACAACTGCCTTAGATGTAGTTGCCTTAGTTTTTGCCCAGTGAAAACCACTAACATTAGTTACAGTAGGGGTTTTTGCACTGGTGATTGATTGACTCATTCATTTGTTTGTTTCATGACGGAACTTACCAAACATACAAAACAATGCTGTGTTCTGTGCTAAATGCGCTCGTTGTACAGGTACGTGCTTAGCTACATATTATGCTATTTTGACCAGCTAAGAGTTTATAAAATGATAAAAGGAGTGAAAACGGCATCAGGAATTCCTCCGCCACACACACAAACCAAGATCTGCTGTGAGGAGACGCGGTTCTGATGCCTGAACCCAACTGTGATGGGCAACATCACGACAATGATGAGAAAAATCAGGTATGCTTGAGCACTCTGTCCTTTTCTTATGACATCATGTCCCGTTTTAGTTTGCTTACATGTCTTTGGTCCGTGATGCATTTATATTTCATTCGAACAGCACCAGAGATTGTTTGGAAGCGGACAGAGACCCATCTTTTCAGCGTTCCTGGTCCTCTTGTTTGGTGCGCACTAGGGTTCATTTTAATCGAACCAAACATGCCAAGTGTCTGTTAATTATAAGTCACCCTTAATTATTAACAAGATACATTTTTCCCTACAAAAGCATTTTAAAACATGTAAAATGCAATGCCGGGAGTTCTGTGCAGACTTTTGGGCTTTAGTTAACCCTGGGTTATTCTAAAAAAAGTGTAAATGGGGTTATATTGCTTCACGTTTCACACTGCTCGTAATTTACCCAGGGTTAAGATTCAACTTCACTTCACATTAACATTCCACTTCATTCCTAAACTCTGGATTAATGTTCTTATTTGCATATTTGTAACTTTAATGAAAGGTTTTGATCCACTTCAAATGTTGACTACTATAGTAAGAATGAAACAGTCTCTTCTTCACTCCAATTGTATGTCACCATATGACATTTATCCCCTCAAACGCTGAAATTACAGTTCAATATTCAATGCTCAGCATTTCCATGACAGTCCAAAGCACATGAATATGAGGCACGTGACTAACAAACAAATAAATAAAAGGGGGATTTTTACATTACATTAGCAGCAGGAACTAGACCTCACAAACACCAGTGATTTGGCCACTATGACCTGGAGTCCGTTTTGTAGATTTACTCCAAGAACAACCCAAGAGTGTAGAGCGTGTGTCTCTTACATTCGTCCACGCAGTGCTTTGGCTTTCTGCTCCAGCTCAGGGTTTCTGGGTGGCAAAGGGCTTTGCTCCGCTGGGTTCACTGAGCTGAATCCTGGGTATGATCCTGGCTCCAGCGTCTACAGCAACAGAGATGAGACAAAGACAAGTACAAGAGACTCCAGTCAGTTTGACAGTCTATATATGGAAATGCCAGGCCTAATGTGGGAGAACAAACACAGCAATTGAATGGTTTATGTGTGACACGGCCCTAAACTTCATCACCGTCAGAGCTGCTCAAGAGATTCAGAGGGGGGACAAGCATCGCTCCGGCCCAGAGAGTGAGACATAATATCCAGCACTTCGGCAAGTTTGGAAGGCTTTTATTACTTCATAACCACACACAAAAAAAAAGCCGCTCATACCAGCCTTCTACTTTTCTGCCGCTGCCTCAGAAGACGCAGTAGTTCAGCGAGGCGGAATATTCCGATCAGGGCAGTCAGACTGAAACGGATTTCCAGATATGTGATTTTAGTAGGATTTCAAACCACATATAAATGTAGCTCGAATGTCTCTACTTTCGGTCTTGCAGTTCTACTAATGAGCTGATGAGTTGAATTGGATTTTTTAGAATACCTCTAAAATAGGTTCCAGATCAAGTTGTGGAGGTGCTCGGTCCAAATTTGTGAGGTGGAACAAATTAAAGGAATAGTTTGTGTGCAAAAAAAAGTCAAGCTCAATCAATAGCATTTGTGACATAATGGTGACCACCTTTTTTTTTAACCCTCAGTTTTTTTTTTTATAGCTTTAAAGCAACTTAGGTCTTTCGATGAAAATGAATGAGGTTCATTTTTCACATTTTTTAAAGTAGTTACATTAAATCTTCCGATAAAATTTGTCTATTATTTGAGCTGTAAAGTTGTTTTAGGACAACCAAGTTGCAAAATTGGCTTAACTTTACTCAAAATTATATATTATATTTATATAATTTTTAAACATTGATTATTTTAACATTAATGGATTGGCTCCATTCACTTACATAGTAAGTGCCTCATTAAAATACAGGTTTTAGCTGCTTTAACAGAAAAAGAGGAACAAGTTGAAACACATTTTTACAGTAAATCTACAAGATGCAACAAATGCAGTCGATTGAGCTTAACGAATGTTCCCTGATAAAAATAACTAAAAACATACAGGTATGGACAAATAATATAACCTAATAATCTCATAGCCTGACATGTGATCCGACCAAACCCTAATGTGATTTCTCAGTACACCCGTTTCAGAAACCATCGGAAAATAGGGACATTTTATACATACAGCAGCCTTAATGGGAACTGAATCTTTGAGTAGATCAAACTGATGTCCAATGACAGAAACATGCTCTTAAACACAATGACTACACAGCACAGTTTAGCATGTTAACAACCAAACCAAATGAGGTCAAGTGCAGGTGTGCAGAAAAATTAAAACAATAAACAGCCACACAAACCAAAACCACATTTTATTGGTGCATGTGAGACTAATGCAGATGATTTCAGTAGTGCAATAGGTGCTAAAGAGTTAGTGATTGTCTTACAGCGAGAGAAAACAGAAAGGAAAAGAGGAAAAGGTTAGCGGATCGAATCATCCTGCTTGTGCCAGGATTCTTCAGTGGCACTTACCATCTTAGTTTTGACCAATTTTTCTATAGCACTGACAAGCTCAGCAGCACTGGGGACGTCAGCCGAGCTCTGCCGTGAAGCCATCAGCACTGAAGACTACATGACAGCAGGACGACAGGAGGACAGGAGGACAGAGACATTAGCAGGAGGAAACAACAGGAGAGGAAGTGCTCGGGATAGCCAGTTTATCAAGCTTTGGTTTGGGGAGAAGAGAAGCAAAGGCAATCTCACACCCGGATATGCCAAACATTTCACCTCCAAGTCAAAAGGAAAAATGGGGCCTACTTTTATGACCATTATTATTGTTCCATGCCGACATTATTTTCAATTAATAGTTTCTCCCCAAATGCTCATTGATGTTAAAAGATGTTATATATATCATTTGTATACTATGATTTATTGCATACACTACTGTTCAAAAGTTTGGGGTCTGTAAGATTGTTTTTGAAAGAAGTTTTATGTTCACCAAGGCTGGATTTATTTGCTACAGTAAAATACAGTAGTATTGTGACATTTGCTTACAAATTAAAATAACACTTTTCTATTGTAATATATTTTAAACTGTAATTTATTCCTGTGATCAAAGCTGAATTTTCAGCATCATTACTCCAGTCTTCAGTGTCACATGATCCTTCAGAAATCATTCTGATATGCTGATTTGATGCCCAAGAAACATTTCTTGTTACTATTTTGTTATATTATTCATTATTATTACTGTTGAAAACAGTTTTGCTGCTTAATATTTTTGACTTTGACGAATACAAAGTTCAAAAGAACAGCATTTATTTGAAATAAATAATCTTAAATGTCTTTACTGTCACTTTTGTTAGATTTAATGCAAACTTTCTAAATAAAAATGACGATTTGTTTCCAAAAAAAGAAAAAAGATACGGACCCAAAAACTTAAAGATAAAAACTTAGTAATAGATTATAATAGAGATAATTTCATAATAATAATAATAATAATAGTGATAATAATAGTGCTTAATTGTCATAATAATCAATGTTACAATGGATAATAATGATCTCACAAGGCAAGATCAAAATGGTCCTAAAAATAGTCTTCAGTTTTTTTATATATATATATATATATATATATATATATATATATATATATATATATATATATATATATATATATATATATATATATATATATATATATATATATATATATATATATATATATATATATATATATATTCCTTTTGGTTTTAGGAGGAAAAAAGGCATGGACATGTTATTTGTGAGATTCACTGTGTCAGCCAGCTTTGGGTCGTAAACACATTACTACTGCAGTCCCAAGGCACAGTGTGTAAAACAGCCACAGTTGACTGGAACAGTAAAAGTTTCACAACTACATAATTTAAGCTTCATTGCAACAATAGGGTGGATTTGTGGTTAATTGACTGAGACAGGGAGCCTCCACCCGAGCAGTTATGGTCGACGTTCACATCAGGGAGGAAAAACTGTTAGCAAAGCCACTGTGCGTGTGTGTGTGTGTGTGTGTGTGAATATGGGGGAGGCAGGTGGAGATAGTTATGAACACATGATGAGTGACAGTATTTAATGACTCTACCTCCACCTTAAAGGGTTCGTTCACACAAAAATGACTCGCCCTCATGTCGTTCCAAACCTGTAAGACTTTCATTCATCTTCGGAACACAAATGAAGATCTTTATAATGAAATATTTCTATCCTTCCATTGACAGCTATGCAACTACCACTTCTTAATCTAAAGAGATTTATACATGAGCGGTTCAGTCCAAATTTTCTGAAGAGACTCGATCGATTTATATGATGAACAGATTGATTTGAGGCTTTTATTCACATATAAACATTCATCAACTCACACATCAGTTATGGCAAATGGAAGCTCACATGGGAGAACCAATGAGGTTCATTCTCGTGTTACGCAGCACGTTTGAGCTTCAGCAAGAACCAATGAGGTTCATTCTCGTGTTACGCAGCACGTTTGAGCTTCAGCAAGAACCAATGAGGTTCATTCTCATGTTACGCATCACGTTTGAGCTTCTGCAAGAACCAATGAGGATCATTCTCGTGTTACGCAGCACGTTTGAGCTTCAGCAAGAACCAATGAGGTTCATTCTCGTGTTACACAGCGTGTTTGAGCTTTAGCAAGAACCAATGAGGTTCATTCTCGTGTTACGCAGCACGTTTGAGCTTCAGACCAGAACCATATGAGGATTTCATTCTCGTGTTACACAGCGTGTTAGAGCTTTAGCCAGAACCAATGAGGTTCATTCTCGTGTTACGCAGCACGTTTGAGCTTCTGCAAGAACCAATGAGGTTCATTCTCGTGTTACACAGCGTGTTTGAGCTTTAGCAAGAACCAATGAGGTTCATTCTCGTGTTACGCAGCACGTTTGAGCTTCAGCAAGAACCAATGAGGTTCATTCTCGTGTTACACAGCGTGTTTGAGCTTTAGCAAGAACCAATGAGGTTCATTCTCGTGTTACGCAGCACGTTTGAGCTTCTGCAAGAACCAATGAGGTTAAAGCCTAAATTCAATCTGTTCATCATATAAAGTGATCGAGTCTCTTCAGAAAATTTGGAGTAACCCCCTCAATTCATATGGATTAGTTTTACAATCTCTTTTATGATCTGAACTTTTCGAAGTATCAAAGTGGTAGTTCGTTTGGACTGTCAAAGGAGGGCCAGAAGTCACTCAGATTTCATGTCAAATATCCTCATTTGTGTTTTGAAGGCAAACAAAAGTCTTAAGGATTTGGAAGTCCCGAGGGTGAGTAATTGATGACTTTTTTTTTTTTTCATTTTTGGGTGAACTAACCCTTTAATAACCTATGACATCACTCTCTCTCGAAGCCCCTCCCCCTCTTCACTGTGTGTGTACCTTCTCTTCTTGAGCAGAGGGGTCTTTGATGATCTCCATTGGAGGAGGGAGGGGAGTGTGTGAGTCGTCCTCCGGCTCTTCCTCCCCTCCACTGTGCATTCCTGATGAAGATTTGGAGAGTGTTCCCTCTTCTTTACGCACTCTCTGAAAACACAAGAACAAGTCATTAAGCAAATTCATAGTGCATGTATAAAGTTCTCAGACACCCCAGTCAAATTCTGTGTATCACCTTGTGGAAAAGAAGTGTGCTTAAATGTATTTAATGTGCAATTGTAGTGTAATTCAAATCTTAAAAGTATATTTAAAAAAAAAAAACTGTATTGCATAATAGAAATGGAATTAAAGGCATGCTATTTTATATTACATTAATAGCTGATATATTTTAAATGTACAAATCATTATCACGAATGTGTAATTACAAATATATTTAGGTAGATGGCATTAGTTTCAACATAACCATAAACCATAAATGCTTGTCAGTATATTCGGCATACACTTTAACCATATTTTAAAAACAACAGAAGTGATTAAATGGCGTATAAAGATGTACTTTAAGTCCCATTACTTAGGTCAAAAATTTAATTGTAAATAACATGCAATTAAGTGCTCGAAACATTAAATTCGGTTCACACTTATATTCAGTTCAAGTATATTCAGTTAAAGCATATTATTTCAGGAATACATACTTTAAAAAAAAAAGTGTGCTAAAATGTACTTTTAAACAATCAAATGGTCAACCATTTATAGAAATGTCTTTGTCAATAGTCATAGTCATAGTCTTACGCAGAAAAAACTTTTATGTCCATTACCGAAAAATGTAGACGCTGATTGCTCTGATGTCCGCTGCGGACATTAATAGGCAAAACCTCGACAAAAAAGGAGAGCAAACATGAACGAATGGAAGGACAGAGCAAGGAAGTCTTTTCAGGATGCTGGGAAACCATATGTGAACCGGAGAGGAGAGCTAAAACGAGGAAAAAGTCCACTGAAAGAGGTGAGTGTAAGAACCGTATATGTACAAAGTATCTACCTAACGTTAGCGGTTAGTCAGAGGGGCGTGTAGGGAATACTGGGCGTCGTCTACTACAGTTCATAGCTCACTCTGTTTACGGATCTTATAACCACAGAGAAATTAATCGGAACGTTTTAGCTGCACTGTAAAAAATTATCGTAATTTTAACAATAAAAGACTGTAAAAATGCTACAGTGAAAAACTGTTAATTGGTTAAAAAAAGCTTTACTGTAAAATACTGTTAAATTTACAGTTTTTGAAAGTGAAAAATAACAACTCATTGTATAATTTACAGAGAAAAACCGTAAATTGACATTCCCACAATTCCCTGCGTGACACTTCACATTTTATGTATTTTTGTTGAAATAACTGTTTCTTCTTTTTTTTTCTTATGTACATTAAGGTTTTATGTTACATTTAATGTTGTTAAATTTATGTTATGGTACAAAACAGATATTAATACTTCAATAGGTCGGTAAATTAACATTATATCAGATAATGAAATGCGGTTTAGTACTGTAAATTTTAAGTTAAGTCTGTAAAACCAATAACGTTGCTACCGTATTTTTGACGGTAAAGTTCTGGCAACCACAGCTGCCGTTTACTGTAAAAATTATGGTTTATTTTTTACAGTGTGCGTTTGATATCCCTGTACTGTATTGTCTGTATTTGTTCTGTGATTTACGTTAGCAAAAAATAAAAAAATTAAATATACATTCAAATAAATAAATGCTTAATATTTTCTTTAAGGTTCTGTTACTGTATTTAAACTAAGATAAAGGAATCAGATCTCCAGTGTTTTTTTAAAGTAATATGATGAATTGGACTTACACTGTTATTCCACATTAACTGGACATATACCGTTTTTCCACATTCCAGAAAAGTAAATTACTCTAACTTTTTAACTTTTAAGATTGACACTGAAAAATTTTATATCATTAGAATTGGGAAGCTTTTGTTGTCTATCTTCAAGTAAAATAAAAATATCTAATATAATGTTCACAGTCCAAAAAAAAATAAAAAAATAATTATTCAAAATTTTTAAATATGGACTTATATGGTTATTCGTCTCAGGGCTTCAATTGTCAGACATGATTAATACCTCAAACTGTACAAATCAGGAGATCAGTGATGAATAATCACAATATAAAACCTCCAAGACCATTGTGGCTCAGAGTTTTGCATAAGTAAGCACCCCTTCAAATCTAGTTTATCGAACAATCATTGATAGTTGTTACTATACACAATATATATATTGAACACTGATGTCATATTACTGAAATTGTATTAAAAAACAAAACAATAAACAACACTTGTAATGTAATGGCAATGAATTACAGTGATATTATCACCTCACAAAATGCCTAACAAATCACCGTAACACACAACCTCAAGGGGTTTATTGCTATATTATTTGGCTTCTATTGCACGAGTTTAAATGCTCTGAAATGATTGTTGAAGAATTTGCTGTTGCTCTGGAAGACAGCAGGCATGGTTAACATGGGCCATTGTGGTGGGGTTCACATACCCTGCTCCAGAAATACAGAGGCCCTTTTGTACCAGCACATTATATGGCACACAGCTTTAAAAAGTCAGGCTAATCATCACCCTGCGATCTGAAGGGCCATATCAGACCTTTAATACAGCATTTATACAGCACACAGAACAAGAGGGCTACTTTTCTCTGTATGGTCATGGTTGCTTTAAAAAAAAAAGCGATGAGGTTATTAAACACTCTGACGTAAAACTGATGTCCACTGTCACCACATGCTGTTAGTCAAGATGTAAAATATCATCAATAAACCATGTTTTGGGGAATTCTTATGACAATGTAAAAATATTCTGAATATAAACAAAATGTACACAAATTATGGATTTAGCTCAGTCTGATAAAATGTCTGGGTTTATGTAACATCTGTCCCCACGTTATTGACTGTGCTTAAAAATGAATAACTGTGTAGCTTAGATCCATTAAAATTGTTATTTCTATTGTGTTCTACTAAAAAACTTTTTTTTCCTTGAAAAAGTGTTAATGTACAGTATTTCCTACTGAAAAAGAGAGTTGAGATGAAACTCTGGGGCTTTTTTCAACTATAAAATCGTAAAACCTAAAAAAAAAAAAAATCATGGAGTCTTTAATACTGAATAGACAATAAAATCTTATGCAAACCAACAAAATAGTGAAAAAGGATAGGAGAAATGTTCTGGTCTAACTGAGTGAGAACTATAGAACGAAAAAAAAAACCAGTTTATTTCAGAGTTGTATTTCAGAGAGTAATTCCATAATGGTTTTGTGGACATACTGTATAGCCTACCACTCTGGTGCTCTTCGCGTGTCGGTCAAAAATGACCGAAATACATTTTTTTATTTCAATGAAATTAATTTACTATATTTTAGTATGTTTAGGGGATTTTATGGTACTAAATTTTATTTACGTTGTATTTATAATCTATTTATTCACTTTTTGAGCATAGACCAGAACATTTTATTTCCAACTTAAACTGTCGTAATTTTTAATGCTTTGGAGCAGAGACTTAAGTTTGATCTCTTTTCAAAGACGACACTTGGCAATTTTTATATGAAATATATATATTTTTAAAAACATGTTTTACTCTAAAACTGTGAGAAATCAAAGCCATAAATCTAAACAAGTTGCGTTAAAATTTTGAGCCTGATATAAAAAATTTTCTCTCAGAAAGATTTTGTTTGGCCGCAGTACCAAATGTTTCCACTAGATGAAATTCGTCTCCCATTCGTTTCCAATGCGCTCATTTTTGACCGCGAGGAGCACAAGAGTGACTATCTTTTCAGGACCATTTAACCTGTTCGAATCATGTCCATGATTTTTTTTTTGTGTGTGTGTGTTCACATAGCAAGTGCCAAAACCTTAACCAAGTGTCCTACCATTCCAATGAAGAAAAAAAAAAAAAAAAGTTAAAAAGGAGTACAATTTGGGGTATTGTTTGAAGTACCTTGGAATATCATGGAATAAAAGTATGGTAATCATTTTGGACCATCATATCACCATTTCATTCAATCAGATGGATCTACATTTTTCCTCAATGTAGTATGAAAAATGAATAATTTACAGTTAGTTTACAAAAAAAAAAAAAAAAGTACAATACCTCTTCCAGGGTGTCATCCTGTAGTTCGGGTGGCCCCAGATCAATGCTCTTGCGTCCATCACGTTTTTGCTTCTGTTTACTAGGAATCTTCTTGATGTTGCTGCCATGACTGAGACGCCGGACAGGGCTGGTCAACCATTTCTTCAGTGTATTCCCAGAGCGCTTGGGTCCAGGGGAGCTACTCTGCAGGGAGTTCAGAGATGGCTGTGGCTGCAGTGTGGTCACGGACTCGGTCTTCCCTTCGGGACCGCTACCTGCATAGTTTTCTATAGGACGAAGAGAGAGAGAAGGGTGAATACATGTAAAGATTACGACAGGTGAAGATCAGACCTAAAATAATGGTTACTTAAAGGTTAAGTGTTTAATTTCTGAATCACTGGCATCACTAAATATAATTGCAAAAATACTATTTGGGAAAAATAGGATTCTCAAACACTGTAAGAGCCATCAGCCCAATGGTAAGAAAAATAGACAGTACCAACGCAACTTCACACCTGTGTTTGACACACTTGGATACTTAAACAGAACAAAGCCACAGCGTTTACACTTGTCAGGGACCTTACACCCTATGGACAGTATCTGTGGCATGCTGTTGATAACCACAGACAATATTCCACAGACTTGCCCCTCAGAAAAAAAAAAACATAAAATACATTTGCAGTCGTGAACTTACAATGGAAGTCTAACAGACAAAGGCGTTCACGTGAGTTCTTTAGTAAACATGTTTATTGTTTGAGTTGTTAAGTTGTTAATAGTCGTTTTGTGGTAGGACTACTTTTCTAGGTGGGGGAACATCTGCTTATTCATTACTGATGTTAAGTTGGACATATGTCATTGACACATCACTCCTCACTGGTACTTTCTTGACAACATTTAATGAGGCTTGGGTGTCCCCACCCCAAAAATTCACACATACTATACGTATGGAAAATTGGTCTTTTCCCATTCCCATTTAAAAACACTTGAACGAGTTGTTTAATCAGGTCTCATATTTCCTTCTCACAGAAAAAAGGCTCAACAATTAGTCAGGATGAAAAATAGGACCCTGAATGGAGACTTGAGATCCATAACTGAAGCTCTGGTGCTGGCGAGAGCTGCCTCCAAATCATTAGTTCTCAATCTCCTAGTGTTCGAAACCAGACCACCAGATACTCCACATACCAGATACTGTATTATCTTGACTCTTGGTTGCTTGGAAGCTGCACTCAACTGGGTTAGAGAACAATATGTAGATCCTTCTCTTGTCTCCTATCTTGTGTATGGTTAAATTAGATCAACTTTCCAGAGGGGTGCCTCAGGGTTCAGTGTTTGGCCCTCTTCTCTTCTCAATATTCACAGCAACACTGCGACCTATCATCCAGTTTCTATGACTTTTTGTAGTAATCAAAAGCATGCCACAGATGCTGTCCACAGAGCTTAAGTTTTATCGGGAATATTCCTTTAAAGGTCCCTAACATGTTCAGTGAGTAAAACAGGACAGATTAATCTACTTAAAAGAGCCAAATGTTTCAAATCCAACAACATTACTGACCAACTACTGACGGTAAACTGGATACCAGATATCACAATTCACAGGAAACAATGACAAACATCTATAGAGCTTCACAGTACTGCTATTCTCTTCTGATGTAACTGCACACAGAGATATTGATCACCTTCCACAAATGCAAACCACACACGCCTAACAAAGTTAATATTCTTCTTCTGTAGAAACTCAAACAGACATTACACAGACTATTAAACAAAGCACATTACATTTAACTCTTTGATCTTGTAACCAAGTTAAACAATATTGCTATATCATTAAAAAAAAAAATCTGATTATTGTAACAGATAAATAGCCTTTTCTGCTGTGTTATGCTGAGCGTGTGGGTTAGACGATTTGATTGGTCACTGAATCATAATAACAATTCACACCAATGCCTAATAAGTTCATTTTCGTAAATTTTTCTCTAACCATGCTGGGAAAAACAACAACATTTACAGTCTACACACTGTGACAGTTACAATTAGGTACACATCTAATATTAGCAGGTTTATATATATTTATATTATATATTATATTAGCGCTGTAATATAAAGGTTGAAATTCCAAACAATTTTGCATTATATCTCATTGAGGCATCACTGAACATATTCTATGTATTTTTTCTCTTTTGCACTTACAGACCCTGATTCATGATAAGATCATCAAGTAAAATTACAAGCATAAGAACTTGTTCTCCAAGCGTCCTGTGTGCTGATGACATTGGTGTGTGTTGACAACAGGCTTTAATGGCTGACTTATTAGAGGAAGTGATCTTGTTAGAGTTGATGATAAAGACTGTGATGAAAACATAAGCGTATCTCTCCTAAAGCACACCGATACAGCAGAAATCACAGCTGTCTTAACGGAGCATCAAACTAAAACCGAGTCCTGAAACAGCTCTTTGACAGAAATAACGCTGTTCTTCACGTGTTTGTCTGGCCTGGTTTGACGGTACACGTGTAAGCAGTTCATGAGAACCAGCCATCACAGGTGTGTGTTTCCAGCCACAGCGTGTGATGGAGTGTGTCCCTGTCGAGTGCTGCAGTGCTTTTTGAAGAGCGAACCTGCGTAACAAACAGACTGACTGACGACAACGTACAGTCTTGTGTGTGAGCGTTTGTGTGTGGAGTGAAGAGATGGTTTGATGAGAGCAGTCATTAAGCACTGCCCTTTACACACAGTCGCATGCACACACACTTCTGCCTCAGTTGGCCGAGAGAGAGAGAGAGAGAGAGAGAGAGAGAGAGAGAGAGAGAGAGAGAGAGAGAGAGAGAGAGAGAGAGAGAGAGAGAGAGAGACAGAGAGAGTTCTTTGTTCTTTTAAGTGGTCACATCAGAAAGCAGCATCTGGATCATATGACTGATTTTACTACAAACCAAAACTAACTCCCATGGAAGGTCCCAGTGTGTATTGACACACATCAGATTCCTGCTAATGGAAAGCTACTGAAAGAAATGTTGCGGTAGATGTAAAGTAATCTCAGAAACATCTGTATCACATCAAAGATATATAAATAGAATAAGCAGGGTTCCCGCTGATCCTTAAAAATTTACCATTTTTTAAATGTAGGGTCATTAAAAGTCTTCTTTTTACTTTACTTCAATTTTAGGTGACTCTTTGACTAAGACATATCTAAACATCAAATTGAAACTAATTAGCGCTATGTGGTTTTCATTTTTCTTTGTGGATTTGCTTGTTCATGTGACAATTCACAGCACTTATGACAGCATATTGAGTACTAAAGGAAGAGAGAAGAAAAGAAGAAAACGGGTAAATATAAGTTCAATTGTATGTTCCTTCTTGTGCGTAGGGGTGCGATATGGATCTTCTATGATGATATCGTAATTATTGTTCTAACAATTTTTGCTCTGATGAGTTTTTGTCTTATAATAAATCAAATTATGTTTTTTATCCAAAATATCAGCAAATGTGATATTTCTTTTACACAACAGTTGGATAAAAAATAAGTTAACATGTGAGTTACATTTTAGACAAAATATTGTTTGTTTTTCCTTTATTTTTCACCAACAAAAAATTCTAAATGAACCTACAGCAGAACCGAGTCTCAGAGCAACACACAGCGGTGATTCGTTGCTGGAATGAATCCGTTTAATTAATGATTCAATGACCTATTCGATAAACACGGTCACTTGATTCGTTCCTGAATGATTCAGCTGAAGAACGAATCGGAAGAGACTCGCTCATTAAGACAGTGACGTGCCGCAATACTGCCGCTTTTAGTTTCGGATTTAAAGTACCCTTTAATTAAGAAGTTAAAATTAGAAATCATTTCATATTTAAATATTGAATACAAAAAATCTCATAGCATTATTTATGTAATTGTAAATGCAGAGTAAATATATTAATGCCACTTTTGATGGCACTTCCGACACTGTCAGCCCTATACGGTGTTATTATTCTAATTTAATTTAAAAATGCCCCTGGAAATCAATTTAAGGTGGCAAATATTGCCACTTAATAAAAAAAAGGTAATTTCTGTATGCTGTGGTCAGTTCACAGCATTGAGAATCTGAATAATCTGAATGTGTTCGTGAGTCAGCCGTCCACAACAGGCCATGGCACCAGCACAAAAACACACTCAGCAAAATATCAATTGATATCAACAAAACTTTGAAAATTTCGAGATATAATTTGTCAATATCGCACACCCTTAATGTAAAGCATTGATTTGTATTTCGTCAGGTCTTGAACATGTCTTAAAAATGTTACTTTAAAAAATGTGCAGCAACCCTGATAAAAAAAGTGCACAAATTGTGAATACATTTTGACTTCTTGTGTGTAACTCTCTAGCTGGCTGGCTGCAATATTACATGGTTATCATAAGCATAAGTCTGACCCGCACTGATGAAAGTGACCTGAACAATTCAAACGGAAGAAATGAATGAATGAGGCAAGAAATACATGCTCTTTCCTCTTTTTTCTTCTAAAACTTAATTAAACATATGTGACCCTGGACCACAAAACCAGTCATAAGTCGCACGGGCATATTTGTGGCATTAGCCAATTCAAAATGATTGATATTTCTTTTTCTTTCTTTTCTTTTTTCTTCCAAAAACCATTAGGATATTAAGTAAAGATCATGTTCCATGAAGATATTTTCCTACCGAAGGTAAATTTCCTACCGTAAATATATAAAACATTTATTTTTGTGAGTGAATGCAGCACAGAACATAAATTGACAACTTTAAAAAAAAAAAATTTTCTTCCTCAGATTCCAGATTTTCAAAAAGTTGTATATCGGCCAAATACTGTCCTATCTTAAACCATACATCAATGGAATATTTATTACACTTTCAGAATCTCATTTTCAGAAAATTGACTCAAGTGACTGGTTTTGAGGTCCAGGGTCACTTATATGAAATATGTCTTGCATTAAGCCACCAAAAACTAAAATATGAGGAAGATCCAATGTCTCTTCACGGTTTTTGTGAGAAATGCAGTTTCATTCAGAGGCAATATGACTCACAGGTTTGTGATGTTGCGATATGCAAGTTGATTTTCATTGTTTTCAATTCTTACAGCTCAGAAAGTCTGACAGTAGAGAATGTTTTCCAGATTATTATCTATAATATATAATCATAATAAATGACTATGATATTAAATGGAAAAATATGCAATGTCAGTGACAAAACACTGCTGGCATTTAAAAATCACCGACTGTGACATCACTTCCTTCATGTGCTGTGTTTGTTCCACACAGGTACTTCACTGGCCTATTGAAACCCATTCCAGTGGATCTGTGCAGTAAAAATACCACGCATGGCTTCTTTTGAGTGTTCGGGTGGCACAGCAACTCCTCTGAAAGACACAGAGAGGGGGAAACGTCCCCAAACGTTTTAAACACTTGATTCACACGTCTTCATAGTGTTACCATTTAAAACCTGTGCTCATAAGCATAAAATAATTGATACATGCTTTGATATTTTGCATCTAATTCAGTGCCATTACGTCCAAATACTTTGAGGCCACTGTGTCTCATTTCCACGATGAGTCAGAGTTCCCAGTGACTGATACTCCCTCATACTTTTCATAAAAAGACTGAAAGTGACAATGCCATGGTCTTTAATTTGAGATGAACAATACGACCATGAAACAACAACTTAAACAAGCTGTCATTTTTAGAAGCATATGCTCTGGACACTAGAACGTACTAGGATTTACACTCAACAACAGCTATAAAACTGTCCGTTCTGTCCTGATGCTGATGGTTCCAGCTGTGCTTTCCAGCATTTACATTAACAGCAATGATATACCATACATTTTCACTACTGTGTGTATCTCTGCATAGTACTAACAGAGACCAACTATTAACCTTATGTTACATGTCAGGGACTGTATCTTCTAGAAAACAGGGTTTTTTTGTTTGTTTTTTTCACAGTTTAAATAATGTATCCTAACTCAACTTAATATGCATAGAGAACTAATACATGACGCAATTCACTTTTACATTTTAATAGTGACTATTCACAACAAAGGCTTTCATTCCTAAAAACTGAAAGTATGCACGTTCCATTCATAATCTCCTTCAGATTTACTTCCTGAAACACAGAGGTGCGCGTGTACGGTTTAGTCTTTAAGGAGACAGGCAGTTGTGTCCTCCTTATCTGCTGTTGTGTCTTAGCTCTGACATTCCTGACTCGCTGTCAATAGAAACCAAGGCATGATTTCTCCTTCACAGACTGGGGTTCTTTGGAGCCGGACCGGTTCAGAAACACGCCGGTTGAGACAGGCGGCATTCCATTCATTGGTGAGGAGTGTCACATGATTCAAACTGACAACGCCTCCCGCCTCATTTCTGCTGACTATATTACTAAACTAATGTCCCAAGAGTTCAGGAAGAAGAAAAAAAACAAGGGGATAATTCCCATGCTCCCACTTTATCTCTCACAGAGCCGTCTTCAAAGAGCCACTAAAGCTCTTCTGATGAAAAGAGGATTTGAACTAATTCGTTCTTCAAAGACTGAAGGAGTCATATTCAAACATCAGCCCTGGACAGACAGGCCAGACTGCACATTTACAGATCATTTTAACAGATCGTGTAACACGAGTGATGTACATTACACCAGCTATAATAAAGAGTCAGTCCGGGACACCCTGCTAGCAAATCTGATTCTCTCACTCATTCGTCTCAATAAACTATAGCTAGAACAAAATCTGGCTAGCAATGATGGACAAATCTGACAAATCTCGTATCGTGTCCATAATTTTATATCACAGTTGTTATGTATTGCTATTTTATGCAGATTCTCATTTGATTAGTTTCTCAACTTGAAAACAGCACCACTAATATAACACTTGAGTTCAATACACCCCCCCCCCCCCCCCAAAAAAAGCAAAAACATTAAAGCGGTTCAAATGTCGACTTTTATCATACCAAAATGTGATTTTATAGATAGTTTAGACTCTTTATAAATGGACCAAGGTGAACATATTTTCATCCCTGTTTTGTTTTCAGACAGTTGAATAGAACTTTCAAAAAAAGTCTACAAACGCTACGGTCGCTCATCAACGGCAGCTGTCACAGTTGCTAGACAACAAGAGCGGTCTCATTTAACAAGGCCCGCTTCGGCCTTCATTGACTTCGAAAGCATGGCCTCTGAAGTCGGCATCCTTCGAAGGACGTAGCGCCTGAATTGGGACCCATACATGCAAGACCAAATGTTGTCGGAGCGTATGTTGGGAGTGGGACCTGAAAAACGCTCCTGCGCAGACCTGTGTCACTGTCAGGTGGTACACGTTGGACCTCTAAGTAAATTCAGAGTTCATAAGTTGTATTATGAGTTTTACAAGGATGTGATAGTCAAAATCTCATAAACATGGTAATTAAAACATGGCGAGAATGCACCTATAAACACAATACTAATTGACTATATACTTTCTAGAAATAACAAGATAAGCATTTCAACTTCCTCCATTCGATTTAAAGCTGAAAACCCATAGAAACCAAAACCATTACTCCATAAACCCTCTTTTGAGGCCTGTCTGTTTCTGAGTTGATCAGTATGGAGAGGGAGAGAGAGAAAGAGCACTTTAGTCCACATTAGAGGGGGAAAGAGAGGTACTTCACCCTGTCATCAACACACACACACACACACACACACACACACACACACACACACACACCCACACACACACGCCTCATCTACCCATGACAAGACAGAGTAAACATCCCAGAGCAGTGCGGCCCAACAGTCAATATCATTTCAAACCACCAGCCAGAGATATGAAACGCATGCAAGATAAAACAAATTATGTTTCAGATCAATCTCAAAAAGTATCTTTCAAAAACGGTCAAAATGCACTGCACGTTGACATTGTCCAGCAGTGTCATCAGTTTCTGTAGTGTGAAATGTTGCATTTCAGTATAACCATTGAGATATTTAATCTAGAACCATTTTATAATTATCATTAACGGTTTTTTTTTATGAGCTCATATCAGTCGAGGGACTGTATGGAATATTTGACTTTCATGTGTCTCAACGCAGGACTATGTAAATGAACTGCAAGTAGCTACATTTGATTAAAATGGTGAAAAAATTGAAACACAACAACTAAAATATACAACCTAAGCTCATTGGGGGAAAAAAATACCTGTGGTGACATTTCCACCGAATGACATGATGTCACGTCTTGCACATTTAGGAACAAACTGACGCTAGAAATGTGTTCAGTTTTATCTGAAATAGATTGAATGACCGGTGAATTAAAGTTGTTGCTGTTTTATTGCCTCTAGTGTTCCTTTCAGCTGGAAACTGCAGTGATTTGTATGTCTTTATACGTGCGTTGCAAAAATGTAAGTATGTATGGTATGAGGTAATGAGGTATGTTTATCCAATGAGCCGATATTGAAAAAATATACTAATTGTCTGGGAAAAAGTGGTACACTTTAGCATACTTTTAAAAGAGTACTTATTACGGAAATAATATGCTTTAAAAGGACATACTTAAGTGCGGCTGAATGTAATGTTTTCAGACACTTCAACTTCATTTTCATTTAATTTTAAATAACATGCATTGTGTGTTTAAGAGTGTTTTAACCCACTTAAGTAGCACTTAAGTCCATTTTTATATGCAATTTCATAATTACTTTTTAAAAGATGCTTAAAATGTACCGGCAAATGTATTGACAAGCATTTATGGCAAATTAAAATATAATTCAATACTTAATACTTTTCTATGCAACTTGTTTCACATTGTTATTTCTATTGACATTATATGTCGTATTTAAATATATGTGTATTGACATGTGTAACAAAAGTGGTACATTTAAAATGAACTGTAACATTTAACTTTACATCAAATAACACACTACTATTAAAAAATTCTAATCAAGTAATTTACATGAGCATCAGTCTGCTAATCAACACATTAAATTAAGTGTACAGAACTTAAAATGTACTTCAAAGTAGTCTACATTTTAAAAGTGCACTCCAAGTACACTTAAGTGGCAAGTACGTTTTTATGCTTTTAAGATCTGAAGTACACTTCAAGTGCACATTCAATACATTTAAGTGAACTTTTTTTAGTAAACTAAAGAAACAAGTCACATAGGTGACCACGCTCAATGCAAAATATATACATCATATGTATAAAGCAACTGTTAACATCTACATTAGTTCAGCACAGATCAGTTCTAGAACAGCGTCTATGAAACCCACCTCCCACATGACGGCTGCAGCAACATCTCTCAAGAATCCAGCCACAGCAGGAGCGCACACCCTTATCACTCCTCATGACCGCTCAGACGCATGCCTCAACACAGAGAGATGTACGGGAGGACTGAGTACTTACTCTCATTCAGCCTGACTTTACCTCATCCACAACAGAGAGAAGAGGGCGGAGCAACAGAACTCACTCTCATGTTTCACTTTCTGTCCAGACAAAAGCCACAGTCATACTTACTGTATGTGATAACATGATAACATGAACCCATGACAATGTGTCCTGCTGTAGTGCGCTTACGGGACACCACAGGGGTCGATACGCTCCCCGTCTCTTTTCTCTCTCAAGTACTTAAATGCAAAGCTCGTGGAAAAGAAAGCACAAATTCCCATGCAGATAACTTGAGCTAAACTTCCGAACTGGATTAGAGAGAAAAGATTCACTGATGCTTAAAGTTCATCTCAGAATAAGTGAAGATTAATACAGAATGGCAGGACATTTGTTTGCAGGTTAAACTGTGTTAGCAGGAAACCGGTCACCTGCTTTATGTGTCGCAATACTGCATTTCTGGAATAACTGGAATCAACAGAGCAATTATAAAAATTAAATAAAAGTACCATAGAGACCTGTTTCAGAGTAATAAACAAAAATGTCTAGATCAGAAAGATTAAGAACTTGTAAGTGCAACAGTCATATGTAGAAGCCCCCCAAAAAATGTTAGGACATATATTTTGAGATGTTTTTGACATGTATTGATGTGAGACAGTGTACATTGTGGAATGACAATATTTGGAAGTGGGTAAAAAAAAAAAAAAAAACATCAGTGCAGCTAATTGTATTTTATATAAATTTGAACTAATACATTTTCATTGCAATTTAGAGTCCGTAAAAAAATGCAGTTTGCACCAAAGTATTTTCCTATTAAGTATATTATTCCCTTAAAGGTGAAGTATTTTCTGTGACACTAGTGACGCCTAGCAGAATAACAAAAACAACATTGCAAACGCCCCTTTCACCCCTTATCATGCCTCCCCCAACTCAAACATCACACACACTTGTGCTTGTGAAGGCATCACCAGGTAAAAGTAGGCTACTTTCAATAAAAGTATCCTGGAGTCCTTTTAGCGGTGTTTCTATATGAGTAAGCAACGAAGTATGCTAACACTGTCTAGAGCGAGAGTTTCGCTTATAACAAACCCATCCAATCGCCACAATTGTTTGAGGCAGTCTAAACTGGACACATCAAAATAAACATTATAAACTGGTACATTTGTCTTTCTGAACGGGTACATGATGATGCTGTATGGTATTGAAGCATCCATTGTAGAGTGTTGCATCGCAATGTTCAAGCCCGGTTTAATCTTTGAAGGCTTGCACTTCTGCTACCAAAGCTGAATGTTTAATGCATCAGCCATGGTCGCATACTGCATACACACTCTTAAAAGCCTGTTGTGCTCGCGCCATGGCGGATTCGCTATTTATGGCAGGATTTTCAAACGGAAGTCTTGAAGCAGGACGTGAAAATGAAAACTGCGTCGGGCTGAAACTAGCAGAAAACACTTGCGTCGCGCCTGGCGCTGCATTGCGCGGGGTGTGTGATAGGGCCCTATAGGTTTAGCTGGAAAGAGATTGACGGTTCTGAGCGGACCGCTCTCAATATTTTGATGGTGCCTGGGAGGCTCAGCGTTTACACTTTTGGGGAGATAAATGCATGAAATGAACAATAAACTTGGCTAAGAGAATGTACTTGAACAAATCTTACATACTTCACCTTTAAGCATCTTATTAAAAGTATGCGGGCGCATGATGATTCTTCGTAGTCACATATGTGGTGGTTAAACTTCACTAAACTTCCACTCAGACAGCGACAGAATGTGATGATGAATCCCAAAGCTTCTGCTGCGGACCGTGAGATGCATTACACTAATACAGGAAACATCTTGAATCAAAGTCAGCATCTAGATCAGCATCTCGAGTGCATGTGCTGGTCTGACATGTGTCTTATTACAGCTGTGTAGAGTTCAGAATGAAATTAAGCCCTACACGTTTCAGTCTTAGCTGGGAAAGCTTCATGAAACAGAGAATTAAACAGAATTCAGTTAAAGTTGTAATATGTTCCAGTTCTGCATGGGCACTGCCTTCATTTCCATATGAGCCGTCTCGGCAGGTGTTCTACGTTATGCCCTTTTTGCATTTTGCACCGGAATCTTTATGGTAATGCCACAGTCTTCAACCACATCAGGTAGGAGGAGTTATGCAAATCAGTCTCAGATGCTAAAATAGACCCAATATTAAAAGCGCAGTACAAATATATCTCTTTCACACACCTCTGCAGGCCAACACAATGAAACCACTTATCTGACTAGCCTGACCTCAAATTCAACAGACTAATGAATGAATGCAGAGAGAAACTGTCACATCTAATGCTAAACGCATCCCTAAGATATGAACCTACACAGGCAACATTGACACAACGTTGGGTTTTGTCAAAGTTATGAACATTCTTCCAGTAATGTTAAAAGAATGTTCCATTATGGTCTTTTATAACTTCCTCAAAGTTATTCATAATGTTTAAAGAATGGTTTTTTTTTCTTTTTCTGATTTTTTTTTGTTGTTGTTGTTGAGTTTGTAAATGTTACTAAAGGCACTTTTTAAATGTAAAGTTCCTAAAATGATAAAAACAGAATGTTTTAGACAAATTTGAACATTAAGCTTAACTTTACAGTTCGCAAAATGTTCTGAGTCGCTCCATATAAACACTTATTGGGCTGATAATTCATGAATTATTCTTTATCTCGAGGCTTCAGGAAGCTATATAATAAAACCCTGACATTTCCACTTCAGCAAATGAATCTGACGAGTAACAGAAAATAAAAGATGTGCAGATTGGAAAATTGCAACACACAAAGAAAATGGAATATTCCACATAGAAGTTTCATTAGGCCTACTTTATATTTTTAGGGCGTTTCAGTGTGAAACAGTTTTAAGTCAATAATGATGACACTTTACATTGTTCGTGTATTGAACACAATGGAAAAAAGTCTACAGTGGATATCAACCTGTTTAACTTCAAGGCGTCACATTTAAGCACATTTAAGTCATCTTGAGGCCCCTTTGGAAGTTTGTTGAGCTCCTCTGGTTGAGAACCACTGGTCTATAGGGGTGAAGTTCTACAATCAGTAAATTTACTATTTATTTCCTTTATTTTCGTTTTTCATGTTACTGTGCATGACTCATTGTTGCATGCAATTAAAACAAATCCAGTCAAGTCCCGCTCCATGTTATTTCCTGATCCTGATTCACTCAACCCTCTCACAATCAAACATTCCACATTATAAAAGTGATATGAATGCTTTCCATTTTGACATTAAACAAATCTTTGCAGCTTTACCCTGTGAGCTGGAGATCATAATGTTAAACGGCCTCATAGCATCTGTCAAAGTAAAAGGCCATGGAACAAACAGCAAGTCTACCCAGCATCATGTGTTTAATAAGGGCATCGGGACATCATGGCACTAGCGCAGACAAACATGCTAATGCTGTGAGAAACATTAAGAGCTCTTTGGGAGTCAATTCCATTTCTATCTAATACCAGAGATTTGGTGCCATCTATAGGACAAAGTGTGTAGTGTCACTGCAGTCACTGTACTACAACAGGACAATACATTGCACTCAACACACAAATGGAGTTAATATTAAAAGCAATCTCTTCCTTGACTCTTGATTATTTCATCAGACTGCTAAAAGATTTTTTATATAACAGTATTTTTTTTTTTTAAGAAAACCTATACAACTTATACACTTCTTTTAATAGTTTGGGGTCAATAATATATATATATTATGTAAAGAAATTAATACTTTTATTCAGCAAGGATGCACTGCATTGATCAAAAATGAAAAAAATACATTTATATGTTATACAAGATTGTGTAGCTTAATATTATGTGTCCTGAATTACTATATACAGTTGTGGTCAGAATTAATGGCACCCCTGGTAAATATGATCAAAAATGTCTGCAAAGAAATACATCTGCATTGTTGATCCTTTGGATCTTTCATTCAAAAAAATGAAAAATCTTTCGTTGAAGTAAAATAATTGAAAGTGGTCGGTAAATCACTTTTCTCTAAAACAAGTTGGCCACAATTATTTGCACCCCTAGAATCTTTACGAGTAAAATATCTCTGAAGTATATTCCCATTAATATTTACCTTTTTTTTTTTTTTTTAGCACACTAGGAACTTGAAATTGTCTAGCTATGACTTCTAGTTTCACAGGAGTTTAAATATGAGGAAAAACAAAGGCCAAATTCCCTTAATCATCCATTACAATCAGTAAAACCAAAGAATATAGTTCTGATGTGCATCAAAAGATTGTTGAGCATCACACAATAGAAAGTGACAGTAAGAAAATAGCAAACTAATTGAAAATCCCCATTTCCATCATCAGGGCAATAATTAAAGTTCCAATCAACTAAAGATGTTACAAATCTGCTTTGAAGAGGACGTGTGTCTATATTGTCTTAATGCGCGGGGAGGAGGAGAGTTCGAGTGGCCAAAGACTCTCCAAGGGTCACAGATGGAGAACTGCAGAGATTAGTTGAGAAACACACAAGCAGAGAATCTCTCTCTCTCTTACCTTTGCCCGCTGGGAAAAAGCAGTCCATCTCCACACTGCTGCGCGAGTGAGAGATGCAGAGAGCACTGCTGGGTACCAGTCCCTCCTGAGACGGGGTCTTGTCTGTGGTCCGGACCAGACACCATCCCGGCCGGTCTCCGGGACGCTCCAACAGCTCCACCGTCTGACCGGTCTGGATGCTGAGCTCCGACGCGCTGCTCGACACGAAGTCCTGCAGGACCACCGTCAGCTCACACCCTCCCGAGAGCTGGAGACACAGAGGAACACGCTGCTTTTAGTGGAGTGGAAAACATTTGATTTAGGGGTGGGCGATAATATGGCAGAGGCAGACACCATTAAAGTATAACGGTGAGCGGTTACATATCACAAAACAAGCCAATTTAAAGCGCTGAAGCGCAATAAGCAGTGAGCGAGAGCTCATTTCAGTATATATGCACTGTCTGAGAGATTAAAAGCATAGTTCACCCAAAAAATGAAAATTAGCCCATGATTTACTGACCCTCAAGTCATCCAAGGTGTATATGACATTCTTCTTTCAGTCGAACACAATTGGAGTTATATTAAAAAAATGTCCTGGCTCTTCCAAGCTTTATAATGGGAGTGAATTGCTGTTTTTGTTTTGAAGTCCATAAAAGCGCATCTATCCATCATAAACGATCTCCACATGGCTCCGGGGGTTAATAAACGTCTTCTGAAGCGAAGCGGTGCGTTCGTTTAAGAACAATATCCAAATTTAAAACTCAGTAAAATAACTAGCTTCCGGCCAAACGAACATAGGGATTCCACTTAAGTGTAAAGTGCAACTTATGCGAGTAATGCGGCGTACTTCTGATATTTACGCTACGACATGACGCACTACGCTACTTCTGACATCATAAGTTGCGTAAGTTGTGCTTTAGGCGTAAGAAGAGTGCGTATGGCCGTTTGGCCGGAGGCTAGAATTGTACTTTGTAACGTGTTAAATATGGATATTTTTCTTACACAAACGCATCGCTTCATTTCAGAAGGCTTTTACTTTATTATTACGAAGCCGTGTGGAGCACTTTTATGATGGATAAATGCACTTTTATGATGGATAGATGCACTTTTATGATGGATAGATGCACTTTTATGATGGATAAATGCACTTTTATGATGGATAGATGCACTTTTATGAACTTCAAAACAAAAACGGCAATTCACTGCCATTATAAAGCTTGGATTAGCCAGGACATTTTTTTTTTCGATTGAAAGACGAATGTCATATATACCTAGGATGACTTGAGGGTGAGAAAATCTAATTTCATTTACTAATTTTTATTTTTGGGTGAACTATCCCTTTAAAACTGCATGGTTTGAAATCGCTGGTGTTTCTGATGTCACAAACTACCTCATAACCAATCAGATCATGTGTGATTGTCAAGGAGTGGATCTCTGAGCTGGAGTGAGCGAGTGGAGGCGGGGCTCATTTGCATATTCATAGCACCGCGTATACTAAATGAGGCAAGGGTGTAGAGTTACATTCAAGCTATTTTAAGGCATGAAGAAAATTAAGGAAAAAAACATTTAAATATGTAATTTTGGTGATCAAAGATGAGCTTTAAGGGATGAAATTATTGACTGCAGGGAGACCTTAAGTGAATGTAAACAGTTGAGAAAGAAAGCATGTGTTTATTAGATCAGTGCAGTCAATCTTAAAGTCTACTCACTTGCTCTTGACCGAATCCCTTTTGTAACTGTAATAAGAAAAACTTACATTCATTTATATTTAATTTACACAGCGAAGACTATGCAGTGTTTTTTTTTGTTTGTTTGTTTGTTTTGTTTTTTTTGTACATTGAATAAGTTTTTACAATTTATTTAGTAATTATTATTTTTAGTGCTTGACGTTTTTCAGGTAGGTCTACTTCATTTGTGTCTTTGTTCTATTGCATGTTTGTCCTATTGCTTGTATTTAGTTTCTCTGTTCATATTTTCTCACAGACTTGTCTTCAATAAAAAATTTTATTGAATTTTTTCAATTAAAGTTTTTTTTTTTTTTTTACTTGAAGCTAGTAGGCCTATTATAAAAAATATAGTATAACAATCTTATTAAAAAAACTATATTGTAATATCTATTGTTATCGTGAAATAAAATTACTCATATCGTGATAAGATTTTGATCATATCGCCCATAATGAACTCATATATTATAAGGTAATGTATTTAGCTGGATATAAATCATACAGCTAAAAAGGTCAAGTTAACATACTGGCATAGGCATACTGTGTTACTGTACACTCAAAAGTGTTACATTCAGATAAACAGAACATTTAGTGCATACCGAATGTAGATTGGAACACAGCCAGATGAACAGAGAGATAGAAAGAGAGATGTGAAGAAGGAAGTCTTCACAAACCAGAAACTGATTCCTGATCAGATGTGGCATTTCGGTAAGGATTCAAGAGAAAAACAGTGTGTGTGTGTGTGTGTGTGTGTGTGTGTGTGTGTGTGTGTGTGTGTGTGTGTGTGTGTGTGTGTGTGTGTGTGTGTGTGTGTGTGTGTGTTTTAGGGAACATTATGGCTGCTGAGGACATTATAGAACATGAACTCTGGTCAGAGTATACATCTGTTATCAGTTTTACAGCTTTACTTCTCAAGCTCTCAAATATTAACAGCAAAAAGACTAGCCTGAAAACATTCTTCACATGTACAATATTGTATTTTTGCAAACCCATGCGTTTCACTATTATTGGTTTAACACAGATCTCAAGACAGCAGTAAAGGTGTCATGAAAAAGGAGCTGTGACTAGGCCCTGGATATTGGGCTGTAGTTTTAAAAAAAATATATATATATTGTTTAATTTTGGATAAAGCAAAAGTTACGTATAAAGGTAAATAATATAATAATATTTTTATATTATTTTTTTAGGCCACTTTATTAGGTACACCTTTTCATTAATGCAAATATCTAATAAGCCAATCACATGGCAGCAACTCAATGCATTTAGGCATAGACTTGCTGCGTCTGAAACTGCATACTGTCTAGAAGGTACTACATTTGGTTTGAAACTTACTCTGCAACCAATAAAAATGTATGTTCTAGTATGAATGTGTGTAGAATTAATGAAAATCGGAAGTTCTACATCTGCCATGTTGTCACGGTCATGTGACCTACGTTGTCAGTAGCGTCGCTTCACCGCCATTCACAAATTCTGTCCCGTGGCCTCATGCTGTTTTTCACATACTATATAGTAAGGAAGTATTTTATTTCGGACGTAGCGATGGTCAAGATGAGCCGCTGAAGTTCAAACTGAGCATCATAACGGGGAAAAAGGTGCCAGACCGGCTGGTCAGAGTATTTCAGAAACTGTTGATCTACTGGGATTTTCACACACAACCATCTCTAGGGTTTACAGAGAATAGTCTGAAAAACAGAAAATAACCAGTGAGCGGCAGTTCTGTGTGCAAAAATACCTAGTTTATGCCTGAGTTGAATGGCCAGACTGGTTCGAGCTGATGGAAAGGCAACAGTAACTCAAATAACGTTACAACAGAAGTCTGCAGAAAAGTATCTCTGAACATACAACACATCAAACCTTGAAGCAGATGAGCTTCAGCAGCAGAAGACACACCAGGTGCCACTCATGTCAGATGAGAACAGGAAACTGAGGCTACAATTCACACAGGCTCAGTAAAATCAAACAATAGAAGATTGAAAAAGCATTGCCATCTCTGATGAGTTAATTTCTGCTGCGATGGTAGGGTCAAAATTTGGCGTAAACAAAATGAAAGCATGGATCCATCCTGCCTTGTACCAGCGGTTCACGCTGCTGTTGGTGTAATGGTGCGAGGGATATTTTTCTTGCCTCACTCTGGGCCCCTTAGTACCAATTGAGCATCATTTAAACACCACAGCCTACCTGAGTATTGTTGCTGACCATGTCCATTTCTTTAAGACCCATGAGTGTTACCTATCTTCTGATGGATACTTCCAGTAGGATAGCGCGCCATGTCACAAAGCTCAAATCATTTCAATTTATTGAACACGACAAATGAGTTCACTAAACTCAAATGGCCTCCAGTCACCAGATCTCAATCCGATAGTGCAGCTTTGGGATGTGTTGTAATGAGAGATTCATATCATGGATGTGCAGCTGACAAATCTGCAGCAAATGCATGATGCTACCATATTAATATGGACCAAAATATCTGAGAAATGTTTCCAGCACCATGTTGAATATATGGCACAAAATTAAGGTAGTTCTAAAGGCAAATAAATAAATACATTAAATTGTATCAACTGTAATAAAAGGGCAGCTATAAAAATGCCAGTGTTGAGCAGCAAACAGGTATTTGAAGCTGCTGGAGTCTCTGAACTGTTTTTATAGCAGCCCTTTTAATACAATTCATTTGTTTGACAAAAACTTTCCTTCTGTGCTCTAAATCACTGACAAACGTTTTGACAGTTCGATAATCTCTATTCAGTCTTTGCTAAATATTAGTCGGGCACCAACCCGACTAATACACTGTTATGTTATTTTGATTGATACTGTGAAGCTGCTTTGATACAATCTATATTGTGAAAAGCGCTATATAAATATAGTTATTCAACTAGTTCAAGTTAAAAGAATCCATCCCTTTGTCTCTGTGATATTCTGGTCTCTTCAAATGTCCCTGCTTCCATACAAGTCTAATGGTGTGTTCACACCAAACGCGAAGCAAAACTACTGAAGACGCGTTTGAGGTGAATGTCGAGCGTTCGCGGCAAACATTACTAGTGTGAATAATTAAATTCGTGCTTGGTGTGAACACACCATAAGGGATTTTTTTTCACACATCCACCAGGCAAAAATCATGAGGGCATGCAATCATAAAAAGTTGCATGATGAATAATGCGTGTTAGAGGTTTGCTGAAATCTAATAATATAACATCACCAGAGGATCTGCTCGAAGACTCGAGGAAACAGATGGAGGCACAAACAGGTGTTAATCACATGCATTAACACTCAGACATCTGCTGAATGAGCCAGCAAATCATGAAGAACTCTTCAATAACCACACGGACTTAGAGACAGGTGACTGCACTGCTCTCCGTCAAACACACACACACAATCTCCTCTAATCTCTCTGAGATGTGCAGCCAATAGAGGCTTCAGACCACCCTCTTTCCTCCGTCTACCACTTCTGAGACACATGGTTTACCAGCAGAAGCAATCAAAGCTCTTTTAAAAGAAACTAGTGAAGATTGTGCGCTCCAGCTGCAGCTCCACACAACTATCATTCCAATACTTGATCACTGCATTCAATCGTAAAAAAAAATAAAATAAAATATGTTGATTGCCAAGATAATCACATTTTTCTGCAATCAAAGGATCTCTATGAACTCAATCATCATTAATGGTCTCGTTTGTGTATCACGGTTTAATTTCTAATGTGGAAACTCTGAGACAGATCAGTCAGAAACTGCTATTTTATTACCACTAATATAGCTTTTATTAATATTTTCATTTGGATTTTATGTAAAGTTTTACTAAATTTGTTGTGGGTTTTTTTCATTAATCATCGTCTCCATCATTACTATTATTCTTATAATAAAAAATGTTTTATAAATAATAAAATAATAAACAATAAATATTTTGTATTTAAGTTTTAGTTTAAGTTATTTTAGTACATGAAGTTAAACTAAATGAAAATCAGATGTTGCACTGGCAATTAGCTGCATTTTTTTTAATTATTTTTAATTTATATTTTTTTGTTTTTCATTTATGGGGGTTAATGTTCATTTAAAAAAATATATACGGCTTTAGTCTTAGATAACTATAATAACCCTGATCAGATATGAGCCAAAATCAAATGAAATGTTTTTTTTTTTGATGGACCAAGAGACTTTAATTGATTTACTTGAAATGATCGATAAGACTCTAAACTATTGTGTGTCTCATTATTGATCATAATCACTATTAGACGTTACGCTTTCTCACTACATGAACTATGAACCAAATGGTTACAGGTAAATAATTATACAAGTGCAATAAGGACAAGTCTTAATGGATGGTTTTTACAGAACTTGAATGCGGGTTATGCAATAACAGACTACTGTCACATGTTAGAGTTACCGGCAAAACAGAGAGAAGAGTAGAAAATATTCTGGATCAAATCCTGCTCCTTAAACAATACATATAAAACCCCTGCTTTACCTTACAGCCATTCAGAGAAACGGCTCAGAGACTTTACGACAACTTCTAGACAAGACAAGCACAAAATACACACAACATAACTAAACTATAACCATACTTAATTCAAGGTGCTGTGGAATTTCAGTCATACTGTAAAGAATTGAATGAATGAACGAATGAATTTTGTTCATGTAATAAAGTAGACCTGTGATTACGCTGTTATATAGGACACCTGTGTCCACAATAAATTAGTCAGGCCAAAACAAACGTTCAAAAAACAAAATGTACAAATGGAAAACTAGGACATTACGTCATGCTGACATCACATGGCACACTGTGTAAGGAGAATGCAGAAAACGATAGCAGGTGTTGTTTAATAAAGACTGCTGAGATCAGCTGACAGAACCACACAAACACGGTCAACAGAGTCCCAGGACAGTGCAAACATCCACACCAGCGCAAACCAGTGCAGAACGAGTGAAGGAGTAAATATTCCAAATGTTCCCATATGGTTCTCAGAGTCACAGAAGGTCATTGGTCAATGTTTATTTAGAGTTAATTTTCCTCCAGGATGTGTGAAGATTACACAACTAGCATTCGGAGACACCACAATGAGTCAATTCAATAATATATACTCCACACATAACCACGCGTTTAGATTATTTCAAAAAGCACCTTTGACCTAGCAGGGTTGTGCTGCAAGGTTGTGAATAGAGGTATTAAAGAAAAAACTAACTCTTTAGAACTTAAACTTACTCTGAACTGTGCAAATCAGTGTACAATCACTATTCAAACACCCACGCGATCTTACTCCTAAATGACAACGTATATATACATATACGAAATACATTGTACCAACTACATCATTACACCAGTAGGAGGCGACAAGTGACTGTTAAAAGACTTATTTATCATTGAATGATTCATTCAAGAGATTCATTCAAAAACGTGGATTTATCCAGTACTGAAAGAAGTGAAGTCATTATGAGCGAGTCATTGAATCATTCATTCAAACCGAAAACATTTAAATTCAATTTTTTTTTAAATAGACTGACGCAATTAACATTTTGTCAGAACCTCTAGTAAATTATGTTATTTTGTTTCTCTAGAATAAATTAAAAGGTACATTTGACTGTACACAAAAGTGCAGTAACGCTACTAACGCTCCCATTCCAATTCATACAATTTATAATTTAAAGAAGCATTTCAACCATTCAAAATCTCATGAATGCCATTTAAGGCAGGGTTGCTGCACATGTTTTTAAAGAAAATGTTTACTTTTTAATACCTGAAGAGATACAAATTAATACTGTACATTAGGGGTGTGCAATAATTGGCAAAGAAGATGATCTCAATATTTTCAAAGATTTTGTTGATGATAATAATTAGATGATATTTTGCTGAGTGTGTTTTTGTGCTGGTTTAGGCCTGTTGTGGACGGCTGACTCACGAAAACATTCAGATTATTCAGATTCAGTGCGGTGGTCAGTTCACAGCATATTTACCATCTTAAATGGATTTCCAGGGGCATTTTACCTATTTAAAGGCGTTTTTTCTAAACTCAGATGTCAACACCTTTAATGTAAAATTCAAATTCAAACAAAATTAAATTAGAATAATAACACAGTATAAGGCTGTTTAAATGAAATCATTATCAACAAAACCCATCTTTGGAGTGCAGAGGTGACTCAGAAGTGGCATTAGTATATGTACACTGCAATTACAATTACATAAATAATACTATGATTTTTTTATTCAATATTTAAATAGGCATATGCAATGATTTCTAATTTGAACTTTTTAATAAAAGGTCCTTTAAATATGAAACTAAAAGCGGCAGTATTGCGGCACGTCACTGTTTTAATGAGCGAGTCTCTTCCGATTCGTTCTTCAGCTGAATCATTCAGGAACGAATCAAGTGACCGTGTTTATCAAATAGGTCATTGAATCATTAATTAAACGGATTCATTCCAGTAACGAATCACCGCTGTGTGTTGCTCTGAGACTCGGTTCTGCTGTAGGTTCATTTAGAATTTTTTGTTGGTGAAAAATAAAGGAAAACCAAACAATATTGACAATATTGTGTCTAAAATATAACTCACAACGTTAACTTATTGTTTATTTAACTGTTGTATAAAATAAATATCCCATTTGCAATTATGGTGATATGTGGGAAACTACATCACATGATAAAAACATTAGACTTACATTTACCCATTTTCTACCTCTTCTCTCTTCCTTTAGTACTTAGAATTGTCAAATCCACAAAGAAAGATAAATAAATATCATATACCGCTAATTAGACATATATCTAAATACTTTACCAAATTAAAACTAGGTCATCGAAAAGTTAAGACCTCAATTAAGTATAAAACTTTTTTAAGACTTTTTAATGATCCGCGGGAACGCTGAAACACTGTTAAGCTCTATACTTTATTAGACACATACAACAAGCATATAGAGAGCCTTTTTTAAAATGTCACTGAGCATCTAGTTTGAGTTCAGTCTGCTTCCTCGTTCGTGTCCTCACACCATCTGCTTGGCAGACTATCAGGTCACCGTAGTGATGGAGAGGAGAGGCGGGTTGCTAGGTAATGTGGGGTCTCAGATGGACAATATCACACGTCAGAAAGGACATAAATGTCACTCGGGCTTTGAGTGAAAGCTCTAATGGATTGCAGGACTTTATCGTGGAGGTCAGAGGATTCAGAGGCGCAAAACACAGAACAAAGCAGATACAACTGCAAATGAATTCTTGTGAAGCTACAACAATATCAGAGCCAATGACATCCAGAATACATGATCCACATCAGCCACGTAATTCCTCAGACAAACCGCATTGACTACTGGCAGCGTATTTATGTGTTTTTATTCCTGATATTACTCTGATTCCTTTTCTTTTTTTTGAAAAACAGCAGTTTGAACATTCTCCAAAACATCTCCTTTTGTGTTCCACAGAAGAAAGAAAGTCATATCGGTTTGTAACGACATGAGGAAGAGAAAATAATGGCAGAATTTTCATTTCAGGATGAACTACCCCTTTAAATGATAGTAAAAAGAGGGTGTGTTAGGGAAATATGTCAGTATGAAACGACTGAGTTAACAATCTGTTTCCTGCCACTGCCATTAACCTCAGTTTAACATGTAAATCTCCTTATGGAAGTGATAGCACTCACTGACACGCATATATGGACATATCTGAGGGACGTGCTCATTTCACATACTACACTTTACACATACTACACTTTATACTATCACACCTTACAACACTACAAACAACATGGGAAATCACTAGTATCCAAAAAAAAAAACAGTTTACACAGTTTATTCAGAGTTCTACTAGTCTCCACACCTTTAACCAGCATGATCACAGACAACCGGCTCTCACAGTCTGTCAATAAAACCCTGATATCCCTCTGTCTCTCACACACACACACACACACACACACCTTTATACAACACTTGGCTTATAGAGTTAAGAGAAACAAACATGAATGTCACTTACTCGACTGCTCTCTTTGAAAAGTTTAAAACTCATCCACTTTGGCATGACGACTTATCTGTCCTCCTTCTACGACTATCTCTGCTTTCTCTCTCTCCTCCCTCCCTCTGTTTCTCTCTCTCTAAAGCGTCTCTGATTGGTTTAGTTCAGCGTTCAGTAGTGCAGCTCTTCTCATGGGTGAACACCAGGACACTCTGGTTGTGTCTGTATTTGTCATGTCCTCATGCCTGTTGTAACGCTGACTTGTGGCAAGTAGCAAAAACGTACTTTTTGAATTCAAATCAGACAACGGATTAATGTACCAGTCTTAAAGCAAAAAAAATAGATGACTAAATTGTCAACAGGCTACAGATCATTATACAATCATTATTGAATTTTAATTAGTTATTATATATGAATTAAAAAATAGCGACACTAATTGTTTGTATATTTTTGTTTTCCATTTTTCTTTTTAATTATTAAATTATTAAATTAATAATGAATTATCTTGATGACCCTTTAACCGGTTTAAAATAAATAAATAAAATCACAATTTGAAAAATATTAAATTGTAATCACTACAAATAAAACACAGATTCAACAGTATTGTTATTGTTAAAACTATAACTTAAAAATAGTGCTGTCAAATTGATTTATCGCATCTAACATAAAAGTTTGTGTTTACATAATATACATGTGTGTATATATGCATGTATATTATTAAACTTATATATATAGTATATATGTCTCTGTGTGTATATATTTATACACATATACTGTATACATGTGTATGTGTACATATTCACAGACACAAATGTTTTTTGGACAAACATATCTATATATAAATTTAATAATACATGCACAGACACATATATTATATAAATAAACTTTTATGTTAGATGCGATTAATCGATTTGACAGCACTACTTAGACAACAATAACAACAACATATTTTCATATAATTGAATAATTATTTAATGTTTTCATGTTCACAGACTGAATATACTGTATAAAGTAATTATTATTATTAATAAATCAGTAATCAAAATATATATTTACTATCCCTAATTAGGCTTTTTATTTTGCACAAAGTATGTGCTTTCTGCAAACGTAATTGTTGCAAGTGTAATTGTTTAGTTGATTTTGGGGTTTTATTTCTTCATACTTTCACACATGTGGTGTGGTCAGATGTGTGTGATGGATACTGTGTTGTGATGGTGGAACTTTCAGGAACTTTTAAAATTGTAAGCAAAACAATCCCTCACTTACCCTGTTCAGGCCCTGTTTTATGGTACGCACATTACGAGCAGCATCACTTTCATTTGACATGAATAGTTAGTATGTGACTACCTTGAAACCCACAACACATGGTTTGAATCGCAGTGTAAGAATGTCAGCTTGAACCTTGTTGTTGTGAGAGATTTAAATCAAAGACACATGGACCGTCTGCTAAAGAAAACCTCTTATATTTGCTTTTAAAATAATTCCACGGTCATGGAACAAAAATATATATTTTATGAAAAATGTTCTAAATGAATACGGTTTCATCTTCAAAACAAAGCCAGCGAGAAATCTGAAATGGTGTGTGATGGTCTTGTGACATGCGCTCAGCACTGAGCTGTACGGATAAAAGCATCATTATGCAGTATGATGAATGTGATTTCCGCAGTGTACAGTAATACACAGTCCCTGAGCTGTTGTGGGTGAATGAAGGAAACTCTTATTCCAGAGAGACGCACACCACACACAAACACTGTGTCCTCAGCTCACATCAGCCTGAAAACAACAGAGAACTGACTTCATCTCAAAACTGCACAGGAACATTAAAGAAACCTGTGTGCGAATAGTCATCATTTGCACAATGCCGTTTTGAGGTACCAGCAGTGCAGAAAACATGCTGCCGCTTTAAAAGACTTTCACAATATAGACAAAATAGCCATTTACAAGCACACAACAAGCTGAACCAAGACCAACGGACACAATCAGGCTCGTAAAAGACAATAAACACGCAGCAATAGAAACACGGTGTCTCAGCGCGTGTGTGTGTGTCTGTGTGTGAATAACCCTATTGGAGTCATTTCATTTTTAAGTGAACTGTTCCTTTAAGGAAGTGCTGTAAAATTAGGCCAGTTTCAGCATATTCCAATCTAATGTTTTTTTAGCGCATATTGAGCAAAGTCTTTCACCTCCTCAAAACATTTTTCACAAAAGTGGTACTATAACCCTCCAACGCTGTTCAAAGAAGGTCACGCTTATGCAGTTCACAAACTTTTGATCTTATTTACCTCTCCTTAGTTGCTTAATAGTTGTGCTTGGCCGTTTTTTAAAAATGAAATTACACTAATATCCCGCAAACAATAAAACGATGCAAAGTTAAAACATTAAAAAAACATGATAATGTATCATGTATTGGGTCAAGATAAATGCCATCTGTTTTTTTTTTTTCTGTTTTTTTTTTAAGAAAAGAAAACTAATACGAATTTATGTCAGGTCAAAAATCATGCAATGACAATAATGACCAGTGATGGCTGACCAGTAGATGGCTTTTAAGTTATACGTTTCCATATATATATATATATATATATATACACACACACATTCATATATATTATTCAACACAATTGTAAAATTGTTTCTTGTTTTGCTACAGAGCTGGTGATGGGTAAAAAAAACTGAAGGGAGGAAACAAACAAACCCATTTGATGCTTTTGCGTTCACTTTCAAAATGTTTGTGTTTACCCAAGAAACTTTTAACAGTCACTCGCAAAGCCTTTGTGATAGAAATAATAAAAGTTGGGAGCAAAACTACATTTGAACAATTCTCAGGATAATGCAACAATGACCAACTAGTTGTTTTTTGGATGACTGTTCAAGAAGTCAGCCGTAATGACCCATCCCAAAACACCTTCCTGCATTAAGCGACTCCACCAGACACTACTAAGGCATAAATATGTTCTGGTGCTTCCTCTCACAAGACTGCAGAGCATTTTCAACATTTAGTAGTGTCAAATTCAATCAGAGCAGAGTAAGGGCATTACACAGAGTACTTTAAGATCCTAGCAGGATCTTCTGCCCTTAAAGGAAATTACAGTCCTTCAAATCGAATCAAGAGTTGGTAAAACTCATTCAAAAACACCCTCAAGCAAGTCACAGTAATGTGGTCATCTCCAAACCAAACAAACCTCACACCACAAACACGCACAACTCATAAAACACCACACGCCATTATAAATCTGCCTAAAACACCAGCACCAACACGTGTTGTTAGGAGGACATGTGTTGAATGTGTCTTACTTTGATTTGATAGGGGGGCTCATAGTTCCAATGAGGACAGAATCCAGCACACAGTTTAAAGAGACATTTCATGGCTGTACATGTACATCTGTTTACTGCTCATGACCACTGTTCTCCTCATCTGTGCTGGAGCATGACAGCCCCTGCTCCATAACTAAAGCAGGGAAACCCTGTGTGTGTGTGTGTGTGTGTGACATACACCTGTCAATCACTGATCACCTGACCCTTCTCTGGGTGGAGTCTGGAGTTGGAGTTTTTAGTAGAACGATTTGCAAAATTTTGGAACCACATACTACTCTATTTTTGCCATATATTAAGAGTAGTATGCCAGTATACAGTTCCGAATTCAGCAATAGTGTGCAACAGTTAATAAAAATAAAAAATAAAGGAAAAGGAAATAAAGGAAATTTTAAAAAAAAGTAAAAAAATGATTTTTAATGATAATTTACAAATGTAAGTTAGACCTTTTGTGAGCTCTGAAGTTAATTGATGGTATATGCTTTTGTTGAATCCATCTGTTTGCATTATTTCAACTTATTTTTTATTTTTGTATGTGTGGTGAAAACTACATTACCCATAATGCTGTGCAGAAAATTACATCAATCAGAGAGTTGCGGTCAGCAAATCATGCCAAAAGAGCTTGCAGGGTACGGCCACTCCCATGATGCACTCGACTTGGTCTCTCTACACTCTCAAAACTACTTAAAACAATCTTCACATAAATCCATTATAATAATGTCACATTTACCTGAGCCTTTCAATATATCATAGCTCAATTTTTTCAATTGGCCCAGTCAGACCAGTTGAGAATTTTACTTGCCCTGGCAAAATGCACAGAAAGTTATTGTTTTTGATATTTTTGACCCATGTAACCTTGTAAACAGTGCTTTAAAGGGGTCATGAACTGAGAAATAAAAATTTCCTTAAGCTTTTGACATATAAGAGGTTATCATACTATAAGAATATCCTGTAAGTTTCAGAAGCTGTTCAAAAACAAGTCCAAACAATCAACACGTACTTCATCATTGCAACTTTGGCCCTGCCCACTGGCGTATTAGTGAGATGACGAGGAGAGAACAGCTATACAGGATCAATGGACTAAAATTAACATTACCTTCCAAAGGATCCTGATGCTAAGAATGGGGTTATTTATTTTCAACAATGTGAATGTCTCAGTTGATCATTATTTATTTGTATTCAGTACATTGCACTGTGGATTATTTTGTAAATCAGTGGCAATTTCGGCGCAGGCTTTGCAAACAGACTTTTACGATATGGACTTGACAGTAATGCCACAACATGTAAGTAACTGTGTTAATTTTAATGCCTGATCTGTGACCAGTGATTTCTGATATGTAATGATTCATGTACAGTCTGATGTTATTTTTGGCTATGTGTCAGTATATCAAACCAGTGACTAAACTGTCAACTTGACATTGTTTCTCTTAGTAGGATGAAAATAATCTGTTATTTAAACTTTGATTCAATTATATAGCCTATAGGAGGGGATCAAATGACACTCCCTTTGCAATCTCTGGAACTGTCAATCAAACAACACGAGTTTATCAGTGACTGAGTTCTGGATTCTCGCCAAAACTCACGTTTTAATCAACGAATTTCTTAATTACATCGTGTTTGCACTGTTAGTTATGATGAAAGCATAATACCTAAATGACTCAAGGTTTGGCTAATTATCATAGCTCCTTTAGCACCTGATGGTGTGATGTCACAGATCAGGAAAGTCAGCAATGAAGGGTTCCAGTGACCACAGTGCATCTAGCGAGAGCAGCTCCAGAGGTCAGAGGTCAGATCTGTGTGTTTGTACCTTGTCACTGTCCACAGTGTTCTGTGAGGTTCTAGATGCGATGGAGATGGTGTCCGGCTGACTGCTGCCATCTCCCTGACTGTCAGCATCATCTCCAGTGTCCCTGCAACCAAACACACAAATAAAAGTCCCGATTAGACGTGCCCAAAGCTGAAAACTTTATTCGGAAGGGCATGGAAAATTACTCCAAAATTCAAACAAATAATAACATTTGTTAGATGCAATCTCTCCTTGTTCTTGCTTGAGAACAGGCGAGCCAGGTGACGGCATAATATTTTAAAATGACAGTGCAATAGGGATTGTGTAAAGTTAATGAGTGTAACAACTCAATGAATGAAACAACACAATCACATGGGAACTAAGTTACGTTTTTGGCGAGTTGGTGACAAATTTGTATGAATTCATACAATTTCATTTGCACCTTTTTGTAAGATCTAAAAATCGTACATTTTTATACCGATAATTTCATACAACTCGCCACATTGTAAAAGTTGAGTTGAGTTGCATATACAAATAGTTGCGTCCCAGTTACAGATTTTTTTTTTTTTTTTTTTGAAATTCTTCTGTTTCTTAATATAATGTTTTTTGGACAAATTTTCTGATTTAAGCCCCACTCATATCTGGTTTTATCCAGATAAAGATACAAATAGTGTCGCCATTGCAATAGATCCATTTGCAAATATTGGCTTTCCTGCAAACCCTTAGTCCCCATGTACAATTTTTAACTAACTAATGCAGTTTGCATGAAGAGAGACATATTTCAAATGAACACAAGCCTCCTGCATTGTTATGCAAACATTATGATGCATATAAATATTCATGGATGTAGAGTTTTGTCTCAGTCTTTCTACAGATTTTCATTTACATTTAGTCACTTCACAGATACTTGTATCCAAAGCGACAGGCAAATGATTTGATAACAACAAACGAAGCAGAATCTACAATTCAAAGATTTACAACTGCGGTATATTTTGAGAAGCATTATGAGAGCTGAGATTATAATTATATGAATGAATTCTCCTTTTTTAGGACTGGTGTACAGTACAGTAAAGTGTGCCTGACCTCTTGCTGTTGTTGCGGGGTTTGGCTGGTCTTTTGGGAATGTGGATCGGTTCCTTTAGCGCCCCCTTCAGGTGAATGATTCTCTCCTGGATGACCTCTCGGATGTTTTTAATCCATTCTTGCTTCACCTCAATACTGGACGCCTGACACAGACACAGTCATGCATTTACAACACAAGATCCGTGTTTAAAATGTAGGACCTGATCTTTGTTCACAAGAAATGTCACTGATTGGAACATGTTTACAAATACTGACTAATCTAAAAGTAATTGGTTAATAATAAACAGAGAGCATGATGTACCTTGAGGACAGTCTTGTTGTCAGATGAGGGTGTGCGTCCCACCCACAGGGCAAATTTACACGGGTCTCCCTCCACATGCTCTGTCACCCCCAATTCAGATGTCTGTAAACACATAAAAACCAGAACATCACACACAGATATTTAAATAAATTAATTGTTGATGGAAAATGTGTTTAACAGCATAAAAGTACAGAATACATAAAGGGTTTGTTTACCCCAAAATTTAAATTCTCCCATAATTTACTCACCCTCAAGCCATCCTAGGTGTACAGTAAATAACTTTCTTCTTTCAGCCGAACAGAGTTATATTAAAAAATATTCTGGCTCTTCCAAGCTTTATAATGGGAGTGAATGGTACCTTTAGTTTTTGAAGCCCAAAAAAGCACATCCATCCATTAGAAAGTGATCTATACGGCTCCAGAATGAAGCCATGCATTTTTTGTGAGGAAAAATATCCATATTTATAACTTTAGAAACTATAATCACTGGTTTCTGGTAACGGACGTACGCAAGTCTAGTTCTTGCGAACGAGTGACCTCTGACCCGACGCATGACCTCTGACTCGACGCATGACGAGTGACCTCTGACCCGACATATGATGTGCGAATAGCGTAAGCTCAGGTGAGAGTTGACGACCTCTGGACCCAACGCATGACGAGTGACCTCTGACCTAACACATGACGAGTGACCTCTGACCGATGCATGACACATGACCTCTGACCGAAACATGACGAATGACCTCTGACCCAACGCATGACGAGTGACAGGTGACCTGACACATGGTGTATGAGTAGCGTAAGCTCAGGTGAGAGTTGTCGACCTCTGGACCCAACGCATGACGAGTGACCTCTGACCGATGCATGACGCATGACCTCTGACCAAAACATGACGAGTGACCTCTAACCCAACGCGTAGCGTAAACTCAGGTGAGGGTTGACGACCTCTGACTCAACGCATGATGAGTGACCTCTGACCTGACGCATGACGAGTGCTCTCTGACCCGACACATGATGTAGGAGTAGCGTAAGCTCAGGTAAGAGTTGATGACCTCTGACCCGACACATGACGAGTGACCTCTGACCCGACGCATGTTGAATGACCTCTGACCGCATAACAAGTGATCTCTGACCCGACGCATGACGAGTGACCTCTGATGACGAGTGACCTCTGACACGATGCATGACCTCAGGTGAGAGTTGACAACCTCTGACCCAACGCATGACTAGTGACCTCTGACCTGACGCATGAAAAGTGACCTCTGACCCGACACATGATGTAGGAGTAGCGTAAGCTCAGGTGAGAGTTGATGACCTCTGACCCGACTCTTGACAAGTGACCACTGACCCGACACATGATGAGTGACCTCTGACCCGACGCATGACGAGTGACCTCTGACCCGACGCATGACGAGCGACCTCTGACGACGCATGACGAGTGACCTCTGACCTGACGCATGACGAGTGACCTCTGACCCGATGCATGACGAGTGACCTCTGACCCGACGCATGACGAGTGACCTCTGACCTGACGCATGACGGAGGATGTAGGGGTGACATAAGCTTTGACGCCTCTCGCGGTTCAAACTAACATCAAGCTCCTCCTCACATTTCGAATTTGTGACTGTTGTGTTTTGTTTTGCTCTTTCCTCTGTCCTTTTTTAAACCCCTGGAGCCGTATGGATCACTTTTATGATGGATGTGCTTTTTTGGGCTCCACAATCTAAGATACCATTCACCCCCATTTAAAGCTTGGAAGACCCGGGATATTTATTAATATAACTCTGATTGTGTTTGGCTAAAAGAAGAATGTAATATACACCTACGATGGCTTGAGGGTGAGTAAATCATGGGCTAATTCGAATTTTTGGTTCAACTATCCCTTTAAGAGTGAGATAACCTAAGAGTGAACTTAACTGAAAGGGGAACTTTAATAAATGTGTCTGACAAGATTGAAAGCATTTCCTTAGTAAATCTTAAGTAGATGCTTAAATAGCGTTTGTGAGACAATTCCAGATGACCGGAAGAAATCCAAAGGCATATCTGGCTTTGTTCACAGGCATATTGAACACAGCGAGGGGTGACAAACGCCCCATCTGGTCCACACACCTGCGCTGGCGGCTTCCAGGTATGTGTGGAAACACTTAACGGAGTTGCATAATGTGGTAAAACAGATTGGAAATGTAAAACTCAGACATGACTGTGTTCGTGTGTGCACTAACTGACCTTCCCATGGGGCTTTCCTTTCATTTTTGTCAATGAAATAATCTGAAGCAGGACTCATAAGGATTCTTTTTCTGTTTCTGAGCTCAGATTCTGGGTTCTGATTGCACAGGCTATATTTTCATTGACCCCATCATTTTCATTTCATTTCTAAAACAATGTTGTGTGTCATATATATATACCTGTATAATAATATAATAATATATATATATATATATATATATATATATATATATATATATATATATATATATATATTATACAGGTATTTACTATTTAAATAATATTATAATAAAACCTGAAGTTTTGTTTTAAATAATTTATAATAATGAATTAGCTTTTTGATTTAGAACAATAGCTAGAACTTATAATTTTACATCACGAGAGTTAATTTAAAAATGTATCATTATTAATTAAACAGTTTTGAAGGGAAATTTCAACAAAACCTCATCTATGTTTACAGCATATATACAACAGCGTTCAATAAACAACAAAGTAACAAATGTCTCAAATATTTTGTGGTCATTATGTTCTTTATTAAATAAATCAATACTTTAATTCAGCAAGGTTGCATTAAATTGATCAAAAGTGAAATTAAAGACTTTTATAATATTACAAAATATGTATATTTCAAATAAATGCTGTTCTTTTGAACTTTCTATTCATCAAATAATCCTAAAAATGTATTCTACATAGATAATAATAAGAAATGTTTCTTGAGCAACAAATCAGCATATTAAAATGATTTCTGAAGGATCATGTGAGACTGAAGACTGGAGTAATTGAAAATTCATAAATTGCATTTTACAATATATTCAAATAGAAAACAGTTAAATTGTACCAATATTTAACAATATAACTTTTTTTACTGGATTTCGGACCAAGTAAATGCAGTCTTGGTGAGCGAAAGCGTAACAAGCGTAAGAGATTTCTCTCTAAAATATTAAAATATCTTACCGACCCCGAGCTTTTGAATTGTAGTGTATATAATGAATGGATGTAAAATGTAGTGACAATGCACCAAGTAACCATCATGTGGCCAATCCTGACTGGTGAGCCCTGTGTGTGTGATACTGCGTGTGTGTGGAAGGAGTGACATAACCAATACCAGTAGTTTGTTCTTGTAGATGTATTTGGATCGTCCCGCAGAGTCTTTGATCTCTTTGCTGAAGACGAGGGAGATCTCGAAGAGGAAGAGGTGGCGGTCTCGTCCCTTACGGATCAGTGATTTGGGGTCCCACACCTGGAAGGTGTCCTGCAGGATCAGTTCACCCTGAACATCCAGATTCTCATCAAAACCTGACGTGGGACAGAGGGCCGAAAACATCATGTTAGAGGATGAAGGCTTCTTTAAGGATATCAGTAGAAATGACAAATATGTGTGTGTGTGTGTGTTTGTGTGTGTGTGGTCCTGGTCCTCACAAAGATAGTCATATTTTTGACCTTGAGGGGACATATTTTGGTCCCCATGAGGAAAACAGCTTATTAATCACATTAAATTATATTTTTCGTGTGAGTGTGTACGTGTGTGTGTGTGTGTGTGTGTGTGTGTGTGTGTGTGTTCAGTAGTGTTGTACCCTCCAGCATGCTGACGTGCATGGCGTCGTTGGCTCTCTTTGGCACGCTCAGCATGACCTCCAGCCCATCTTTAATTTCACCTTTGCCTTCTTCACAGCAGGACAGCAGCTCCTGTAAGCACACACACTGTACTGCACTGCACACTACACAGTGCACTAAACACCACACCTGACCTTCTCTTCAGAGCAAACACTGAATGCCTGGGAAACACACTGTACCTTGAGCAGCAGCTGGTATTTGGTGATTCTCTGCACAGGCTTGATGAGGTATGATGATATAGAGTTGGTCAGACCATGTCTCTTCTGAATCTCCTGTTCAGCACAGACAAAAAGAATCATCATATATAAATAAAGCCGAATTCATACACACTGACAACTACTAAAACGATTCTCTCACTGTGGGGAATGCAACAGTAACATTCAAAGTGTTAAGTGACTCACTGAGTCAATCTACTCATCAATTTATAGTGCTCGGTTGAACATGCATGAGCTCCTTTCATTTCAAGTAAATTGTAAAAATATTTTGGAGTTAATTCAATTAGACAGACAGATGGCAAACCTAAGGAGATGCGCTTCTCCTATAAAAATACATTTAAATAGATTTACATTAAATATTTTCAAGCTTCATGTCACAACACACCCCAGCATAAACACTCCCAATAAATCATTAGTTATAAAAACATCTGTTCACAAACCACTGTTAATTTGAACAGAAACACAATCATAGGCTACTGCATGCATGGTTTATGAAAGAAAGCATGCAAAGATCGCTCCCTATATAATCAATAAAAAAGCTGTCACTCATCTTAGTAAATCACGATCCCACAAAGTTCCTTTAAAATCAATGAAGCTGTCTACACAATGAATCTCTTATTTACATAATGTCTACACTTTATTTGTTATAATAAGAGGATTCCCAAGCGTGCAGAACTTCTGCATTTTGAGCGATGAGTGGACTCAACTTAAACACCTCTGATTAGCTATTGCGTTCAAGAAATCAACATGCATGTTTCTGATTGGCTACATTGCTCAACACTGCAAAAACACGTTATAAATAGAAACCTTTGAAGCGTTTGCCAAATCTGTTTCGCCAGTTTGCTATTATCATGGAGAAAACTGATCCTAGATAAGATGTTAAGGGCAGCAGGTTTGGGTTTGAGTGAGAAAATTCCACGCTGGTCTCAAATATGTGGCTCCGTCTATAAAATTAGATGAATGATTTAGAAAACGATGTGTACTTACATCAAAAAAACTCCCAGCATGCTCCAGGATGAGCTGACTGGAATCTGGTTTGTTTTTGCAGTACGTCACATAAATATTAAACTTGTCAGCCTGAAACAGAAACACAATCTTAAATTTAGCATATCAAATACAAACAAAAAAATCTGCCATATCTAATTGAATATTCACTATGTTCATCAACCAATAGCATGTCTGTTATAATTCTTGCTCTGATAAAACCATTTAGCTGGTCTGAATATTGTAAGTCTTGTCTTAAAAATTGGTGCATATGGGCAGCAATGAAATCAAATAAAATGAATAAATGAATAAATGAATAAATGAATGAGGTTACATTTTATTTTAAGGTCTCAATGTTACAGTCTAATTATAAAAACAAGTAATGACTCTGGGTAATATATAAATACATACATACATACATACATACATATACATACACAGTTTATATAAAATGTTCTTTTGAAAAAGATAAATCCTTTCCCGGATGAATTTAATGACATGTATGTGAAAAACACTCACCCATGTAACAAAGCAATGCCCCACATCCTCGGGTAACTGCTCATAATTGATCAGCTCTTTCAGGAATATACTACAACACAAACAAAACATCATGCAAGTGAATCATAATCACCACATTTCCATATCACATGGGATACAAAATTTGCATATGTATCATTTTAATTGGAAAGCATATTATTCACTTCTTTCATCTGCAAATAAATATGAAAACTGTGTATACGATGATAAAAAGCTTGATGGCTTATGGCCTAATAATGTCCTTAATATTTGATTTAATGAGATAAACTCACTTATTGTGGAAGTCATAAATCTCCTGAATGTTTCCGAAAATGATGTGCTCTTTGTTGGCGATTCCTGAAGGGATTTCCTCGACACCATTGGTCAGCTCCCACAAATATGTCTAATAAATAAATTACACAGGAAGTTACTGTCAACCATCATTGGAATGCAGAATCTCTATGTACAGTACATTCACAGTACAGTAAAGACCCTTAGCATCCTACTGTGTAATCTCAAGGAAAACAGGATTTCCTTGTTCTTTTGAAACAAGGGAGTTTGATTTACTATGCAGAGAAAACTCCATCCCAGTTCACCCACTGAGAATAAAGCCGAGCCTGATGAACCCTGAACTTAGCCAATCAAAACTGAGGTGATTAACATATAGAAGACTCAGGGCCAGATTTGCTAAGCAGGGTAAATTAGCACAATCCCATAAAAGCGCTAATGGAAGTGGAAAGTTAAAGACACACAAATTAAAGAACACAGACACAGTCGGATCATTTCTATAACCAACGCAATCTACCAAGGGCAGCGCAAACTAGAGTCTGGTTTAAGACATGCTAAAAAAGAATGGTTCAAAGACCAGTAAATTAACGAGCGCAAACATTATTGAATCACCTTACATGATTCATTTAAATACTCTCCTCCCATACATTTAGCATCTGAAAGGGAAACTCATACAAATGCATATGCAATAAGTTCAGCCGCAAAAATATCACTGCACGCCTTTTCAGCACTTATTTTTCACTGCGTGTGTTTATTAAATCCTGACAGTAGTTTTTAACACCAAAAGAGGGTTTGTGTTGGCAAAAGCTGTTGGTAAATCTGGCTCTAAAAGGTAGTGCCAGGGTTGTCACTTCTGTCTAGTCTATTTCTTGGTTTTGTGACAGAGCCTGACACTCCTGTTTTGTCAAGTCTGTGTGCCTTGTTTTATGTGCTTTCATGTCATGTTTTGTCTTGTGCTGTGTTGCATGCAGCTTGTGTTTATCACTGGCTGCATGCTTTCATGTTGTCTTGTTTCGTGTAAACACGTGGCTTATGAGTGTTCTCATTGGCTGCGTGTTCATGTCTCGATTTGTGTGAGGACATGGCTTGTGTTTGTCATGTTTGTAGTGAGCACATGGCTTGTCAGGTGTTTCCTTGTGCCATGTGCTCTCCTGTCATTGTCTAGCCCCTCCCATCCTGTTACCTGATTATTGATTCATTTGTCCCACCTGCCCTCCCTCGTTACGTCCTGTGTTTCCTCTCCCTATTTATTCTCCCTGTGTTTGCAGTCGTGGTTCGTCGTCGAATGTACCCCTTGTGTCCAAGTCCAAGTCCAAGTCCAAGTCCAAGTCCAAGTCCAAGTCCAAGTCCAAGTCCAAGTCCAAGTCCAAGTCCAAGTCCAAGTCCAAGTCCAAGTCCAAGTCCAAGTCCAAGTCCAAGTCCAAGTCCAAGTCCAAGTCCAAGTCCTTTATTTTCCCCCACGGGGCAGTTTTGTTTTTTCCCCCACGGGGCAGTTTTGTTTGTATTAGGTTGTATTTTTATTATTAATAAAAGCCCATTGTTCTGCACTTGAGTCCTCGCTACTTCCACCTACCCGAAACCTTGTCAGGTAGAGTATCAAAAACGTTTAAAGTCCCACTGTGGTAAAACTCAAGTTTTTAATTTTGTTTTGTCTATGTGGTGTTTTTAATATGCTTTAAGACAAACCATGTGTAAATTCATAAGTCAACACCATTGCTGAGTATTTCCTCTTTACAACTGTAGTGAAATAAAGACTAGTATAATAAATCGTTAGTGTTTCTGAATTCACAAACTACCTTTTAACCAATCAGATCAACGTGTGATCGTCAACGAGTGGATCTCTGAGCTGGTGTGAGTGAGTGGAGGCGGGGCTCATTTGCATATTCATAGCACCGTGTATAGTAAATGAGGCAAGGTTGTAGAGTTACATTCAAGCTACTTTAGCTATCCTAAATATGTTATTTGATGATTAAAGATGATATTAAAGGAATAACATTATTGACTGCAGGGCAACTTTAAATCTAAGGGACAGAAAAGGGTGATTTAATGACTTCTTATGACTTATTATCATTAATAACACTGAAACACTTACCTCTAAACATTCATGTATGTCCCTCACATAAGCCTTTTCTGTCTGTAACAGCTCTGCTATAATAAACCTGCAACAAAACAAACCAGAGATGGAGTATATGTATGTGTATATATGATATGGATTATAACGGTCTGAACTTGTGAAGTGTGTGTGGAACTGTGGATCACTTACTCTTTCTTCCGGGCTGATTTCCTCTTTTCCTCGTTCACCTCATGGTTGGGGTCGCGCAGTTTGACCTCTGGGTCGGTCAGACTGGCTGGAATAATATCCAACTCCAGATCCTTATTATCCTGAAACACACACACACACAATCAGAAAATTAAATTCACATTATTACATATTTGAATGAGGTAAAGAGTTGTTAGGAAGGTGCGATAAGCGCTGTAGAGGTCCAGTACCTCAGAGCTGATGCCCAGCGCGCTCTCCAGACTGCAGCGGTATTTGCCCATGCGCAGGGAGAAGTCTCTGTAGCGCTTGTCCACTGCCGTCACACACTTCTTCAGCTCGGTGACGTGCATGTGCCCCTTCTCCACGAAATTATCTGCCAGCTGGATCAACATCTTCACTTTGTCCTTAGTTTGCTGCATCACAGCAACATTAAGTGTGTGAGTGTGTGGTTTGATAATTTATGCAACAAATGTTATCATGTAGAGTAACAAGATGCATTTATAAATGTCCCTCAGAGAGAATCACTTGTTTGAAGAGTACATGTGGACGTATGTGACACACATTGGAGACTAATATGAAATGGACAAGAAAGAGGTGAGGGGAAGTGTTCATCTCTGTACCTTGGCAGAGATGCGGAATTCATCATATTCTTTCAGCAGTTCCTGAGATTTCTCCACAGAGTCTCCGGGAGACGTGTGAGTGTTGAGATAGACCTCTCCTGCCTCCTGTATCCACTCTAATGCCTGACGCAGACACAGACAGACTCCATCAAATCATGCTATTCAACAGACCACTCAGTCTCTGTGAACGTGAGGTCCGGGATTCAAACACCAAAACATTCACCAAATCACAAACCCAAAGACTTGGTGAGCATATTCTAAAAAGTGAATGTCTGAACAAATTATTTGAATGTAATGTAATGGCTTCCATACATTTCAGAGCTTGATAATATTTTTATAGTTCTAAATTGAGTTATGACTAAGGGAAGGTGGTAACACTAAACTATGGAAGCTTGTTTGGGCCACAGAATAAAAAAAAAAAAAAAGGTAATTTACCTCACAATTCTGACTTTTATCTCAGATTCGCATGATATAAAGTCCCAATTGCGAGTAATAAAGTCAGAGTTGTGTGATATAAAGTCGCAATTGTGTGTTATAATCAGATATAAAGTCAGAAGTGTGAGATTTTTAAAGTAATTCTTTTAGGAAATGTTTAGAAAATTTTTTTTTCCCCCAAAAAAATAAGTATGGAAGTTTGTTTCCACCACAGAATAAAAAATAAAAAAGGTATTTTTTTTCTCGCAATTGCCAGTTTATATCTCATAATTCTGACTTTTATAACTCACAATCGTGAGAAATGTCAGAATTGTGAGATATAAACTCGCAATTACAAGAAAATGTAAAAATTGTGAGATTAAAAGTTGCAATTAACTTTTTTTTATTATTCCATGGCAGAAACAAGCTTCCATATATTTAATCTACTCTCTATTTTATAATTAGTATAAATTCACTATCATATAAATAATTTGACAATATCATTTAAATATAATTTCACTATCAGTTTTAAGGCTGTCAATTCAATGTTAATTTGGTACACTAATTATAAAAATGCTACATTTAAGCAAATAAACAATTCAACCTTGAAGTACCATAATTAAAAGAATATTTGTGCAAAATCTGCAGTTAGTAAGGAGTCATATTGTTGTGTTCAAATACTGCTAGATGGAGCACAACACGATAGAAAAGAATGCAGATGTCTTAAGACACCTTTAAAAGCTGAACTAAAATTAATTTGACATCGTGTGTTACTTTGTGTCTCGCAGTCTTAAAAACACGCCGTTCATTGTGCATGTCAATGAAATAAACTCTGTACCTTTCTGTCTAACACGTGACCAATTATTAAAAATAACTGCATACAGAATACTGTCCTGTGTAAAATGTCTACATTGGATAGACTGACAAACTCTGTTCCAAAATGAATTGCTGTGGACTGTAGGCCAGTGATAGACTTGATGATAAGAAAATAAAACGGTTAAATATACGTCTCTTTTTGTAACGTCTGTATACTGTAATGATTATTTCTGCCACAATAATGTAATGTCTTTGTGAACATAATGTAAATTGTCTTAATTTGGGGGCTTTGCTAAGCAAATATTAATGTATATCTCATTAAATGCTATGAATCTGATTAATTAGCCGATTCTAATGATTTCAATGTAAATAACTGAGTGACATCCCTATCAACTTATGTAAAATGTAAACAAGGTTTGCAGCACTGTATATTAGTTTCAGTATGTTTTCGTTCTGTTCCTGTTTGCCTGTGTTATAAATCCTAGTTTGTTTCCATGGTTACTGATTATGTTAAGGTGACCTGTCTCTAGGTCTGTTGATTAGCTATGCTGTGTATATAAGGAATCAGTGTGTTCAGTTGTTTGTTTTGTGTTGTTTTCCTGCCAAGTGTTTGCCCTGTGATCTCTGCTATTTTGGATTATCATCTTTTTTTAAATTTGTTATTAATAATAAAAAGAGCTGCATTTAGATCTTTCCTTCATTGCCTGTCCTGACGTGACACACACTTTTTTTTTCAATAGCTTTCTACTAAAATAAAAAAAAATTGAAGATACATTATCTCTTCTTGCCTTTTCAGGAGCATTGTTTCATCATAAAACATACTATCAACAAAAACTCAGACACACATTTACAGAGCACAAAACATGCATGCCCACAAAAGTACAAATCAAACGCACCAAAAAATTCAGTTACTGGAGTATATTCACACACACACACACACACGCACACGCACACGCACGCACACACACACACACACACACACACACACACACACACACACACACACACACACACACACACACACACACACACACACACACACACACACAGTGTTGTCACCTGTTTGGCACTGTGTTCAAACACCACATACTGCTGACACTGATCCAAACGCCGCTTCTTCATGGTCCAGAAATGCAGAACTCTGTTTTCCCTCTGTAGCAGTTCATTCAGGATGGCTGTACAAACACATGACAGATGCTTAACATGAATAAACAAATGACTGGACAAATGAAGAGCGTTTTGTGAGGGAAAAGAATAAATTCAAAGCTAAAACAACCGTTTAAGATGTCAGATCAGATTTCTGACATAATATAATGTGACAACACAGAATACAAGCTCTGACCTTTGACCTGTTGCTCAGGACCGCGGGTGTTGGTAGATGACCCCTGAGTGCTGACGTTATTCCGGTGGATGTATTTCAGGAAAACCTCAGCATTTCGCCTGGCCAGAGTACATGCCTGAAAAAAACCACAGCATATTCAAAACAGACCCTCACATTACAAAGTCAAAAGTTTAGACTGAATTTATTTCTCATGATCCCAGAAAGCTTTTGATCTAAAGGTTCTTGAATCTTAGCTTTGTATAAAAATATAATATAGTGTGCCCTATAAATTGTTGCTGCTCCTCTGTAAGATGCAGGAGAAACTTCTGCGATTGTTATTATGAAGTTGATAAATTCATCTGGGCGTGTGTGAGACTGATAAAGATTTTTAGAGATCGCTGTTCATTCAGTAGTGACCTTGAGAAAAGCCTCTTTCTGCTCCAGGTGTTTGCTGATGAGAGGCAGGACATGATCCGTCTCTGCTGAAGATCCCAGTTTATCATGAGCTCCACACCAGTCCTCTTCTCGACGGTACTCCTGCTCCAGGCTCTCCAGCACACTACACACCTGCGGATAAGGAATTAGTAAGCACAGGGTTTGTGGAGACAAGCAGAATTTAGAGATTGGGATGTTGTCACTAGCTGGTTGGATATGATATGTCTAAATAATAATAATGAGTATTTTAAATTGAATGTTTGTTACAGTTTCTAGGTGTTATTATTAGTTACATTATTTTTATATTATATACATTTATTGTACATTTTTGTTTTATTTAAAATTATCTTTACATTATGAAATTATTTCCCAGACCAATGTTGTAGCAAATCATAGAACACACTTGTTCAGTAGAGTTTTAAACCATCAAGCTTCCACTAGAAGAAGATCACTTTACACTTACTAGCTGGTAAAATTGCCAACCCTTTTGAAAAAGAAATACTAAATACCCTTTATAAAAAGAGTACTCAATATAGATGTGATATACTTTAAAAGAATATACGTGTTTTCACATGCTCTTTACAATTACTGTAAATTAAAATGTGTAATAGTTCAAATTTGTTAATGCAATTAGCTTAACTTAAGAGTGACTTCTATTGTCATTGAAATAGGGTTAAAGTGTACTACCAAATGTACTGACAAGAAATTATGGTATGGCTAAAATATACTTTAATGTCATAACTGATATAACTTATGTCATCTATTTAAATTAGTGCTGTCAAACCGATTAATCGCGATTGTTCATTTCTAACAAAAAAGTTTGTGTTTATATAATGTATCTGTGTTTAGTGTATATATATATATATATATATATATATATATATATATATATATATATATATATATTTGTGTGTGTGTGTGTGTGTGTGTGTGTGTGTGTGTGTGTGTATTATATACACAAACTTTTATGTTAGATGTGATTAATCACAATTAATCATGATTAATTGATTTGACAGCACTAATTTAAATTTTTACTTACACATTTGTAATGTTTCTTTGTAAATATATTGACTTTTGATGTAACACAAAATAACATAACATAAAATTAATATCAAGTACTTTACATGTGTTTTAGTATGTTAGTCAATACATCAAAATAAGTGTACTTCTTTAAGGAATGACAAAAGATTGTTAAAACAAAATGATTATACTTTAAATTAAAACTTTTAATTTGAGATTATTACAAAGTGCATTTTTCAAAAGTGTACTTAAGAGTACACATAAGAAAGAAGAAGTCATGGAAGTGCACTCTCTTTAAGTACACTTAAGTGGGCTTTTATTTCATTAATATTATATTATCTGCAAGTACAGTATATATATCACTGTAAAACCCAACAAGTTAAGCTAACTCATTTCATTTGAGGAAACTGATTACCTCAATTCATTTAAGTTTATAAAAAAAAACAATAGTTATGAGTACTCTGAACTTATTCCAGTTGAGCTCACTAAAAGTAGATATTGCAGTCAAGAAATTAAGTGATTAATTAAGTGATTAATTAAGTGATTGTTGAGCATTAGTGATGAACACCTGCTGTTAACAAGCAGAATCACTGAAGGAAAGAGAAACACAAGAACTACAACTGACGTCCAACCACAGCATTATATGAAATCAACTGGGCCCGGTTTTTCAAAAGTAATCCACTAGGATTTTGGATAACGGATTGGATCAAATCTTGAAAATGGGTTTTTCAAAAGAAAAAAACGGATTACATAATCGGATTAGATCACGTAATCCAATCTTGGTTTTGATCCGGATCAAACCCTTAATTTGGGTTTTTCAGAACTTTTTTGTAGGATTTGGATCACTTTGATCCAAAAAATCTGGATTAAACTGATCCCATCAGAAGGGTGGATTCAGCATGGATTTCATGCCCTGACTATCATCCACTGGCTATTCTACTTGTTGCTCTTTACATATCTATAGTTCTACATTGTGATTTCCTATCCTGTTTGAGCACTGGTTATTCAGATTTGGTGATCCTGAAAAGTTCCTATCCGGATCAGATTGATCCAATCCGATGTTGCTTTGAAAAACTGGCTCAAAAGTAAGATGGATTACGTGATCACGGATCGCAAAAAAAAAAGGATTACTAAATCCGGATCAATTTTATCCGGATTAAACCTTTTGAAAAACCGGGCCCTGAAGATAAAATATGTTTAAATCTCTGAAGATCTCAGAGGAGGATTGAACAACTCCACAAACAGCATTACCAGCTTCACTTATTACTGACCAGTTTGAGTTTTATCATGCGTCTACAGATGTTGTTATTGTGAATGAACAGAGGTTTAGATGAAGATGATTTGAGTTTCATTTAAAGACAACATGATAGTGGTCAGTGTTTGCTTTAGTTGGGCTCTTGACCCTTGATTTTATAACACCAGTTTTTCCTCTGGGTGCTGTAACTGAGTGTTTATTAAACACATTTGTTATGCCACAAAAGCCAAAAGAAAATATGAGCATGTTGCCGTGTTTTGATGATGATTTATGGAAAAATGAATTATCATTTGGTGTCTTGATTCTCTGATCTTTTCTAGAGAGTAATCTCTGATTAAACAGGTGATATTTAACTTGTATTATTCATTATAAAAGAAATGTGATTTTGCTGCAAGGCCCAGTGTTGTTACAATCAGATTTCAAAAACCTCTATGGTTTAATGCTGACTTACACAGACCTCAAGAATCAGGATATATCTCTCAACAATGGTGACCATTAAAAAATTATTCATGCTGCAATGCATGCTGGGAGCCATGGATACATTTTGTATTATGGTAGTACCCAGCATGCTTTGCAGTATGAATAGTTTTTTATTGATCACCATTGTTGAGATTCATATGCTGATTCATGATATCTGTGTTAGTTTTGGTAATGAATTACATTTTCTGTAAAATCCTTCATATTATCTTATAGTCACAATATTGCTAGTTGTTATGCTGTAGAATAAAATAAAACTAATAATATCTTACCCTTTTAATCAGAGACCAGACTCTGAATAAGATCAGTGAATCAAGTCATTAAATGATTATTGTAATCATCAAACCTTGACCATCATACTTTTCTTTGAATTTTGTCATATCAAATGTTTCATAAACACTCAATTAATGCAGCCAAATAAAAACTTTTACTCAAGGGTCAAGAGCCCAACTAAAGCAACGCTGATCTCCATCATGGTGACCTTAAACCTAGTTTCTCTTTTCTTCAGTGATTCTGATTGTTAACAGCAGGTGTTCATCCCTAATGATCAATCATCACTTAATTGATCACTTAACTACAATTATTATTCAATTATCATTCTGGGATCTAGACATGTTCTATAACTCATTCAGTTTGAGTTCTGTTTCAGTCATTCAAGCCACTTCAAGTTTCAGTATTATTTGAGTGCATTGAACTCAATTTAATTTAGTACATATTACTGTTAGGTTTTACATTTAAAGATTTTCATTCAATTCAATTAAGCAAGCTTCTTTTTCACAAGGGTAATGTGCCATTAAAATTAATCTTAGGACACTTGACTGTCTTGGGTTGTATCAGTCACTGTCCAAAAGGGTCATCTAATAGAGTTGTAGGATTTGTGGGCGAACCAAACACAAATGAATCTTCCATGTGATTCATTCAAACATAATGCCACACAGAACTCAACACCTCAGACCTCAAATCACCAATCCAGAAACATAAAATCCAGGCTCCAGCCAGTCTACGCTAACCAACGAAAACCCCCAGTAAGAACTTTACAGCCATACAAGCTTCAAAGAGATGAGCCCAGCTAAAGGAAGAACGTGTCAAAGTTAGAAAGTTTGGAAGAGACTGATTGGTTCAGAGATGGCACGGCTTGGGACCCACCAAGATAACGGCAGAGGTTGTTTGATCCCAAGACAAAGGATTTAAAACAGACCTCCTTCTTCTTAAAGACCTCTGAATGACCCCAGGTTTAAATCTCTTCAAACCACAGAGACTCTACATATAAAAATACATAAAATCATCCCAAAACAATTATGTTGCAACAATGACTATAATCAAACATCATTCAACTACATAATTCTATATTGTGTCTACAACCTCTGTATGTGTCTATTATGCTTAGATCACATATAAGTCATGTAATGTTTATAACTATTAGATGTTTGAAAAAGTGTGTCTTGTTTCCTATCAGTGCGATCGTATGTTCACAATTATGAAGATGGCTTGATTGAAATCTGTGTAAAATATTTCATATTCTGATAATAGGAATCATGTCTAAACTGTACCCTCTGTACTCTGCTAGAGCTGGAGAGTAAAGAGATCACAAATAAAGCATGATTTACGATGAGAGCTGAAGAAAATACCACCTCTCAAATAAAGACAGGGCCTAATTGGTCAGAACTCATCCAGGAGGCTGGACAAACATTTGAGTTTAAAATCTTACGACCCGAGCAAAGCTTTAGAGTTATGCCATAAAGAGAGTTATGCTGAAGAAGATTCCAGAATGCATTAGAGTAGATTTACATCGTCATGGAGAAGCCATGACGGAGTAACAGACGGAGTAGATGAGCAGACAAAATAACCCAAATCTAGATCAGAAGAACATGGGTTAAACCGCTTTATTCAAGCCATCTAACTACTCGTCTCACTTTTATTTCTTTTTCTTAGTTCTCTTTTCTTTTCCGTTGAGAGTCTCGGTTCTAAGTTAAGTTTAGCTGCAAAGTTTCGGTAAAGCGTTTCAACTGCAAAGCCATGCAACTTCAGAGACGTTCCATCCATCCGCCAGCACACCACGTGATTGGCCGACCCAAGACATCTATCCAGGCACGGGGAGACCGCCAGTCAATCAACGAACCCGGGAAACCCCCTTTTACGCCGACAAAAGGAATCCCCAAAGGAACTCAAGACAAGCAAGTAGCCTCCAGCAGTGGTGGTAAGTAACGAAGTAAAAATACTTCGTTACTTTACTTAAGTATTTTTTCCGGGGATCTGTACTTTACTTGAGTATGTTTTATTTGCATCTAGCAAAGACAGAGTTTACTTTTTACTCCGATATATTTCCCCATGCCCGCTCCAAGTATTTATTACACTGGCTTTCCAAACCAATGAAAAACTTGGTTTTCTTTTGAAAAAAAGAACGCGCAAGCTCTTTGCCGGCATACACTCACATAGCAGTCAGTTCGCCATTGCGAAGTTGAAGATGACTGCAGAAACAGGTGAAGGTGCAGCTCTCGCTGCCAGCAATGATCCCGAGATTTCTGACAGGGATCACCCATAGCCATATCTCAATGATATGTTCAAATTCACTGAAGTCAAGGGAGACTATTATCGGCTGAAATGTCTTCTTTGCCTGCCACAGGTGAATGAAATTTCAGCATTCAGAACGTTTCTGTAGTTTGAATGAGACATAAGAAAACTACAAATTTGACTTGCTTTACAGCAAGTGTTACAATTGGACATCGTTCACTCTAAAGGCGGTGCTGGATAAACAGCATAGACTGCAAAAAAATAAACAGTGGATAAACAGCGAGCAAGCGTGCGACAGTAGGCTGTGGTAAACGAAATTATTTACGACAGCGGTAATGGACAATTTCGCTTCCAACCTGTAGGGGGACCGCAGAGGAAAAGTTATTTAGTGTTGCTTTAAAGGTGCAGTGTGTAATATTTCTGTGGATCTATTGACAGAAATGCAATATAAGATCCATAACTATGTGTTTAGTGGTGTATAAAGACCTTACTTAATGAACCGTTAAGTTTGTATTACCTTAGAATGAGTCATTTATATCTACATAGGCGCGGGAATCCCCTTCTATGAAGGTTGCCATATTGTGACGTCATGTTTCTACCGTAGCCGACAGCGAACACACAGCGCTACAGAGCACGTTTCGTCACTACCATGAAAGAGAAGCCGCAGAAAGCTAGAAGCCAGATAGACACCGTGAGTAGTGACTTTCTCTTGTCAGTGGTGTAAAATATGTAGTTGGATTGTTTCATGTAACTTAGTTCTTCTCCCTGGCTGTGTTATGGCTTTGCTATGTGGGGATAAATGTGCTGGTTACGTTCGTGAGACAGCTGATTAGTACTCTTGTCATTGACCATAAAACAGTATGTTACAGGAATCACCAACCCGTCGATCGCGGTCGACAAGTCGATCTTGGAAGCATTTTAAGTCGTTCGCGAAGAGTTTTCAAAATCAGAGAAAAAAAGCCTATTGTATGTAGTAAATGGTGTCTAAGGGATGCGGAGGCGCGCGCGCTGTTACAATCATGCCATTTTGCCGCGAGCCCCTTTGGGCTCATGCGGACGCATCAAGTTTAAACAAGGCTTTACGCTTTAACCAGCTCAGCCACAGTAAAAGCTCATATTAGCCAGCTAAACTTTTACTACCCTGTTAGAAAAAATATAATTGCATAGTTTCATGTGGTTCTTCTCCCTCGCTGTATTATGGGTTTGCTATGTGGGGAGAAATGTGCTGGTTACGTTTGTGAGACAATCAGCTGATTACTATTATTATATTATATATTAAGACCATCTCGCAACCGAACCGCTAGATGCCGCTAAAAATCACAGACTGCACCTTTAATGTTACTATTTTTAGCCAAGTGATTTCATATTGAAACGTGCCTTGTAAACAGCTAGCTAACAAATTCTTAATTGCAGTATCTAATCTTATCATTTGTTCAAATAAAACATTGGATATCACTCCTAAAACAATTGATCTGCTTAATTATTGATATTTACAGTTCATTTTAATATTTACTTTTTACTTTGGGTACTTAAGTACGTTTTAAATCGGATACTTTTGTACTTTTACTCAAGTGATGTTTGAATGGAGGACTTTCTACTTTTACTGGAGTAATTTTTTATTTAGGTATATATACTTTTACTCGAGTATATCTATTGAGTACTTTTACCTCCCCTGGCCTCCAGACTCTTAGCTGAACTGGTGCATTGATATAAAATGTAATAACCCGCCTAAGAAACGACAGAAGGGTTAAATTAATGATTGATGGTTCGTTCAGGTCATGTCTTATAAGTGCATATAGAAACTTGGGATTTCATTATCTCACACTTAAAACTCATTATTTCCTCACTCTCTTTCTTTCTGCAACTCGTATGGATGTGTGGGTGTGAGCGTGGATTTTTGTTAAATATTAGTTTTACGTGTTAGAATAATCAATAAAGTCTCGTTTATATTTTAAAAATAATTGTTCTTGTGTCATATGCTTACGAATTTAATGTCTTAAACTGCTGATCTAAGTTACCTTGCTAATAAAAAAGTGTTTCATGCAGAGCAGATAATTACGGCCCGTTCAAATGAACACTGAACGAGTCATTTGCTCGGCCATATAAGTGATTATTTTAAGATTCCCTATAAATTAATTGATAATTCCTTTTGAGCTAAATTGACCTGTCTGGCCACTTAAATACATGTTATATTATTATTATACGTTACAACAGAGTGTTTCACAGCACCTGTTCTGATGTCTTGTAGAAGGCCACAGAGGCATTAACCAGCTTGAGTCTGTCCTCCATCTTCAGCATGAGCTGCTGCCAGTGTACAGCCACCTTCTCAGCACAGCTGCGGATGGCCTCGGGGTCGAAGTGTCCCGCCTGTAGCAGGATCTCAGCCTTCTGCTGCACCTGGAGTGCGCTCTGATGGGTCTTCTGGAGAGAGTTAGCATGGAACAAAGACTGCAGGAAGAGAAAGAGAGAGAGAGAGAGAACAAACATCTTAGATCGGAGGATGACAACAAAATCAAAGAATGGTCACTATGATTGTGTTCGGTACGACACTACCTAACCACAGTCATATCTTTTTCTCTCTCCAGTATCTGTACTGTATCACAATATTTATATTTTGTGAAACATTTACTTTTAATGGGATAGTTCACCCAAACATTACATTTAGTCCATGATTTACGCACCCTCAAGCCATCCTAAATGTATATGAGATTCTTCTTTCAGGAGTTATCTTAAAAAAATCTGAGTTATATTAAAAATGCCCTGGCTCTCCCAAGCTTTATTAAGGCAGTGAATGGCTGTTTCTGATTTGAAGTCCATAAAAGTGTATCTATCCATCATAAAAGTGTATCTATCCATCATAAAAGTGTATCTATCCATCATAAAAGTGCATCTATCCATTATAAAAGTGTATCTATCCATCATAAAAGCGCTCCACACGGCTCCAGGGTTATTAAAGGCCTTCTGATGCAAAGTGATGAGTTTGTGTAAGAAAAATATTCATATTTAACACGTTATAAAGTAAAATTTCTAGTTTCCAGCCAAACGGCCATACGCAGTCTTCTGACGCCTAAAGCACAACTTATGCAACTTTTACTCATGTACTTCATTTGTTGACTTAGTCCACCCCTGCTAATTGCAAAACTTAATGTGTAAGGATAGCTGTAACATAGTGTGGTCATGTGACAACAATGCACAACAAATCACAGTGCACAATCTATTTTTTTTAAATAGTAAATATAGTACATACTGTGCAGCATGTAGTAAACAGCACTATATGCTGATGTTCCATTCTGAACATAGCCAATAATTCTACATGTTCTACAAAAAGGAGGATACGCCTGCCTTTAATTTAATAAACTCTTAAATCACACACATTAAAAGAGACAGATCATTAAAAGTAAACATCTATTAGAGAAGATAATTTGAACATCTTTAACAGGACATTACCATGCAGCCCTCCTACCCCAGACTGCTGACAGCTTTAGGGTTTTTACAGCCAAACACGGGTCTGTTTTCTATCTGCTGGCATTGTCATGATGAAGGAAAAAATAAATCTAACTTTAATAGTCAGTGACAGACATTTACGAGCAGAGTCGAGCAGGTAGAGCCTTGTCCAAAGCAGGAAACAGTGTCTGATACCAAATCCTGTGATAAATGACATGACTACTGTACTAAGAGCTAGAGACTCATAGTAAACAGCACATTTAATTCCATTGCTTCACTTTCCTCAGGCAAAAAATAATGCTAAAATTGTATTGAGAATGAGTATTATTTGTCAGAATCTGGTCCTTAAATATACTGCGCTGAGGTTACCCAGTAGCCTTGGAAAACCCAGACGCACTTCCGGCAAATATAGATTTGCTCTGCAAGCCAGTCTGGCGAAGAGCCCATTCAAGCCCATTTCCAATCTTTACAAATCGAGGCACCAATCACATAGGTTGAGGCGGGCTTTACACGATGACGATCGATCTGATTGGTTTTAGGTCTATCTAATTGGGCCCAGAGGCATTTGAGCGACGTCCGTTGGTGACGCCCCTTTGGAAATGGGCTGTGAATGAACCTTCCTCAGACCCACTCTCAGTTACAACTGAGAAGGGTCTGGTGTCAACCAGGCTAGTTATAGTGCACTCAAAAGAAAAAGCTGTGAATTGCAGTAAAAACAGTGAAGCAGCTCCACTGGGAAGGAGTCTGTGGGTCATAAACCCTTCAGGAGAATGTTATGATCCCTGTGTGAATTTTTATGAATGAACAGTTCTGTTGGATCTGGTTGAAATATTCTCAGAGAAATCACTTCCATACATCTACTGTAGCAGTATTAATATGTATGCTGAGAGATTAGAGAATGAAGCGCATTTCTGTTTTTGACTAAAAGTGAAGAGAGAGAATTAGGGTGAATTTAGGTTGATTGGGACACTTTAAAATTTTGTAAAAATAAAATATTTTTCTATGACTAAGATGGGACGATGATGCGAAAACTGTTTCAAAATGCAATCTCATTGACAACATGTATGTAGACTGAATGATGATGACACCTATTGAATCGTAGGCTACGACACAAGTTAGTGCAGAAGAATAAAACATCATCAGCATGTGTTAACAAATACAGCAAGATGTGCACTTATAAAGCACTTTGTGGTTTTCATGTGTGCTGAAAAAAAGAAGAGGAATTGAAAGAGTAGAATATGGATGTGGTCCTGGCTTGGGAAAAGAGGCCAACTTGATATGCCAATTTTGCCAATGGAGCTCGGGGTAAGTAGTTTTAAGCTTTAGCGCCATGTTCACCATTTCATAATGCATTATTATTTCATTAGAGTGTGTTAATTTATTCGATTAATATAGCCTATAATAAATCCGGAAACTTTGTGGTGAAATAAACCATGCATATGATTTGACATTCTCTTGATTTGTGCTTATAGGTGAAATTGCAATAATTCTGAAGAAACATAAATAATAAATGTCTCAAATGATGATTCAGATTCAGATTCAGATTCACTTTATTGTCATTGACAAAATACAAGTACAGAGCCAATGAAACATAGTTAGCATCTGACCAGGAGTGTAAACAGTAGTAATAATTTAAAAAGAAACATTTCTAAAAAAACAAAACAAAAAAAAAAAAACTAATAAAGTACAGTTGCAGAGACCAGCTCAATGCAATGTCTCAAAATTGGAGGTTGGAGTAAATGTAACTGGCCAGTGACCACAGCAGTGCAAGATGGCATCAGATGGTAAAATACAAGAGAAAAATTATTGCCTCCCTTTTCCATTTTAAACAAGGTCTGAGTTGGATGTAGTGTTTCTCATATTTAGTGTAGTGTTTAGTATCTTGACCGGCAGAAACTGTTCCTGAATCTGCTCATGCGACAGCTAAAGCTCCTATATCGTCTCCCAGATGGGAGAAGAGTAAATAGTCCATGGGTGGGATGAGAAGTGTCTTTGATAATGCATCTTACCCTTCGTAGGCATCGCTTGAGGTAAATGTCTTGCATCGAGGGCAATTTAGCACCAATAATATTTTGGGCCGTTTTGACCACACGTTGGAGGGCTTTCTGGTCTGAGACAGTGCAGTTGCCATACCACACTGTGATGCAGTTTGTTAGGATGCTTTGAATTACGCATAGGTAGAAGTTCTGCAATATAGTAGGGGAAAGATAGGCTTTCTTTAATTTCCTAAGGAAGTAGAGGCACTGTAGTGCCTTTTTAATGCGACTAGAAGTGTTGATGGTCCAGGTAAAATCCTCAGAAATATGAACACCCAGAAATTTGAAACTAGTCACTCGTTCCACTTGAGACCCAATAATATAAATGGGAGTGTGTGTGTAGCCTTTCTTAGTCCGCCGATAGTCAATCAGCTCCTTGGTTTTCTGGGTATTGAGCATAAGATTATTGGTCTCACACCACTCTACCAGGTGCTGAACCTCTTCTCTGTAGGCATCTTCATTATTCATCTTCATTATTACCAGGCCTACCACAGTGATATCATCTGCAAACTTTATTATGGAGTTTGAGACACGCTCAGGTTGGCAGTTGTGGGTAAAGAGAGAGTAGAGGATTGGGCTCAGAACACAGCCCTGTGGCACACCAGTGTTCAAGGCGAGAATAGAGGAGTGATGGTTGTCGATCCTAACAGACTGTGGTCTGTTAGTGAGGAAGGCCAGGATCCAGTTGCAGATGGAAGGGCTGATGCTAAGTTCAGTGAGCTTAGAGATTAACTTGGATGGGATCATAGTATTAAAAGCAGAACTAAAATCAATAAATAGCATTCTAACATATGTATAGCTTTTATCCAGGTGATTCAAAGAAGTGTGGAGAGCTGAGGCAATGGCATCTTCAGTTGACCTGTTGGATTTGTAGGCGAACTGAAATGGGTCAAGTGTTGGGGGCAGGCACTTTTTCAGATGGGAGAGAACCAGCCTCTCAAAACACTTAGCGATAATCGGCGTGAGGGCAACAGGACGAAAGTCATTAAGGGCCATCCAGCTCCATGTTTTGGTACTGGCACAATAGTGGTTGTTTTGGTACTGGCACAATAGTGGTTGTTTTGAAACAGGTCGGAACAATGGCCTGGGCCAGAGAGAGGTTAAAAATATTGGTGAAGACATCTGCCAGCTGTTCAGTGCATACCCTAAGCACTCGGCCTGGAATGCCATCAGGGCCAGACGCTTTATGTGCATTCACCGGTGCACACATCACACATAGCACACATCATCGGTGGTAAGTGTGAGCGGCAGATGATCAGGTGGGAGCTCAGCTTTGATAGGAGATTCTGTATTTTCCAAATCAAAGCGAGCATAAAAAACGTTCAGATCGTCTAGAAGAGTAGGCTTGCTGGTTGAATAGGTGCTGTTAGATGGTTTATAATTAGTGATAGTATGAATGCCTCTCCACATACGACGAGGATCGTTGTTGTTAAACTTATCCTCAATCCGAAGTTTGTGATTATGTTTAGCTGCTTTGATACCCCTTTTCAGATTGGCTCTGGATAAACTGTAGGCATCCCTGTCGCCAGTTTTAAAGGTAGCATCACGTGCCTTTAGCAGGAGTCGAACTTCCTTGTTCATCCAGGGTTTCTGATTTGGGAATACTTTAATAATTTTTTGGGTGGATACTTTGTCAACGCACCTGTTGATGTAGTGCAGAACAGAACTTGTGTAGATATTAATGTCTGTGTGAGAGACCAGAGTAGCTTGACGAGCAAATATATTCCAGTCTGTATTCTGAAATTCTTGCTGTAATAAAGAGTCGGCTTCCTCTAGCCACACTTTTACAGTCTTCACAGTAGGTTTCACACGTTTAATAACCGGGGTATATTTGGGCAGTAAGAGCAGAGATAAATGATCAGATTGTCCAACATGGGGCTGGGGGATAGCTTTGTAGGCATCAGAGATGTTTGTATAAACATTATCAAGAGTATTAGCACCTCTTGTAGGGCATGAGACATTTTGATAAAATTTGGGCAGTACTGACCTCAAATTGGCATGATTAAAATCACCAGCAATGATAAAAGCACCATCTGGATGCACTGTCTGCAGCTTATTAACAGCAGAACAGAGATCTTTCATAGCTAGTTTAGCAGTGGCATCCGGGGGTACATAAACTGCAGTAATTATGATAGATGAAAACTCACGGGGCAGGTAGAACGGTCTACACTTGATGAACATATATTCAATATCAGCCGAACAGTGGGATTCGGTAATAACAGCATCGGTGCACCACGCTCTGTTTACATAAATGCAAACACCCGCACCTTTGCTTTTACCGGAGTCTGCGACTGTTCTGTCAGCTCTGTAGATGTTACGTCCTTGTAGCTCAATCGCGCTGGCTGGGATGGTGTTATTGAGCCAAGTTTCCGTGAAAACCATTACATTGCAGTCCATAAACTTTAAAACTTAAACTTTTGCTAAGTGATCCTGAGCCGTAGTTCGTCTACCTTATTTGCCAGACCGTACGTTAGCAAGAAAGACCGTGCGTTAGCAAGAAAGATGCTAGGTAGACTTTGGCGATGTGGGTTGAGCTTTAGCCTAGCCCGCAGACCACTCCGCTTACCCCTTCGTTGTTTACGCTCACAGCGCCGGCGACGTGCACTTCCTGTCAGTCTGGCTGACTCACTCGAGTCCAGGGACCGGAATAGCTCCGGGGGTAACAGTTGGAGGTATGTTTCTGCATCCACTGCGATGTTTGTACAGCGAAGTTTGATGTCCAAAAGTGTATGACGGCTATATGAAGTTAATGCAGAGTAGTTACGAATAACTGAGCTAAAAATAACTAAATATATAATACACAGTTTGCAAAAGCTGGAGAGACGCTGAGCCTCGCGGTTTACACGTGCCGTCATTTTACTTATCATTGTGATTATAATTTTGAGCAAAATGATAGTGATTATCAGTTTAACCATTATGCAGCTTGGCGAAAATGTGACATAAAATTTTTTTTTCATTGACTAAAACTAGACTAAAATGGCCAAACATTCAGGCCTGGTTTCACAGACAGGGTTTAGATTAAGCAAGGATTAGGCCTTAGTTTAATTAGAATCAAACATCAAAACAACGGCACTGACATATTTTAAGATATGTCAGTGCAAGTTGCTTTCAGTTAAAACAGCTCAAACATGCATTTTAGTCTGGAACTAAGCTTAAGCCTTGTCTTTGAAACCGGGGGATTGTCGACTAAAACACGACTAAACAAAAACAGAACAAGGTTGACTACATATTACAAAAACTTAAAACTACATTTAACATAGGAAAAATTGTTGACAAAATGAACACTAGATGGAGCAATTGAATTGGCGTGGAGCTCATCAAAATTCGTTAAAGCCAAGTCTTCATCTAGACACATACTTGATAAGAACATGATCAAATCTGCCAGATCCAACAAAAAACACAAGTTCAAGATGCATTGACTAGAGCCTGTGTTGTGTGTTTACCTCTATCGCGAGCTGGAACTGTTCATGTTCTCTCTGTAGTTGTTCAGCCTCTGACAGTGAGCTTGCGTTCACCATACTGGCATCCAACATAGACTCGCCGTTACGAATCCAACCCAGGACCTAAACAACAACAAATACAACAAAAGCTTCTTTAGCACTGAAACGCACAGTATCGATATAACCTTATTCAATACATCTATCTAACCACCGTGTGTAAAAGTAGTACACTTTAGCATACTTTTAAAAAGAGTACTTTTCACAGAAATAATATACTATGAAAAGACACGTCTATATATCTATCTATCTATTCACTTAGCAGAAACATGTGTTAGGTAAAACACATTGATTTGAACACAAAACAGGCTAGATGTATTATGATATTTGGAATTAAATCCAGGAACCATCTGTATGAAATGCCAAACTGATATAGCTGTCAAACTGATCTGAATATTGACAGCCCCAGTGTGGAGTGATATCCTGAGGAGACTCTGCTCTGCTCATTTCTCTCCATTAGCGCTTGTAGCGGCAGACACTTTAGGGACGTCCCTGGCGACAGCACTTTGGCCCTCACTTACGCTCTGAATGAGATTAGCTCTGAGAGAAGCACTGAATCAGCCATCACGGCCGCTTGCATCTCTCTACATTGATTATCAATCAGAGGAAGCGCCAGTGACAGAGACAAGAGAGAGACACATGAGACTAGAATGTGTACTAGAGCCCAGGGCTGTGGTATTTCAAGAACGTGAGATACAACACTTTTTTGATTCATAATAATAATAATAATAATAATAATAATGCGTTACATTTATATAGTGATTTTCTAGGTACTCAAAGCACTTTTACATATGGTAGAGGGAATATCTTCAACCACCACCAATGTGTAGCATTCACCTGGATGATGTGACGGCAGCCATATTGCGCCAGAAGCCCACCACACACCAGCTTACTGGTGGAGAGGATACAGTGATGAAGAGAATCAGTATATAGGGATGATTAGGAGGCCATGATGGACAGAGCCAAGAGGCAAATTTGGCCATGTCAAACCCCTACTCTTTTTCCAAAGGACATCATGGGATTTTTAATGACCACATAGAGTCAGGACCTCGATTTAATGTCTCATCCGAAGGACAGGGCTCTTTGACAGTATAGTGTCCCCGTCACTACACTGGGGCGTTAGGACCCACACAGACCACAGGGTGAGCGTCCCCTGCTGGCCTCAATAACATCTCTTCCAGCAGCAACCTAGTTTTCTGTCTCCCATCCAGGTACTAACCAGGCTCAGCCCTGCTTCGCTTCAGTGGGCAACCAGTCTTGGGCTACAGGGTGATATGGCTGCTGGCTAGATGCTCGTCATACAGAAGAGCATCCTAAGGTGTCTATTTTGTCATTTGTAATAACTGGAGCAATGAGGCCGAGTCCTCCGAAAGTGTGGTATTATGGGTAAGTGGTTAACCTTGTTCCTGGAGATGTCCCAATAGAACACATTTTGGATGTCTCTAAGGCCCTGTTTACAGCTGGTATTAGGATGTGTTTTGGTGGATTGGATCAGGAGTAGATGAGGGATACACATTCATTTTTACACCTGGTGTTTTAATCCGTGTCTTTTGTCCACTTTCAACCACTTCTGTCCTGATTTCTTCAAGGGAAGGGTCTGGGGTGGGTAAATGTTTTTTTTTTAGATCTTTCAATTTAATGGACATAATAAGCTCGTGTAATTTACATATGAACACAACCTGAGACGATGGGAAAACACGGAGAGCAGCAGCTTTCGTGCGAGTGTGTGTTAGAAATCAGGAATGATGAGATAACATTGTACTTGGTACGTTTTTTATCTTCAAATCAAACGTGGGTCTCCAGCTAATAAAGTTTAAATCCCGTCTGGCTATCACATTTTTCCCATAATGTTACTCATTAGATCAGTAGACGGTCAGTAGACGGTGTTTTGTGGCTGTTTGAACACATTCAACCACATGTGTGTTTACACTACGAAAGCAATCCGGTCAAATGTGTTTTCGTCTACCTCTGGAAGTGGTTGAAAGTGGACAAGCTTAAAAGGTTTTAGACTCCGTTTACTCCTGTATTTAGCGTCGTCCACTTGTGATCCGATCGATCAAAGTGCATCTTAAAACCAGCTGTAAACAATTCATGAAACACTTATTTCAGGTCTTAGAGTCTCTACTAATCAGCTGATGAGTTGAATCAGGAACACATACAGTACAACATGTGTCATACTCCAAGGTCAGGGATGGGAAACACTGCTATACAGTATGGACAGTATGCTAAATATATATACCACAGCTGCAAATTATATCACAAATATATATATATATATATATATATATATATATATATATATATATATATATGTGATATAATTTGCAGCTGTGGTTCTAAACAACAAATATCTGATTGCTCTTTATCCCAAATACCACAGTAAGAATATGATAGCATAGAAAAATATATTTTCATTGATAAAGTTTCACTTCTGTTCCTGAGATGGATATGCAGGTATACAGTCAGATACAGTATATGCTAGAGAGTGTGTTTTACCTGTTTAACCTCAGCCTGTAGGTGGCGTAGCTGCACAACCTGCTCCAAGTGTTTCTGTGTATGTTCAGCACTCAAGTCCAGCTCATGCTGTTTCTCATGAAGAAACTCCAACAACTCCTGAACTTGAGTGGCCAGATCCACCTCCTTTTCACCGGTCAACTCAATACCTGCATATTACACACAAATACACACTTCTGTTTATACTCCTGCTGAATCCACAGTCTCTGAACATGTTCACAGCTCAACACCACTGGGTGGCAGTATGACAGCTAGTTCAAATCCAGTGTTCTCAGCATCTACCGAACGCTCTTATTTTCCTTAACCTAATTTACTATAGGCTAATCAAAGATCTACATTCAAGGGCAGTTTAGGTAAAGGATAGTTTACAGTCAGCAAAATAAAGCCCAACATGTGTGAAGGGATGGGGATTATAACCAGGAACAAATATCAATTAAACAATTTAACATCATTATACAAAAAAATTATAATAAAACAAATCAGTCAGAATGAAGTATATCAGGGAATGAATGAAACATTAACAAATGAGTTAAATATGCATAAGAAAACAATGTAAAAATAAATTAAAAAATCTAAAAACCCTTCTTCTTTCTAAAATATTATTTCTTTAGAATAAGTTAATTAGTGTTTTTAGCTAGTTCACTGAAAGAATAATCCAAATAAATCAATTTGGTCAGTTAATTAACAAATTAGAGCTAAAATATAAAATTGAGAAGTTTATTTAACTAAGCTAAAGTAATAACTAAATAAATAAACTACAGTGATATGTTTTTAAACCATCGACTAAAGCTTAATTTAGTCGTTTTCGCTGTTGTCCCAGCAAAATCACACACACCCCTCCATCGGACATGCAGGCATGTGTGAGAGATGGCCACAGTAATGTCTGGAACAGACGGTGTCCAAACCTCGAACAGAAGAGTGTCCTCAGCCAAGACCCATATGTGAGAGAGAGGGGGGTGAGAGTTGGGTCAGCAGTTTGAGGAGAGGAAGTCTGTTTCCAGTGTTAAAAATATCTGTGAGGCACAGAGCTGGACATTGGGACGATATGAAGATAAAAGCAGAGAGGAAGAGTAATGTGTGTTGAAGACACAGACAGTTGAAGAGATGGGTGACATAAGAATTTGAGTGTTTAGGCTTGATTGTTTTTACTCAGTTCTTTCTATTGAAGCACCCATGTGACTGCGGACTGGAGATCACAGCACAGAGGAGTCTGAATCCCATTGGTCCATATTGCTGTGTCTATGAAGACTGACATATATTATTGACACGCTGTCACCTGACACTTCTTCTGTGCTGCTCTCCTCTCTCTGCATCTCTGCATCTATTTCTCTATTAAATCCAACCAGATCTCATGAGAATTTGTATTGTGTGAGTTTGCATTAATTTGCATGATCTGACATGCACAAAAGAGTACGATTTGTAGGTAAAACGTTACCATGAAGGTAAACTAATCCCCAGCATGAGTAGAAACATACACAATTAGATTTTATGAATTGTACGAAATCATAATTTTCCAACCAATTCACAAAAAAACGTTTGCCAAATAATTGTCATGAAACCTTTGATGACTCTCTCTTAGCCTCTCGCAATGATAAATCTCATTTAGACGTGCCCACTCTATACTGCGCACACACTCACAAACACAGATACAGGACACTTTGAGACAGTCTCTTTAAAAATAACTATGACACATCAAAAAAAAAAGTGATGCAGAGTTCTGTCCCGTCAAGCCAGTTGCAATGATAATAGCAGGGCTGCATGCTTATTATGATTATTATTGTAATCTTCAGGAAGCCCAAAAAAATGCACTTCGAGGTGTTTTTTTTTTTATTGAGTTGATCATCGAGGACCGCCATAATAACAGATTTAACACAAAGGACTTTCATTTTCTATTTACTTGCCCCATTATACTTTTTCAAATATTACTTTTCATGCAGTGTGCAATATTGCTGTTTGTGAATGTAAAAGGTCTGAAAAGTTTTAAAGATAAAATAAAATAGTCATTGTCTCCTAAAAAAGATTAGACTCTGAACTTCTATAACGAGTCGTCAGCAATTCCAGTCTCACTCCCTGTTCCATACCTACAAAACTATGTAACAAATCTGGTCTTCATTGGCTGCATGCGAACAGCATCTACTTTGACCCGTCCTAAAACACTGTCGTTGTAGCTGAGTCCTGGAAGAGTTCTGTCTGTGTTGTTGACATGTCGAGAAGACGCAGTTTTCAGCACTTGCAAATCCACTTTGAAGCCCAAGGAAGCCTCTGGAGCTGAAATTCAGATATTGTAATGGGTGTTTGGTTTGCAACACGCGCTGTAAGCGGTCGACCAATCACAATAGATTGGGCCGTCTGACCAATCAGGCCAGTGTAGGCTCGTGGAAAAGCGGCTTCCTAACTGTTTCTTTGAGAAATTATAGTGAAAAATTAGCATTTTTTCACTTTGGATGCATGTACACCTATTGTAAGAGACAAAAATAGCAACCTTTAAAATAACATACCGGTTATAAGGGCACTTTAAGAATGTTTCTAGAATTGCATCTCTCTCTTTCTCTCTCTCTCTCTCTCTCTCTCTCTCTCTCTCTCTCTCTCTCTCTCTCTCTCTCTCTCTCTCTCTCTCTCTCTCTCTCTCTCTCTCTCTCTCTCTCTCTCTCTCTCTCTCTCTCTCTCTCTCTCTCTATCTCTCTCTCACCTGAGGCTTGGACCTCCATGATGTACTGATGCAGATCTTGACCCTGCTGCATAACCTCATAGGTCATGTTGTTCATGGCCAGTTTTCTCTCTGCGTGCCGCTGGAGTCTCTGTTCGGCCAGACTGGGTTCTTCTGCGCTAAAGTCGTTTACCTGTCGAACCAGGTCCTCATTCCACGCGTCTAACTCTGCTGTTACCTGCAGGACAGGAAGGATAGTTCAACACCTGATGACATTCTCATGGCAATTATAAATCAATCACTTCAGTTATTTATGATGAACTATGAGATTTTAAAATTCATCTCAGAGCCGGTTGTTTTGGTTCAAGGTCAAGATCTGTTTATTGAAGATTTAAAAAAAATCTATTGAGAAAATTATTGAAACACTATCTAGCATGCAAACACACTGTCTTCACCTCAATGGTGTACTGCTCAAAGATGCGCAGTTGCAGGAAGATGTCAAGTTTGATCTTCCTCTCATGAAAAAGTTCCTCCATGTGGCCCTGGGCCTCCTCTAACTGCTGTAGGACACCCTCGATGTGAGCGATGGAGCTCGTGTGTGGCATCTTATTACTGCTCATCGCTGAATCTCTGAGAAACACAGAACTAATGTGTAAGAGTTAGTCTAGAACCATTACAATTTGCTTATATTAAAAGGAATATTCTGGGTAAAGTTTATAAACAACATATCTGTGGCATTCTGTAAATTACAGACAATAAATAAAATAAAATTAGAACACGTTTACACTAGTGCACTTACAATTGATGTACGACAGACTTTTCACACACACACACACACACACACACTTATTTTTTTAAATCTCTGGAATTTTCTGTGGGCCTTAATACATCTTTACACAGATAGATTTGGTAAGTAGTCAGACCAGTATTAAGCCAACACATGTAATGTTTTAGTGTTATAGGTGTACTTTCAAAACAGTGTTATGGCTGCCTATATTTTAAAACATATATTCAGTGCTGCATACTTGCAATGTGGGTACAAAAACAGGAAAAACATACAATGTTCTGGTCATTTTTGTGCCAGGACATTATCCGTTAAATTTATGGACATTTAATTTAACCCTATAACACAACACAATGCATAATTCAAAATGGGGGAAAACACCATCATAATTCAGTGAAAATTCCATCATATTAAGATGTAATGTAATGTTGTATTGTGTTGTCAGCACGCATGAAGAAGATACACATAGATAGTCTTTATATACGATGCAATATGAACATGAGATCACATGAGAAACGCTAACTACATAAATCATAAACGAGACTGACAAGCGACTGAACATAACAGGAAGTACAAATACAAGGCGAACATAATGAAGACAGGTGCAAATTATAGGTAACCATAGAAACAAATGAGGACATAATCAATAACTTAGGAAACTGAAACTAAACAGAGCAGGGAAACAGGAACTAAAGGAAACAAAACAGAAATCAAAATAAGACTGTGATAATAGTACATTGAGATCTGTTTTTACAGACTTTTCTTAAGAGTGTGACTGTTAGACTTCCATTATGTATATTTACGGTAAAAACACATTCCAGTTATCAAGATTTGGCTGGTGAGCATGGCCCACTAAGCTGCTGCTGTAATATACCATTAGGTTGCCAAAGAGTATTTGGTAATACTGTTTTTAATTGCATGGGACTAACCCTAAACCCTATAGTAAGTACATGTAGATAATTATTATTATTCCTTACTTAAATGTATAATTATACTGAAACATGGACACCTTAAAATAAAGTGTAATCAATTATTTTTCTTGATGGCCATTCAAAAGCAGCTGTGTTTTCTGATGATATAAAAAAAAATGTAAGCAATAAACAAATCACTAAGATTTCATCATCGTATTTTGTTTCACTAGTGTCTGGTTTTTTGGAATGTTTGGAAGTTTGAATACCAGGGATATATAAACATTTGAACAGGATAATTTGTGTTAAATCAAGTGCATTTTGTCTGTGTAATGTAAACACCTGTTTTGAGATTTTGAACAGTATGTAAGCGTATGAGCACGTGTTGATACCTGAGCTGTTGCATAAGGTCTTCTCCCTCTTTAATGACATTGAGTGTGGCCTCCAGTGTGGCCGTCTGCTGCTGCTGAAACTGTTTTATCAGCTCCTGAACCGAATCAACCGAGTCCGAACACACGTCCTCCAGCAGCTCCTTTTGCAGGTCCTCCATCCACGTCCATAACTCCATAAACACACACACCAACAAACGCACATTTACTTTCAGTGATAACTTCTCATGATGTTTCCTCGTGATACTCCTACTCCATAACTTTACTGCACTGTTACATTTTACTAAGTAACTTAACAATCAACATTTATTCCCCATAATGGAGCCAAAACCTGACCCATATGCAAGCACATTAACACACTTACTCCAGTAAAGAACTAAAAAAGTTTCTAAACTTTTCTACAGACTCAGAGATGGAGTGACCTGTCTGCACAGATTATAACTCTCATCTAACAATAATCTGCCCTGAATCCAATATTAGAAAGCAGCCAGAAATGTGTGCTCTCGCTCTCATTTCTCATGCTGCTTTCATTTTTAATATTTCAGTGAAAAAGATTAAACAGTATAGAAATGATTCCGACAGTTCATTAAAACTTAGAAGTAAATGATCCCCCAAACACTGGAGTGCTGTGTGGTGTAGTGTTTTAAAGGTCAGTGCCGATTTGAGCACCAAATGCACATTTAACATCAGTTTTCTCAAGAGGGACTGAACTTTAAGTTTATAATCATATGACATAAAAATGTCTCTTATTATGTCATGCATTCTCACAGTCTTATCCTGTGTCCCAATGTCCATATCCTTCCTAAATATCCTAACTATTGATCCTAAATGTGAGATTACAGTAAGTCTATCCCAAAAGCATAGCATTTTGAAAAGAGTATGCCAAAATTCCCAGGATGGGAATATATTCAAATTTTTTTTTTTGAAGGCTGAATCCGAAATCGCATACTTCCCTACTATATAGTAGTAAAAACAGTTTATGACAAAAGAAGAATGTCCGAATTCACAGTACTCATAAAAGAATAGGAAAAAAGTCCCCGGATGACCTAAATCTTCTGGTGAGATTCTGAAGTGTGCAAATAATGGACACCATAAGGCCACGGGAGAGGATTTGTGAATGGTGGTGTCCGACGCAATTGACACTGGTAGATCACATGATAATGACAACATGGCGGATGTGGTACGCCTGGATTGCATTCACACTACCCACACTCATACTATATAGAACATACTTTCTAGAACGTTCTATATAGTATGAGAGTGTGTATGCAATCCAGGCGTACCATATCCGCCATGTTGTCATTATAATGTGATTTACCAGTGTCAATTGCGTCGCTTCACCTCCACGGTCGTGAAGTAGTTACTTATTCCAATTAGTAATGACAATTTTAAGACCCATTGTTATCTGACAATGAAGTTAAATAAACAAGGTGCGTTTCAGGAATATTGCAGATTGTCAAATTGGCAACCATAATGCAATAATAAGAGACAAAAAAAATAAAAAATCAGCCCAATGGAGAGACGTCATAGGCGGGTGACGTCATCGACCAGGAAACTATAAAGCACCCCAAAAACACAAGCGCATCAGCTTCTGATAGGCCTGAAGGAAGCGCTAGCGGGAATGCCGGGAGTATGGCAGAACGACGCAGCGTCTCGTTCCCTATCAGGGAACTAGGGTTACACACGTAACGGATACGTTCCCTTTCAAGGGAACTTCGAGCTGCGTCAAGCGCTGTGGGAACGCGAATACCCATGTCGCCATAGGAGTAAGTGACCGTCATGTGAGAACTAGCGCACAGAGGACGAGAGCACCTGTGCCCCAGGGGTAAAATTCCAGGCACGAGGGTGCAACCGACAGAGCCTGCAAATCTCCGATTCTCTTAAATGAGGAGATAGCAAGAAGGAAGATAGACTTCAGAGTGAGAAACTTCTCAGGAACTTCTTCGATAGGTTCGAAAGGAGCTAGGGAAAGACCTTCTAGTACAATGGCCAGATCCCAGGTCGGCACCCTCGTACGAACTGCTGGCCTCAGCCTTAAAGAGCCACAAAGGAAACGAGTTATAAGTGGGTGTCTCCCAAGAGAAACTCCACTGAAAGGGACGTGGTAAGCAGCAAGTGCCGCCACATACACCTTTAATGTGGAGGGGGATAACCCTGTGGAGAAACGCTCCTGCAGGATTTCCAGCACTGCACCCACTGGGCAGTTAACTGGGTCCTGCAGGTGTTCTCCACACCAAGAAGTGAAAAGTTTTCACTTCTAGGCATAAGCTTCCTTGTGGATGGAGCTCTGGAGTGAAGGATGGTCTCAACAACCTCGGTTGAGAGACCGGAATCTAAGAGCTGGGCCCCCTCAGAGGCCAAGCCCACAGTTTCCATAACTCTGGGTGGGGGTGAAATATCGTGCCGCCCGCCTGAGAGAGTAGATCCCTCCTGAGTAGGAGCTCCAAAGGAGAGCCGTCCAGGAGAGGAATCAGGTCCGCAAACCAGTTGTCCCTCTCCAGAACTCCTGGTAGCAGAGCAATCGTGAGAAAAACGTACAGACGTGACCTCGGCCACGGCTGCACCATAGCGTCCAACCCCAGAGGGGCTGAATGACTGACAGAGAACCACAGACGACAGTGCGATATCTCCTTGGAAGCGAATAGGTCCGCCTCGGCGCGACCGAAACTCAACCAAAGGAGCTCCACCACCTCAGGGGTGGAGTCTCCATTCCCCCGGCCTCGACCCCTGCCTCGACAGGGAGTCTGCTACCACATTCAAATACCCAGGAAGATACATTGTAGAGATACACTCAGGGATAGTAACTTCCCATGGGACCATAGGAGGACCTGACGGGCCAACTTGTAAAGCCGGCGTGACCGCAGGCCCCCCTGACGATATATATATAAAAGACCACCGACGTGTTATCTGACTGAACTAACACATGATGACCTCTCAGGTCTGCTAGGAAGTGTTCCAGAGCCTGAAACACTGCCAACATCTCTAGACAATTTATATGCCATGATAGATGATGGTCCTGCCACAGACCTTGGGCTGGACGGCCACTCATGACCGCCCCCCACCCTGTGAGGGAAGCATCCGTCGTTAGCGTTACGCGACGACAAAGAGCCCCCAGCACAGGACCTTTGGATAGGAACCAAGTTTCTTTCCACAAGACCAGAGCACGAAGGCAGCGCCGGGTGAATTTGATCGTGCTGAGTGGATTTCCCCTCGGGGAGAATTCCTTGGTCCTGAGCCACCACCACAGTGGTCTCATGAACAACAGCCCAAGGTATAACGTTGGACACTGCTGCCATCAAACCCAACAGCTTTACAGTGAGTAGTTGGCCTAGCTTTACTATTTCAAGGCTGAAGAACCGAAGCGATGCGGATGACTGAATCTCAAACGAAGCCCAGAAAAGTGGTCACCTGAGAAGGAGATAAAACACTTTTCTTCGCGTTCAGCCTCAACCTCCACTTCCTAATATGCGCGAGGACGACATCTCGGTGCCGAACCGCCATCTGATCCGTCTGAGCTAAAATCAAACAATCGGCGATGTAATTGAGAATGTGAATGCCCTGAAACCTCAGAGGCACTAGTACTGCATCCGTGCATTTTGTGAAAGTACGGGGAGATAGCTAGACCGAATGGAAGAACCCTATATTGGAATGCCTCACCCCCGAAGGTAAACCTCAGGAACTTCCTGTGTTGTGGAAGGATGGAAATGTGGAAGCGTCCTTTAGATTTATCGTGACAAGCCAGCCCTCGGACCTGATTTGTGACACGACCTGTTTGATAGTGAGCATCTTGAATTGAGCTTCCCTACCGAGCGATTTTATAGGCACAAATCTAAAATTGGACGCAACTCCCCATCCTTCTTTGGAACGATGAAATATCGGCTGTAATAACCTAGCTCCAAACTGGGAGGAGGAACCCGTTCTATAGCCCCCTTTTGCAGGCGCGTTTTCACCTCTTGTTCCATTACCAGAGCCTGCTCGGGGCCCCCACTAAGGGCAGAACCCCTCTAAGGGTACCAGTCTCTCGAGACTGGCCTCTGGTGTAATTTGAGCAGCAAACACAGCGCCCTGTAACGGCGCACCGGCAGGGAACAACTGGTTTGACTGCTCTGAGACCCTCCTCAGAGGGAGCGAGCGTCCCTTGGGAAAGCACTCGCTGGGACCGTCTGCACCCCAGCATGAAGGCGGGGTTGGCAGAACGGGCCCCTGAGGGCACCGAGGAAGAATGGGCACCGTAAAAGAGGTGAACACCTTTCTCCCTCGGTGGGGCCCACCCTCAGTATACCCAATATAACTGTCCTCAAATCAGTTCTATTGTTTGTTATTTTTTTCAAAAGCTTTGGTTGAGAGTGCCGCTTTGCTTTGCTGCGCCTATGCGATGAGATCGTAGACGGCCGAGGCTGCTCCCGGCCAGCAGCCCCAGGGACGTGAACTTTTAATGGAAGAAACCTTTTAAAAGCTGCTGCCTGCTTATTTCCTTCCTGAAATTATCAATGACAGTTTTAACTAAGTTAATGAATAACCCCGCAGGGGAGAGAGGAGCATCTAGAAGAAAGCTTTTTCTTTCTTTTTAATGTTGGAAAATTAATTTTACCATAAATCGGCAGTCTGATGCAGTTCTCAAACCACATCAGTACTGCCTCCTCACTCACACTCACGTCCTATAGCAAATCAGCCTGGTATGCCTGCAATATAGACATTGTATGTAGACACGACGCAGCCTGACCTGCCGCCGAATACACTTCCACTTCCACTTCCACTTCCACGGGCTGAGACACTGGATCTAACAGGTAAAGGCAGAGATAAGGCAGAGCCCGTCTCTAACCCCGTTGAAAGATCAATTTGCGATCCCCGCGATAAGCGTCGCCGCTCAGCCTCGGCAGAAGCGGGACTCGAACCGCGGGGAGCGCACCGAGCACTCTCCTCAAAGAGCGCTCGGGGGGAGCGGAGCGTCCATAAAGGCAGATGCTCGCAATGCTCGCAGCCAGCCCCCTCGAGAGCTGACTGGGCATGCTGCACCCCCAAACAAACAACACAAAGAACATGTATATCCCCACCCGTTAGATAGCACGAGCAGGGAGGGACACACTTCTTAAATGCTGTTCGCTCGCCATAGTCTCTCATACAAAATTGTTTGTCTGGTGTAAATGTGATAACTCCTGCCTAGCAAATACTAAAGACAGACACAGTGTTTACACTCAGACAGATTCACATATAGCACGACTGAAGGCACAGAAGCTGATGCGCTTGTGTTTTTGGGGTGCTTTATAGTTTCCTGGTCGATGAAGTCACCCGCCTATGACGTTCCGTCTCTCCATTGGGCTGATTCCATACGTGCTTCATGACGCACAACGCAGGGGCGTTCCCACAACGCTTGACGCAGCTCGAAGTTCCCTTGAAAGGGAACTGACTCTGTATGGGCTACATTTACTGTTCCTGTGCAAATAAACTTATGTCATCTTTGTGCTGCATTAAAACCATCTCTGTAAATGCATCCTCACTGTTCTTTGTGGAGGAATAGAATTAATTCTTTTTATAACCAATTCACTTGTGGGAAACAATCATGGAGCCAACCTTCTGACGGATGAACAAGATCAGGGAATATCAGTCACACAGACATGTTTGATAAACATAAATCCCTCTTTGTAAGACCTTACAGTGTTTCCAACTTTTGAACAATGATTTGCTATGACCTTTGTGATTATTTGATAAGGATTTTCGATAAAAAAATAAAAAAATCAGAAAGCAATTTGTTGATCATCACTGATGATGACAGAAGAGTGCTATAGGAATTCCCATGACTTTTAAAGAATTTATAATGAATCCCTGAGATTTCCAGGTTTTCCATGACCGTGGGAACCCTAACTCTGCCAGATGCAAAACGAGAGACTGTAATGATAAATAAGGCGTTTCCCAATCTACAGTGAGGAGGCTGGAGTGGTTTAACCCGAACAAGTTCAGGCGTAGAGGAGCTCTACACGAGGATGTGATACTCATGATAGATGATTCCCTCAGCAGGGGTTTGAGACACATCAGGAACATTACTCATATTAATCACATACAAGAGCTCTGAACAGCAACACATATGAAAAGTTTTACAATACAGGAAATCGCCCACATTAGGGAAAAGCTAAACAGAATGGATGCATTAAACCAAACCACACCGCAAAGACACAGATATTCCTTAAAGAAACAAACACGGCATACGTGCCTCTTCAAGAGTGCACTTTTTTCTTTACATTTATTTCAAACATAGTCAACATGACATGGCTCTCTCAGGGTGTGTTCACACTTGTAGTTCGGTTCGTTTCGTCCAGGCCAAAAACAACAAAATTTAGTCCTGGTATGCTTAGCGTTCACATTGGCATTTTAACATCGAACCTAAAGGCATGAGGATATATTTAAAACCTGATTTGTTGGCTTTTATTACGTATATATTTTGTGACGGAATATCCAGAACATCCAAAACAATGCTGTGTTGTATGTGCGGAGCCTACATATGATGGTATTTTGACCAGCTGAGAACTCGTGAAAAGCTTATAATGTGTGAAAGAGTCAAAACACTGGCAGGAATCCCTCCGTCACACACACACAAATGAAGATCTGCTGCGAAGAGACGTGGTTCTGATGCCTGTACCGAACTGTGATGAGCAACATCACGAATATGACAAGAAGGACATTCGGTCCTTTTTAGGGTCTTATCTTGTGACCCCATGTCTTGTTTTTGGTTTGTTTACATGTCTTTGGTCCGTGTTGGTTCATTTTTCAGTCGAACTGCAAAAGAGTTTGTTTGGAAGACATCTATTTATCGGTCTCGGTCCGATTGTTTCAAATGATCCGCACAAACAGAACAATCGCACCAGGGTTTGTTTTAATCCAACCAAACATGCCAGGTGTGAACATACCCTGAAATGAAACAAAACAGAACGACAAACCTGACAGTTACACAGTATAAACAAATATTACGAGAGTGATATTTAACCCATCCCCAATATTCCTGTTGAAAGAATCAATGTTTTGAGGTTATTCATGGCCTGTTGTAGTAAATTGTGGCAACACTTTACTTGAGGGGGTGTGCGTAAGACTGTCATGACACCGTCATAATCATGACATGACACATGGTTTTATGCATGTTTATGACAACTGTCATTAAGTGTCACTCGCTCAATTATGACATTTTTAATGCAAATATGACAGTGTTTGAGATGTCTTTGTTATGACAACTTGACATTACTAAGACAACACAACCTGTCATAAATATGTCATGAACATGACATAGCAGATTAATTATCAAACTTAAGAAACCACTTAGCTTTCTGGGTTAACATTTCATTAAACTGTCATGTGGTTGGTTTTGAGATTGGCTGTCATGAAGCCATTATAACATTTTAATGACAAATTAAATTTGTACCACTGTAGTTGAGGTCAAGAAAAACATTCATGACACAGTTATAATGGCCTCATGACAGCCAATGTCAAAAACCAACCACCTGACAATTTAATGAAATATTAACCCATAAAGCTAAGTGGTTTCTTAAGTTTGATCATTAATCTGCTATGTCATGTTTATGACAAATTTATGACAATTTATGTTGTCTTGGTAATGTCAAGTTGTCATGACAAAGACACTGACAGGTTAAGTTGTATTGATTTATGTCAAGGTGCCATAACAAAGACATCTCAAAAATTGTCATATTTGCATTAAAAATGTCATAATTGAGCGAATGACACTTAATGACAGTTGTCATAAACATGCATAAAACCTCCTTCATATTTATGACATCTGCCATGTCATGATTATGAAGGTGTCATGTCAGTCTTATGCACACCCCTTCAAGTAAAGTGTTACCTAAGTTGTTTGCAGATTGCAGATGAGCAAACAATTTTAAGTATTCCAGATTCACATGTGTGCTATCAAGGTAAATTATACAACTGTTGAAGTATGAGTGAGTGTTTGAACTGTAGAATTGAGAATATTTTTCCTGTTGAGTTTGCTCTCTGTCTAAACCATTTACAGTGGCTAGATTCTCCTCATTCTTAAGTATGTGTGTGTCTGTGTGTGTGTGTGTGTGTGTGTGTTCAGCCTGAAATTAAGTGTTTCTGGAGTGCTGCTAAACCTGACCTCATTCAAGGGCTTGTGTGGTGACCTTTGGATGCAGGAGCCTCTTTCAGTAGGACGCTCCAGAAACTCTCCAGGCCAGTATGAAACATTGTAAAACTTTGGCCTGCAGGGAAACCTCCTTTTGCCAAGAACCGCTGATGTTAGTCTCAGCTCACATAATGTAGCTCTTTTCAGTCTCAACACACACACACACACACGCACGCACACACGCACGCACGCACACACGCACGCACGCACGCACGCACGCACGCACGCACACACACACACACACACACACACACGGACACACAGTTGAATGTGCTGTGTATAAACACTACTGTAACACATTTAACCAAACAAAAAATCCACACAGTTAACAGAGTAAAGAGCTCTGAGTCTTGCATATGTACTTACCAGAACTACAGCTATTTGTTTTATAACATGGTAATAACACATTATTCAAAATACAACTACTACCAAACACTATGTTTATATATTTCTATTTACATTCTACTCCATTTGAAGTACAAATAAAAAAAATAAGATGTCTTAAAGAGGCCATATTTTGCCCTTTTACAAAGTCTTGACTTTGTTTTGGGGTCTACTAGAATAGATGTTTGTGCCTGAAAGTAAAAAAGAAAAGAAAAATATATATATATATATATTTCCCCATTATATTCCCCCTTATATTCTCCATTGTTGCAAAAACTCCCTTTGGACTGACTTTTTGCTTTGTAACTTTGCAGACCGTTTTCATGCTCAAACATCAACATTAGACACTAAAGAAAGTTAAATCTATGATAAAATGATCACAGTGCAAGCATAATAAATATTTCTTAAACACCAAATCAGTGTGCTAGAATGCTGATTGGAATTTCTGATATCAATCAACACATTAAATCATTGAATCAAAGCATTAAATCAAACGTAACAGGAAAGATCTCTCCATTGTTACAAAATTTTGCTGTTCATGAATGTTTCTATTTACCAAAGAATCCTAAAAAAGAAAACCTGTGTCATGGTTTCCACAAACATATTAAGCAGCATGACTGATAATAATAATGTTTCCTCAGCACCAAATTAGCATATTCAAATGATTTATGAAGGACTGCTAAAGAGAACTTTGCTATCACTGGAAAAATTACATTTTAAAATATATTAAAATTAGGGCTTTGCAGCGATTAATTGTGATTAATCACATCCAAAATAAAAGTTTGTGTTTACATAATATATGTGTGTGTACTGTGTATAATTATTTTGTATATATAAATACACACACATACATGTATATATTTAAGAAATATTTGCCTGTACATATATATATATATATATATATATATATATATATATATATATATATATATATATATATATATATATATATTTATATATAATTTATATTATATATTAATATACATATTTTATATATAAATAACACATTGTTCTTAAATATTTACATGCATGTGTGTGTATTTGTACACAATAATTATACACAGTGTACAGATATATATAATGTAAACACAAACTTAAATTTTGGATGTGATTAATTGCATTTAATCGTTGAAAAGTCCTAATGAAAATAGAAAACAGTTATTTGAAATTGTAATAATGTTTACCCAATATTACTATTAATATTTTTTTGTACTTTTTACCGAATAATGGTAAATAGCCTTGGTGAGCATTTCAACAAAACTAACATTAAGCATGTCGTTTTTCATCTCCAGAGAGAGAGAGAGAGAGAGAGAGAGAGAAAGAGAGAGAGAGAGAGAGAGAGAGAGAGAGAGAGAGAGAGAGAGAGAGAGAGAGAGAGAGAGAGAGAGAGAGAGAGAGAGAGAGAGAGAGAGAGAGAGAGAGCTGATCAGAACATCAGAAGCAATCGTGAGAAAACCACATTCCTACGATCCCCATACATCAACAAAACTATAGCTCATGGTACAGCTCCATGAGACAAGCACAGCACCAAACTGCCCCAGAAAGATGGATTGTGCCACTTAACCCTCCAACATATTTACTCTCTCTGTCCTTCTCAAACGCAGGGTGCATGAGGTGATGGATGTAGCAATATGCCATATTACTGCATAATAAATCACTAATAATCACTGCTATTGACTGCTGCAGCAATAGGCCTTAAACATGTAATGAGTTACGTAATGGAGAAAGCATTTAGCTTTTCACACAAGGGTCTGATTGGCAGCTGGAGAGGTAAACAGCGTGTTCTTCTAGCACATCTGGCACTGCTCAGCAAAAACCTTGCAGCATTCCTCTGCAGTCCACCTGGTATGTGTGTGAGTGAGCAGTCTCACCTCTTTAGTGTGCGTGTGGAAGGAGACTGACATGTCCAGCAGTAGTTTTCTTTGCTCCACCCTCCTCACGAAGTCCTGGATCCTGACCTCCAGGTGTCGCGCTGCCTTATAGATCTCCTCAGGGTCACACTCGCCCGTCTGGGCCAACTGCTCAGCTGCTTCCAGGAGTTTATCTGCATTAGTGTAAGTGTTCTGAAAACATGGCAAAGCTCAATCAATCAATGTTCATTTCAAGTGAAGGTTGAGATCCAGATATTATAGACAAATGCATTTATTTATATCGCACTGTATATAATATAGCTTGTTTCAAAGCAGCTTTGCGTTAAATGAGAAAATAACCGTCTTACTGTTAAATTAATTATGAAACCAATTCGATTTAATCTGCAAAGCAACTCTGCAGAAGACAATTGCATCATTATTATGCTCAAGTCAGTTCATTGTTGATTAAATTCTGTTCAATAACATTGTAAATGTTGCAAAGTTATGGGGTCATCATACTGGAGTGTGTTTCCCGAAAGCATAATTAGCCAACTTGGATAGCAAGTTCCATTGTTATCAGCATAGTTCAAGACAAACGCAAACTGCATCGCCAAGTTGTGTGGTTGGAACGAAGGCTCAAGACCTGTGGTTAGAAGTACAGTTTCAAGTTTGCATCATTTTATGAACTTCTGGCCAAAAAAAACACTTCCGGTTTTATCCGAGTACAGATAATTTTGGGATTGTAACAGCTCCGACCAACTAATTCATACACATATATGACGTCTGACTTTACATGCACATGAACTTTATGTGAACATGCCCACCCTTTCCAGCTATAAACCCTCTTCTGGGAAAACTTTTCAAAAGGTTTAGGAGTGTGTTTATGGGACTTTTTGACCATTCTTCTAGAAGCGCATTTGTGAGGTCAGGCACTGATGTTGGACGAGAAGGCCTGGCTTGTAGTCTCCGCTAATTCACCTCAAAGGTGTTCTATCGGGTTGAGGTCAGGACGCTGTGCAGGCCAGTGAAGTTCCCCACACCAAACTCGCTCATCCATGTCTTTATGGACCTTGCTTTGTGCAGTCATGTTGGAACAGGAAGGGTCCCCAAACTGTTCCCACAAAGTTGGGAGCATGCAATTGTCAAAAATGTCTTGGTATGCTGAAGCATTAAGAGTTCATTTCACTGGAACTAAGGGGCCAAGCCCAACCCCTGAAAAATAACCCCACACCATAAGCCCCCCTCCACCAAACTTTACACTTGGCACAATGCAGTCAGGCAAGTAGCGTTCTCCCGGCAACCGCCAAACCCAGACTCGTCCATCAGATTGTCAGACAGAGAAGCGTGATTCGTCACTCCAGAAAACACGTTCTAGAGTTCAGAGGAGGCGTGTTTAACATCAGATACTTTGCATTGCACTTAGTGATGTAAGGCTTGGATGCAGCTGCTCGGCCATGGAAACCCATTCCACAAAGCTCTCTACGCACTGTTCTTGAGCTATTCTGAAGGCCACACAAAGTTTGGAGGTCTGTAGCTATTGACTGCAGAAAGTTGCTGACTTCTGCGCACTGCGGCTAGCATGCACTGACCGCACTCTGTGATTTTACTTGGCCTTGAGTTACTATTGTTCCCAATTGCTTCCACTTTGTTATAATACCACTAACAGTTGACCATGGAATATTTAGTAGTGAGGAAATTTCACAAATGGACTTAATGCACAGGTGGCAACCTATCACGGTACCACGCCTGAATTCACTGAGCTCCTGAGAGCGAACCATTCTTTCACACATGTTTGTAGAAGGAGTCTGCATGCCTAGGTGCTTGATTTTATATAACTGTGGCCATGTACGTGATTGGCACACTTGAATTCAAGATTTGGAGGGGTGTCCCAATACTTTTGGCAATATAGTGTCTATTTGTGTGCTGTTTAAAGCCTTCTGGCATACAAAATAAGGAAATTAAATAGACAATATCCCAACAAGAATACCAGAGCACACTGCACAAGCTACCTCAAAAGACAGTCAACTAAATTATTGATTAATTACTCTTATGGTGATAAAACATTTTCCTCAAATGTAAAATTGCATATCCATCTGAAGAACGAATGCAGCCAGTTATCCCAGCATGGCACACATCAACCCCTTACACTCAGCACAAACCCCATCAAAAGCAGCATTTATCACGGATTATCACCTTGTGGCCCAAACATAGCCAAAAACAGAGGAATAGTGGCCCACTGGCTGCTGAGACAAGAGCATTTTCACCCCAGTCCACACTGTTCTTCACTGTCAGACATAAGGTAAGATGCTTTAGAGAGGTGGGCTAATTAACATGAGATAATTACATGTGTATTATCCTGCTGTGACTGGAGCACAAGAACACATTTACAGCTCCAGAGGCCTTCAATCCTTCATTAAACACACAGTTAGGACATTAGAAAGCCCTGAGACAGGAAGCTGTCTACAGGCTCAATGGTGAACACCAAACACATCGTTTTTACAGGAAAGTAGCAATGAGCTATAAAGGGAAGAATCTTTATTTTACTATTTTCATCTTTTCCATCTATAAGCTGCTCAGCCATTTGTCTTAACAATCTAGGAGACATTATTAATAAACAGGCCAGACCAGTTTTCTTATCACTATGAGTTCTTATATAAAAGCACTTTAGAAAATCAGAAGCTGAGAAAACTTACAGTGACAGTAGTCTCTTAATTTCTATCAGGAGTCGATACCTTTAATATTCATTTTTAGATCAAAGTGTGCATACTGCATATTTGGAGAAATATTGATGGATTCTCTTATTTTTACTTCAAATTTCTACAGTATATAGAGGAGTAATATTCGACTTTTACCCAAAATGATGCGATGTGAGCATTATGGAGCACTAAACACTCTCATGTAATGTCTGTTTCATTCATACTGTAAGCCAGAGGGCGCTCACGTGCAGAAAGTCCACAAGTAAGACTCTTAAAGTCATAAAACGAATGCCATTCAAGGATATCTCTTATATGGACAAAGGCATCCTGATTCCCGAAGAAGACTACTTTTTTAAAAAATGAAGATATATATATATATATATATATATATATAACTGAATGGCAATTCTTCCTATTGAATTGTAGTGTAATGTGTGCTTACACAACATTTCAATAGGAAGAATTGCTGACAACTCTTCTACAAACCGCGTTTCACAACCAAACACATGCCAAAAACATCACCGGAAATAATGTAAGATCATACACGAGACGAGAGTTCTCGTTTAAGACTGGATTTCTTCTTGATAAAAAGATGCACGCAAGAAGCTTACGATACAACTTCTCTGTGCGCCGATTTGCAGCGAAAAACAAAAATAAAAAAAAAGACGAATTTGAAGGAGAAAATGGTTGCTTGCAGAAGTCATGCTTATTGATATTTATCTATGACTCCTCCCCCTGAACTGTTCCTTGTCCTGTATCTTGCTCTCTCATTGGCTGTTGGTCGTTGCTGGTGAAACTTCCAATCAAAACTATGCTGAGATGTTGGGCATTTGTCTGTGATTTCCACAAATCTTGATTTAAAATGAAAATCGGGGACAAAATTGTGCAGTGTGTACCAAGCATAACGGTGACTTGAAACAGAACATAACTTTGTAAAATACCAACTAGCTGCAAGTTAGCTAGCTGCTAATAAGTCCCCATGCTTTAGACAAAAAACACAAATGATTCAAGTGCAAGGGATTATGGGTGATCGTGCTCAGCAGCCTGTTAGTTTACCCCAACTCTCCAAAGTTGAAATTGAAAATTCTTGCTGGGTAATATTTTAAATTGCTCATACTAAATTGCTTGTTTGATTTGATTTGATTTGATTCAATTTTATTGAAAGGCTCGTTGAAATTGGTTATTCAAATATATATTTTTTGTCTTTGTTTTGACTGCAAAACAGATCATTAACTAATGTACACTTAGATGGGTAGTCAGTGGAGTGTCAAGAAGCATAAACAATTTCAAGAAAAATGTATTATTTCATATACATTCATGTTTGAATGAATTACTGATGTTTTACATTGTTTAACATTTGCTAATGAGATATACATGATGGTTATTATGCAGAGTTGCATGTTGAGGTGGATCTACAGTAAAACATAAATCTGAAGTGAAATTTCCAGATTTTTCCTTATCTATAATGACATCTTAGAATGAAGTGGAATGAATATTTAGATACACTACTGGTCAAAAGTTTGGAATAATTAAGATTTTCAAAATTAAGTATCTTGTGATCAATAAGGCTGCATTTATTTGATCACAAATAGTAATAATAAGTAACACGGTAATATTGTGAAATATTATTACAATTTATAACTATTTAGAAATATTATAGTTTATAGATGGAAAAGCTGAATTTTCTAAATAAAAATTTTAGACTGGAAGACTATAATAATATTTCACATTATTACTGTTTTTAATGTATATTTTCAATCAAATAACCTCTCCTGGTGCTGATGGCGTGTTGGTTGAATCCGTGACAATACTCCAAATCTAACATATGTTTTGTTAAGATACAAATAAAATGTTAACATGCACTTTGAGATCAGGATCTTAGCTATTCCCGGGTAATTTTCAGTTAATATTACGGTACAATCCTGTAATATCAGTATTATCTTCTTTCTGTGACTTCTTTGATTGATGAAGTGAATCTTTATTTTTCCTGGTCTGTTTATTTTCTTCAATTTTATGTACATAAAGTAATCCATAAACTTGTCTAACGTTATTACAGTGACTGTTTTCACCACACGGAGTGATATATTGCTGCTTTAAAATTCATTAAGGATTTGTTTAGGGTTAGCAGCACTAAAAATCCATCACATATCCTGCATTCCTGATTTGATCATACACACACACACATGCATACATAAGACAAATGACAGATGCATCCATCACTTCATTAGAATGTGGCCTGAAAGTGTCTGGAGGTGTTTGACACTCATCTCTTCATCTTCATCAGTCTGTTCTTGGATATCATATGTCTGATAAGCAGATGTCAGAATAGCAAAAGCTGCATTTGTCTCAGAAGATACCAATAACGGCTGAGCCAAAACAAATCCCTTACGCTTATTTAGACGGAGTCAGATTGTCTCGCGCCCTTCTCATGACACTGAGACTCGTGATCTGTCATCCGGACTATTATGGATTATTCATCTCAGAGGAATTATGAGGATAGAGGCAGGGTTTAGTGTACAGTGATCTTTGTCTTGTCTTTATGCTGTCAGATTAACACTGTGCAATGTATTTAACATCCCTTTGTTTACCAAATATCAGTTCAGCAAGACTTGATCCTATTTCAGATGACAAAAAGTGTGAATTTAATTCAAATGTGTCTAGTTTGTACACAACAGCATTTAGTAGCAATTTGAACTCGATTTGAACTTTTTCTGAGGAAAGTGTAATGGCACTTAGCCTGCAATACTTATTGTCATGCTGCTGAGGTGTTGTGAGTGGTTGCTAAGGCGTTGCTAGGTGGTTGCTAGGATTTCTATTCCAGATTATTATGTTAGTCATGCAGTTTTTCCAACATGGCTTACAATATCACCAGTGGTTTAGAAGCATACACTACAGTTCAAAGGTTTGAAGTCAGTGAGATTTTTTAATATTTCTGAAATAAGTCTCTTATGCTCGCCAAGGCTGCATTTATTTGTTTAAAAATACAGTAAAACTGTAATAATGTGAAATATTATTGAAATTTAAAATAACTTAATTTTAAAATGTGATTTATTCCTGTGATCAAAGCTGAATTTTCAGCATCATTACTCCAGTCTTCAGTGTCACATGATCCTTCAGAAATCATTCTAATATGATGATTTGATTATCACCAGTTTTGGGGAAAGGTACTTTTAAAAGTAATGCATTACAATATTGCGTTACTCCCAATAAAAAGGAACTAATTGAATTACTGACGTACTTTCTATGCAAAGTAATGTGTTATGCTACTTTTGCATGACTTTTTCTCACCTGGGCTGGGCTTGCTTGTTTGTTTTATAAAAATAAATCAAAAAGTTATATTTTTGGCAAATCTAAAGGCCCCTTTCACACCAAAAGTGAAATGACGGGAGAAGAAAGTTTGACACTCTTTACTTCAGCAAGAAAATAATGAGTTTGCATTTGACAGTTTTTTTTTATTCCGAGGGATACTGAATCTGTTTTGTGCAAAAGAGTAAATGGCGGCTCACATTTAGTCTAGAAGGACAATAACCATCATGTTCACACAGCGCACACAACACTGAATCTCACTCATGATTTGTCTTAGCATGAGGACAGGAGGGCTGTCAGTCAACACATTATTTGATAAAAAAGTTACTCAGATATTTTGTTGTAGATTTCAAAGTAATGTGTTACATTAATCATTTTGAATTATCTGAAACCAGATCAGCCGCTTAACATTTTTGAAGAAACCACAATCATTTTTTTTCAGGATCCTTAGATGAATTTACAGTTCAAAAGAGCAGCTTTTATTTTAAAAAGATAACTTTTGTAAGTATTTACTGTCGCTTTTGATTAATTTAATGCATACTTGCTGAATAAAAGTATTAATTTCTTTAAAAAAAAAATTACTGACCCTAAACTTTTGAACAGAGTTTTGAACTTTTAAAAGTCAGAGCTAATAAGTCTGTCATAAAAGTCTAAAAAACAATGTCACCATGTAAAATATGAATGTGATTTTGACTTTGTAAACCCAAATGTTGAACCCAAATGTTCCCACAGGTTATCCAGTTATAACAGACATTATTCACATACAGAAGTCTTAGAGCCAGATTTACCACCAACAAACCCTCTTTTGGTGTTAAAAACTACTGTCAGGATTTACTAAACACACGCAGTGAAAAATAAGTGCTGAAGAGGCGTGCAGTGATATTTTTGCGGCTGAACTTATTGCATATGCATTTGTATGAATTTCCCTTTCAGATGCAAAATGTATGGGAGGAGAGTATTTAAATGAATCATGCAAGGTGATTTACTAAGGTTTGCGCTCGTCAATTTACTGTTGTTTGAACCATTATTTACCACCACAAAAAAGGGGCGCTAGTTTGCGCTGCTCTTGGTAGATTGCGTTGGTCATAATGGAAATGACCCGGCTGTGTCTGTGTTCTTTAATTTGCAAGTCATCAGTAGATCACGCGCAGAACTTTCCACTCCCATCAGCGCTTATATGGGATTGTGCTAATTTACCCTGTTTAGAAGTTTTTTTTTTTTTTGGTTTATTGGGAGGTGAAAACCAATCATTAAACACTGCATTATGGCTGTTTTATTGTACATGCATTCCATTTTATTGCTGTAATAGCCATTAATAATGAGAATATCAACGTATACAGTACAGTAGTTAAGTCCTTTGTTTGTGTGAGCAGTGTGAGCGAGGCACATCCAATGTGGAAGTTTTCCAATAATATCAACATTCAATCATGTTTATTTGACTTTTGTTTTGTGTGCAATGTAGAAACAACAGCCTGAAAAGACCCATATGCCGATTCCAAAAAAAAGAGACTAATATTACCACACAGCTCTCTCCTGAGATGAGTTTACAACAACACAAATTGACTGTGAATTTTCACACTTTTAACCTTTTTTTTTTTTTTTTTTCAACTCGAATTACTTGTTATGCATATTTAGGATGAATTACAACACTGGGGGCATTTGGAAATTTCTTTATGAACATATCTGAACTCTGTGCCCATACAAGGAAACCATCTGTGAAGCTCATTTGATGGAGCTCCAGAGGCCTGAAAACATTTCCATTAGCCCGTTCTCTGAAGCGTTTGTGTTTCCTGTGCTACCACCACTGCATATGTTGACATCTTTATTATATCATTTGATGAAATGTCTCTAAAGGGACAGACACCAAAAAAAAATCTTCCTGTAATTATCCAGAGGATTGTCTCCTTGTGGCTAGTGGGGTCTGTTTGAGATTTGTGCCGTATGGGAAAAGCTCCTGATAGAATGTTTTTTGTTTGCATGGAAGGAAGTCACAGCAGATGTGTGCTAGTGGGACACACAAGTCTCAGTCCTACATGTGTCAGTATCTGATTCTAATTGTCCTGTTTGACTGGGACCAAACTAGGCTCACCATGATAAGCGATAAATCACATTTCTTCCAGTTTTTGTCCTAACAAGCCATGACTGTCAAAAGTGCTCAGCATTACAACATTGTGACAGTCGATTTGTACAGTCAGCCTCATAAGGCATAGCCACTGGCCATTCAGAGCTTGCACACAAAATGGCAAGAGCAGTCTGAAATCAGAGCAGTGGATGCTTTATTTTATCAGGCCACATGGAAACTAAGTCATGTTAGTACAATGAGTACATTTTCCAAGGTTTGCGATGTTCGTGAATCTTAGAAAGTTTCTATTTGAGATAATCAACCTTATAACCCCTAGTTATAAATCAAACTTTTAAGAACAACATGATGTCAATCAATCACATGCCTTCTTTATTTCATGATGAACACTTAATGGACTGAAGCACTGTGGGTTTAACTTAATTATCAATACATCTTTTAAAAAAAAATCATGTTAAAATGTGAGTGTCAGATATGATAATGTTGAAAGGTCAAGGGTCAAGAGCCCAACTAAAGCAAGCACTGATCACCACAATGGTGACTTCAAACTTTGAACATCTAAACCCGTTACTTGAATACCATTAATTGTGGAATCCACACTTCTACAGAGGTATATTATCGAGAACGACAGTAATGCAGTAATGACTCATATGCATGCTGACAGGGGCGTAGGAATCATTTCAAATGTCATGTGTAATATCAAGTGTAATTTTTTCTGACCTTTGTCTATTTGACAGGTTTCATTTTTTAGCTTTTGCTTTTAATTTGCTTATTTGCCAAAATAAAACATTATTGTATGACAATTTTATGATTGGTTTATCTACTACAAACACGTGTCCATTAAGTCATCATGGATTTCATACAATGTAAAAATTATTATTATATTGTTTACCACAGAATAAAGCAGAAAATAACAAAAAAAACACCAGGTCATACATAGACTGTCTTGTCTCTTTGAATTTAAATCTAGTTTTCTTCACATTGGCCGATGAAAACCTCTACGTGAACAAACTTGCCCGAGAAAAGAGCGAGGGACAAATTTACGTTTATGTGAGGGACACGTCCCCTGCGTATTCTACGCCCATGCATGCTACATGTTAGTTTTGACCACAAAAGATGAGGTAATTTGATTGGATGTCATGTATTTGACATTTTATCACACTAGCAATTTCCTGTTTTTAAACTAGAGGTGGCATTTTGCCTGTTAGAAATATACAATCGCTTTTAATGTTTGTTTTAAGGTGGGCTAGAAAAAAATTAATGGCATGACTCAGCATTTTGTCGGTGTACCCCCTCTTACCTCACACACCCCAGTTTGAACCACTGGACTAGAATAAGCTGGAGTCATCCAGTCTACTTACTAGAGTTTAAAATTCTGGCGGTGCAAGGGTAGTATTCATGTTGCATCACACCGGAACGCGAAAACCCTCAATTAAGCCTGAAAAATGACTGTAAATGTTAATGAAGCTCCTTTTTAACCTGTTTACTGGATGTGCTGCTATGCACTAAGACCTGATATTGCACACATTGTCTGACAAACTTTTTAATTGGCTGTTTTTGATGGCTATAAGTGAATGATTCGATCTGAAAACAAGTGGCTTAAATAAGATCGACGTGGATTAGTCTGATGGTTTTGTATTAATCTGACTGGATGAAGCTGTTGTCTCACCTGTGCCACCTCCTCAAAGTCATCATGGCGTTTCTGGAGGGCTCTGGCTCTGTGCAGGGATTTGCCCACACCTGTGTGTTTACTGAGGAAAGCCTCTCCATGGTTCTCTATCCAGTCAATCACCTGCAACATACAAACAAACACAATCAATTAAGTGCACAGACAAAATCACAACACAGATCTGAAAGAGAGTCTATCAGGCAAGCTTCTGTTCCCTAGTCCATTCAATTGATGTTACATATAGAAAGCCAGTTATAACACACACATCAGTGCCAGTGACTGCTCGCATACTCTCATGGGCATTTCCTTCATATTGAGTGATCAATCAGCATTGGTTTTCTGTCCAATAGTGATCCAAAGACTCTTTTTCATCATCCCTAGGGACACTGTAATGCAAATAGCATTCCTCCAGCGACATCTATAGATTAGACTGATGTGAAATGTGACTTAGGCAACACAATCAAACACTATAAATCCAGCAATGCTGACATGCTCTACTAAACACTGAGAAAATGTTGAAAATATATAAACGTGCAGAACAAATTCCCCTTATTGTCTATGTGTATTAATTGTGTTTAAATAAACAGAACAAAACACTTAATGTTCAGAGGTGGCTCTTTTATAGCTGAGGAGACTGAAAGGTAGGGTAGGCAATTTCGGAGCAACTAGCAAGCTAGCTTTGAAACAAAAAACTTTTCCTTTAAAAAAATAAATAATAAATCTGTATTAATATTCTATTTGATATATTCTTGTACATCACTTTGGTTTCAACATATGTTGATTTAAAATGTGCTTTATAAATCAATCAATAAACTAAACTAAACTAAAGTAAACTTCGAAAGCATGAGATCCCACCCTCCTTTCAGAGTGTCTCCAAAGCCACACATCCTTCAAAACACATGAAGGATAACAGCAGAGTCTGCAAAGCATCACAGGGGCGACGTTAAATTACCTCATGTCTCAAAGCACATAACACCACAAAAATAATGAACATAAACAACTTACAGAGCTCTTACTTGTACCACCTGACTGCTGCAGATTCATTTCGGCGTTGATAATGTTTACACAGAAACAAAAATCTGAGTCTGCGGACATGAACGGCACCGGGTAGAATGTTAAAAGTTTCCATCTCGTAATTACGGTTATGACATAGCTGCCTACTACATGTGCATAATTACAATCTGTAAGTACAGGCTGGTCCATAACTTAGTTACATGTTAATTACATTTTGTTACATGTTATTTCAACGTCCACTAATTAAGTAATTACTCTGTATAACGGACACCGTAAAATAAAGTGTTACCATACACATTTTAATTAATATAAAATAACACTACTTAATGCTGCAGTACCTGAACAATTTTTAACAAATGGAACCTTATTGTAAAGGGTTACCAAATTATATAAAAGCATTTTTATTCAATTATACATTTTTTAAATATATCTCAATTACATGATACAATTTTGAGAGAAATATAGCCTGAATATACTAAACCAATACATATCTGTGGTTCAATTAATTTCATTTTGAAACAAACTGCAAGCATCTGACCACCTTTTTTCTGGTTACAGTCGTGGTAAATGTGGTTCTTCAGCTACACTTGCGTGTTTGCAAGTGATACAATGATAATCAAACATGCAAACAATTGCATCAACGAGTTCTTGTTTGTGCTACATTGATTAATGCGTCCACTTCATGTTCTAAAAACAGCTTCCTTTTACACGCACATTAACAGAGGCTGATGAGATAAATATAGCCCTGCGTGATGAGAAAATCAGAAGATACGGCTGCTCACAATCTGGAGTTCACAGATCGCACAGGTTACATCCACTCAATCCAAACACCTGTTTGGCCAAATAAATCAACTCATAATTCAAGAACAATCAGGCATTTGTGTTTGACTATCAGTCATTGTGACTCGCAAGATGTTTGACTCCAAAAATCTGTTATGTGTGTGTTCATAACTATTGATTATGCTTTGTAATGACTGTTTACATAAAGAACCTCAGCAAATCAAACTTATGATAATAATCAAGTACAAGAAATAATCAAGGAAAAGACATAATAAACTGAGCAGACTGAGTGTTTCGTAAACAGTCAGAACTGCTATTACAATTTCTCCTGCTTTAGGGGTCGGTGACAAATAAGGATGTCCAAGATTATGAAAAGAAAAAATCGTAGAAAAAATTTGGTTTAAAATGGCAAGTTCTTAAAAGTATAATCGTTTTGATTAAATTTATTTAGATTTAACTTTTATTCTTTTGGCAGACACACTTTTTTTCCAAAGCGACTTCCATTGCATTCAAGATACATATTATCAGTTCCTGCATTCCCCAATTAAACCCATGACCTTGGCATTGTTTGTCACAGTCATGTCTTGTTTAGTTTCATTGTCTTGTTCCGTTTAATTTGTAGTCATGGTTCACTTTGTCACTGTTTTGCCTGTGTTCTAGTTCATCTTAGTTGTCATGGTTTCTTATTAGTTAAACACATGTTTCCTGTTCTGTTGATAATTCCCTTGGTGCATTTAAGCCTTCAGTTTTCTCACTTCTGGTTTCCACGTTAAAGGTTAACGTTAATATTTTATGTGTGTAGTGTTTTCATTCTCTCTGTTTAATAAATATTATCATAATTTGTCATTCAGCATCTCTCATCTCTCTTGTTATGCCTTACCCACTACCCCAACGACTCTCTATGTGTATTTTATAACACTGGCCTCAATGAGAAATCAAAGGCATGCCTGCCCGTAGATGGTCCTAGAAGAAGCTTCGCAGAGTATCTGGAGTGGGTGCTGGTACAGTGTAAATCACATTTTACGTCTGCCTCACTGCTGAGGACATCACCAGCCCCACTCCGGACCCAGAGCCTAGCCCGCCATCAGCCATGCCCGCAGTGGAACAGCCAGTGCCCATCACAGACTCAAAGCTGGAGCCCGCCACGAATGCAGAGCCTGTGCGTTCACCAGAGGCTATTTTAGTCTCAGAGCCTGAGGCCACAGCGGAGTCTGGACAGGTGTGTGAACCGGCAACAGCTTCTGTCACGGAGGGCATATTAGTGGAGTTCGAGGGGATGAATTGGAGCCCCACCCACATTCCCCTGGCCGAGGTGTGTAAACTAAGCTCAAGGTCGACGGAATTGGTGTTGAATGAGTTGGATGAAGAGGAGTTTGCTGGTATACAGTCTCTACTGGTCCCATCCAGTTCCAAGTTATCTTCATCTCTGCTGGTTAAGCCAGTTCCAAGTCATCTCAGTCTTGCTGGTAATGCCCAGTTGCAAGTCCTCTTTGTCATCGCTGGTTAAGCCCAGTTCCAAGTCGTCCCAGTCATCGCTGGTTGAGCCCAGTACCAAGTCATCTCAATCATCGCTGAAAACGCACAGTTCCAAGTCATCGCTGGTTGAGCCCAGTACCAAGTCATCTCAGAGGAATTTGCTGGTCTACAGTCTCCACTGGTCCCATCCAGTTCCAAGTCCTCTTTGTCATCACTGTTTAAGCCCAGTCCCAAGTCCTTTTCATCTCTCCTGGTTAAGCCCAGTTCCAAGTCATCTCAGTCATCTCTGGTTAAGATAAGTTCCAAGTCATCTCAGTCATCGTTGGTAAAGTCTAGTTCCAAGTCATCTTCATCTCTTCATCCCACAATGTCTTTGTCTTCGTCTTCCAGCACTAAGTCTCCTTAGTCATTCAGTGCCAAGTTGTCCACCGTTGCCTCTGCCCAGCTCCAAGTCCATCCAGCATCCTCCTCTGCCAAAGCCATCCAGTACCTGAGCCACATCTCTGCGGTCTCCCTTCAGCCCCTCAAGCAGTCTCTGCCTGAGGCTTCCCAGTCCCCTTGGCCAGTGGCCAGTTCCACCTCAAACCTTCAAACCCCAGGTTCCACATTGCCCCTCTGATTCATCTGCTCCATCTTGGCTCAACGATCCATCTGCTCCACTATGGTATGTCATCCCTCAGGTCCATCTTGGTCCATCGTCAACTTCAGAGTGGTCAGCTGCTCCTCAACCCTGCACCCCTCTTGCTCTGCCGGGCCCACCTGTGGCTTAGCTGTGGCCTTCTGGACTAGTGGTGTCAACCTGGGTCTTCGGCTCTTTGGCTCCACCTGGGTCTCCATTTCCACCTGGGTCTCCACCGGCTCCATCTTAGCCTGTCCAACAAGGCTTCAGCATGTCACCTCCCTCCATCGGTTCCACTGTGGGCCTTCATCAGGATTTGGCTCTGAGTCATCCTCTTGCTCCTCCTGTATCCGCTCTGGCTCCTCCCATCATAATGTTACAGTCATGTCTAGTTTATTTTCATTGTCTTGTTCTTTTTAATTTCTAATCATAGTTTTCTTTGTCACTGTTTTTTCTAGCCTGTGTTCTATATGGTTTCTGATTAGTTGCACACATTTCTTGTTTTGTTGATCATTCCTTCTGTGTATTTAAACCTTCAGTTTTCTCAGTTCTTGTTTATTTGTTAACGTTTAACGTTGTGATGTGATGTGTAATACTATTGCTCTTTATGTATATTAAAATACTTTTCCTCATCTTTTTCAAACATTGTGACAATGCAATCATTTTGTCGTGGATAGTTACACCACCCTGACATTTTTTAACCAACCAACCAAATAAATAAATTAATGTAAAAGTTATTTGATTGATTGATTGATTGATTGATTGATTGATAGATTGGTTGATTGATTGATTGGTTGATTGATTGATTGGTTGATTGATTGATTGATTGATTGGACACAAATGTCATACCATATTACTGTCACAGTTGATTTTGAGTTTTGTTCATGTTCTTTTTTTCATGTCTTTTGTTTTACAATGACATTTTACAAATAAACTTGTCTCACACAATGGTCTTAAATAAAGGTAAATAAACCATTTTGACCTTTACCAGACAAACACAGGAAAACTAAAATAGTTGTATAAAGCAGACTGTCTCTCACACCTCCCCCAGTCTCCTCCACCATGACTCACAACCCTCGTTTACTCTGGTTATCAGGGTTTCCCAAGTAACCGAGTCAAGACCACTTGTGTACTCTGCTGATAACCCCATGAATCACCGGTGACCACAACCAATTTATTACTAAGTTCAGAAAAAGCAAAGATAACAACGCAGAACCCCTCTGTTCTTATCAAAAAGGGTGTCTGACTGCCACAGATTGAGGCATAGATCATATAAATAACTCTAGGGAAGAGTCTGTTTAATGTAGACAGGAACAAGAGTGTTTTTAAATAAACAGCTCACCCAGAAATTAGCATTTCTCTTATGTGGTAAAAAAAGAGATATTTCAACAGAATGTTGACAGTGAATTGGCATAGGTGCAGTCAAGCTTTTTCAGGATACACATTCTCATTTTTGGGTGAAGTATTCCTTGTAACTGTAACTTGTCATGAACAAAAATATGACTTGTATGTGTATGAATGTGGGAGGTCTGTTCATTTACTCTAAATAACTCAACCTACTCATTACCTGTATTTAACCACACACTTGAAGACATTTGGTCACATCTCACCCTCCATTACTCAAGAATTGCAAACATTTCAGGGTGAGGCAAACTAACATCACCAAATATGGGTTTTAATAACAATCTGTCTCCCAGAAAACATTCAGTATGTTGATATCTCATTCAAATCAATGATCCAAGTTTATCAGAGCCGTATGTTTGTGCTTAAAGAGTTTAGCATTTTTTATTGCATCCACCTGATCAGAGTTTGGAGGGTGAAATCTAACTCCACCAATCAGAGATTGAGTTTCATGCATATCAGAAAATCTGTGCGTGATGCTTCAACAAATCAGTCAGTCAGATCAACTCTACATACTTATCTAATGCAAGAGGTAAATTTAATTATTTTCTTGATAAATCTACAAATAATATTAATATTCCACCACCTGTTAAATTGACCAATTATTATATCTAAGGTTCTATGAAAAAAAAAAAAAGTAGATGTTTCATTATAGATTCTTAAGATCAGTTCAGGGCCGTAAACATCACATTCCTTTCTTGAATTAGCCCATCGGTTTCTGGGTTATCTACATTGTTAATAGATGGGGTTTTATAAAGAACTATAAAATAAAAAGCATTTAATAAAACTGATAGTTGTGGTCATGGATGCTGATTGGTCTATACAGTTTTCCAGTTGACATATTGACCAATCAGTCAACTTACAAAAAACACAAAACAGAAACAACTATGAGGTAAAACACCTATTCAACACCTATTGTGTACAGAGACCATAAAGACTATTAGCTTGATTTTACATCACCTTGATTTTCAAACTGATCGCTTCATCAATTTTTTTAAAATACTGTTTTAAAGAAACATTTGAAATATTTATACTTAATATTATTATTGTGCAGTAGCTATTTCTTAAAAGCAATACATCACTCGAAGCAATGCTAAATTCATAATAAACTTTACACTTTAGCCTATTTTTAAAAAGAGTATTTAAATAATATACTTTAAAAGAATATACTTAAGGACGAACTGATTGTAATGTTTCCGGACACTTAATTGGATGTTAATTGCAATTAATTGAAAATGTATTATAGTTTAAATTCTTTACAGTTCCTCTTCACCCTATTTAAGTACAATGATGTAAGGATTTAAGTACATCTTTATATGTAATCTCATACTTCTTTGTCTTTAAAGTTTACTGAAAAGCATTTCACTAAAAAACTAAATTAACTAAAAATACTTTCATGTAATTTCTATTGAAACTTGTATTTGTAAATTGTAATGTAATATTTGTAATGATGAAGTTGCAATTTAGTACATAAAAAATATTAACTTTAAATGTAATATTGAATAACAGACTACAGTTAAATTTACAATCAAGTACTTTACATGTGTTTCAGTATGTTAGTCAACACATCAAAATAAGTGTACTTATTTTAAGCACAACAACAGATTATTGAAACATTATGATTTAAAATGTCCTTTAAAGTAAAACGTTTAATATGATATTACAAAGTGCACTACTCAAAAGTGTGTTAAGAAACATAGTCATGAAAGTGTACTATTCAAATACATTTAGGTGGCTTTTTATTTCATTAATATTGCATTATCTGCAAGTACAGTTTTTTAAAACATTATTTTAAGATTTGGAGTGCACTACAAAGTTTATCACCTTGTAAAAAGAAAATTCAGAAGAGAGAATAGAGAGGTTTAAAAACAACCAATATGCTGCTCATCATCCCTGAAACTGATACAGGAGTTGAGTAATGTCAATTTTATTTTTGATGGCAATGTGTTTTATTGTTCTCTGCCCTGTGTTTGGCCTCTGGCTAGTCTGAATCCAGCCCCCGTTTGGGCTCTTCAGCTCTTTGGTTCTGGTTCAGATCTTGATTTGGCCGGGTCTGTTGGCTGTTTTTCAGAGCTGACCCCGGCCTGATAAACCAGAGCTGAATCCAGGCCCAGAGCTGCCACAGACCCGCTAATGGAAAGATATTAACTGCTCCTCTGGGCACATATCCAACACTAAAAAAATACTCAAAGAAAAAAAAAAACATGCTGTGTATATAACTGTACAACACTGAATTTATGGTGAGCTGTTGTTGACACATTTCCTCATTCAACATTCTGCAATTCAAAATTATGGATGAATTAAAGCACATCTAAGAAAAGAAAACTATTTTATTCCCTTACAAAAAAAGTACCATGGTAAAGTGATGTGTATATTATATTAAGTAGGCAACTAACACTGTCAGTGAGAGAGCCTGAGAGAGTGTAGACATATGTGAACATTTATCTACCTGTTGGACGTCCTGCTGGAAGACACAGAGCTGCAGTCTCTGATGCAGGCGAACTTTACGGTGCTGCCAGATGTTCTCCAGACGTCTCTGGTGATGCAGGACCTCATGGACCACGTCCAGAATACAGTGCACGGCTTTAGAGTAGTTAGCTGTTGCAGTCAGAGACTCTGAGTTACCAGGACTCAACGGCCGCTGAAGAACGTCAAGCAAAGCCTTACCATCCTGACTCACCTACAGATAGAGACGTGGTCAGTGAGATTTTTTTTTATGAAACTTTTATTCAGCATTAAATTGATGAAGAGAGACAGCAAAGACATTTATAATGTGACAAGACATTTCTATTTTAAATAAATGCTGTTCTTTTGATCTTTCTAATCATCAAAGAATGTTCAAATGTTTTCAACATTTAAAAAAAATAAACATATTAGAATGATTTCTGAAGGGTCATGACACTGGAGACTGGAGTAATGATGCTGAAAATTCAGCTTTGATCACAGGAATAAATTACAGTTTAAAATATATTCAAATAGAAAACCGTTAGTTGAAATTGTAATAATATGTCACTGTATTTTTGTTCAAATAAAAGCAGCTTTGGTGAGCATAAGCGATTTCTTTCAAAAACATTTAAAAAAAATAAAGACCCCAAACTTACCCAAAACCCCAAATGGTAGTGTATTTGTCTGAAATGGCTTAAAACGACAATGTTTATAATAATTTTGACCAAACAGACATTGAAACAAATTCAATCAAAATGATGCAAGAAATACAGTAAAAATAACCATGGCAAGTTTTCCACAAACTTTCCAGAATAATAACCAGAAATATAACTATTACAGCTGCTCATGTTCAGGTTTTGTGATTTAAACACTTATTACTTTAAGCATGTAACTCCTCGGGCATTGTTCATTTGATGAGGTTACGTAAGGTATCTGTGAATGAAACAGAGATCCTCCAGTACTTAAAACTACCCTTTTAGTGTTTTATTGTGTACCAAGGTCAATATGACTTGTTTCCATGTTTTAAACAAGATCTACAACAGAACACATTCTCTAATGTCAGATCTTTAAACAGAGTCATGGGTAAACGTCTGAAGAGCTTGGAAACACAGGGATACATTTTCAGTCTGAGTATCAGGGGTGGAGATATGTGAACTAAAGTAGCACAATTACATTGTGGAATTGTTTTCCTGTTGTGTCTTCAGATTAATTAGGGCCGGTTCACTAATTTGTTCTAGTTCAAACAACATTAGTACAGCTGTAGGTTTATTGTGTAACATAAGCACAGAGACTTGCCATTCTCAATGGACAGTTTTAGACATGTCCCACATCTCCTGGTGAAGTTAACTTGGTTAAAAACCACAACTTGATCCTAGAGAACTAGTAAACTACAGACTGATCATTTTTCAGTCCAAAATACAAGAAAAGGCAGTATCCTCAAAACTATGTTCCTTTCTGAGAGAGAAATGGTATCTGCAAGGATTTCCAGTCAGGATTTAGACTGTATCAATAGTACTGAGACTGCTCTCATCAGAGTTACAAATTACTTGCTCATATCATCCGATCATGATTGCATCTCTCTATTAGTGTTACTGGACCTTAATGCTGCATTAGACACTATCAAACCCCAACATTCTTTTGAATAGGTTCGGAAATTACATTTTGCATTAGTGGAACCGCATTGCCATGGTTCAATTTGCACTTATCTGACCATCATCAATTTGTAGTAAATGAAGAGGTTAATGAAAATCATTATGGAGAACTGCAAGGCTCAGTACTAGGTCCGTCGCTTTTCATCCTATCCACGCTACCCTTGGCAGATATCATTAACATGGTGTTAGTGTTCACTGTTATGCTGATGATACTCAGCTCGATATTTCTTTGCAGTCTGATGAAACATACCAATACACAAAACTAGTTGACATAAGTGCTTCAGACGCAATCACGCAAGGGCGATCCCAAAGCATCATCGACGCATCGCCTCGTTCCCTACTCAGGGAATTAGGGTTACAGTCGTAGCCTGAGACGTTCCATTTCGATGGAACTTGCGATGCGTCGGATGACACTTTGGGAACGAGAATGTCCAACACGCCATACGAACCAAAGCCTGTCTGTGTGAATACTGAGAGCACTACTGGGCTAGCGCCCAGGTCGAAGTTGTAAAACCTTACGAATGTGAGCGGAGAGGACAAGCCTGCCGCATACCACATCCTACAGGGATATCTACTTATATAATAAGGCTTCTAAGCCGCCATACTGCTGTCCTGGTCTAAAAGCTCCACGGAGAAAACAAGAGGTGCATCTAAATTTGATATATGGGATCGTATTGTGAGTAGTGTTCTTACCTCTGTATAAGCTTGTGTGACCTGTTCATAGAGAGTCTGATGATGATGAATGGCCAATTCCAGATCCTGCATCTCTGATGGCAGCCCACCCTCACTGCACATCTTACACCACGCATCCACACCAGATAGAAACTGCACAAAAAGAGAAACACAGACCAACTATTTCACCACTGCGTCATTATTTAAAATGATTTATTATATTTATAAAAGCTGTTTACATGTTCTGAGAGCTACAGTTGAAGAAAATAAGAAATGTGGTACCTGCTCAGATTTCTGATGGAAGACAGCAGACATGGCAAGGATGGTGCTGCGTTCATCAAGAGCAGCGGCAAAGCTCTTCCACTCCTGATCGAGCTGAGTGCTGATCTGTTTGATCTGCTGAGTCGCGTAGTGACCTGCCTCCGACAGCCGGGACGCCACTGACATGATGCGATTTATGTTCACATATGCATTCTGGAAAATGTGAGATTAGAAATCACTTAAGTGCAAAATTAATGTAATGGTTTCGGAAACTGCAATTAAATGAAAACGTATTATAGTTGTTTTTATTATTATTATTATTATTATATAAAATGCAATTAGTTGACCCAGTTAAGCAGGACTGAAGTTCATATTCTTATGTAATTTTTATAATTTCATAATTAAAATATGGTTAAAGTGTACTGCCGAATATTACTGGCAAGGATTTATGGTAAACTAAAATATACTTTAATGTAATTTCTATTGAAACTGATGTTTCAAATAACATTGTGAATTGTATCAAATAACATGCTAAAGTTAAAATTATAAGTACTTAATATGTGCTGTAGAATGTTAGTAAAGACATCAAAATAAGTGTACTTATATTCTCAAACCAATTCTTTAAAATGTTTAACCGCTGATATGGGGTAAGTAAGTTTAGTTTATTACTTCATTCAGTTTATTAATGGTAATAATTGAAATAAACACTCAAAAACTCAATTAAATAATATAACTCACTAGTTGAACTGCACAGCTGTACAAAACGTACAACTCTTTACAGATGTCGAGCATCATAGTACTTTGCTACATTCATATACAGTAGAATATGTGGTCTATATAAGTGCTGCTCATCCAGTCTGAACTATCTTTTTTTATGTATTTAAATTATGACATGTCTCTGATTAGTTTTAACATATGACAAATGTTAATGCTTTTGATCTTGGTGTACTAGATCTATCAAGGCAGGTGGAGCTGGGGGAGGTAGAGGGTTTCAGAGGAACTCTATGGCAGGACCAGCTTACAGTGAACATTGAACCATACCATTTAAATGTTAAGCAAGTCATCTTACTGGCTGCAGATTAAGAAGAGGCCAGTCTTGTACCATGTAGTAAACAATAACTATGTTTACATGCACAACTTTTGTTTCCATCGGACTGAATTCCTTCCGATTGATAAATCTATGTGATTAACCATGTGATCGGGTTAATCTGCACGTTTATATGTCACAAGCTTCAAATTGGAATAGATTTTTTTACATGCGCACACTGAACGAATATACAGAGTTTCCCGCTGTTTGCGCATAATAACCATTCTCCTACATTGGTTCTTTATTTGTTTTAAACAGCAGACTTAATATGTATCAATTTCTGGTCATAATTTGGAGACAATGAGCATATCTACCGTTCTGCTTATATTTATAACGCAGTAAAAATGCCCCTTCCCGCGCCTGTGTCTGTGGATGCGAATCCGAAACAAGGACTGGTGGGACGTTGTCCTGCTCCACTTCACAGACGCCAAGGGAAAGGAGAATTTTAGAATGACGGGACACTCATTTATATGACACTTTATTCAACAGGAAGATCAGCTCGCTCTGCACGTCATACGTCATTACGCTATTTCAACGTTATTGCACATGAACAGTCCTTTCAGTTTCGGTTTTAAATCCGATCAAGTGTTTACATGTCCTCTCGATCGGATTAGAAAAGGAATAAACCACCCCTTTCAATCGAATCAAAATTTAATTCAATTAGGTGTTTACATGAAGGCTTTTCAGTCCAATTGAGCTGTCAATCCGATCACTAACATATTATTTGGTTGCCTGTACATGTAGCCAATGTGATTGCTAGTAGATTGCATCAGTCTGTGCCATCTATCGCTTTATGAATGAACAAGATACATCTTCTTTCTCGCACAGTAACTACCAAGAGAGCTGAAGGGGGAAAGAGCCCTTTTAACCACATTAGACTAATGACACCATGAACACAAATGGACTCATTTTAAAACCAAAGCCTAATGAGGCATAAAGCAACATCCGTGCTTGAATAAAGAAGAGCAGGATGAATGAACAGTGTGTGAATTCTGGCTGGCTGAGCAGACTGCAGGAATTACAGAAACAGTGATCTGAAGAATGAGCTTCAAGACATTATGTGCACTGAAGAACCAATCAGGCAGCATTAGCTTCATAGAGACAATCCTAGCTGTGGTGGTGGGAAACTGGTTAAGCTAGTTAACTATGCTCATCAATTCGACTTGAAACAGTTGACCAGCTCAACCACCCTTTAGTGATAGTTAACCTAAAAATAAGAATTCTGTCATCATTTATTCACCTTCATGTTGTTCCAAAGCCATCCGATTTTTGTTTAACTTCAGAATACAAATGACATACCATGGAGTTCATGGCGAAGTGGTTGTGCTGAGTCTGTAGCTCCACAGCATGCTGGTAGCTCACACCGATCTCTGTGTGGCTCTGAAGAAACAACTCCTTATTGTGACTGATCCAGTCAAACATCTACAGAGAGATGACAACAGAAAGTCATTACATAATCCTGGACCATTGGTTTATGAAGTTTACACATCACTACTTTACTAATCACACATTATTAATCAAACAACAGAGACTAGCGTACGACAGGCTCAGGACAGATAACAGAATGACAAATGTTAAAATTTCAACCGTTTCTTTTTAGCAGACGATAAGAAATCCATTCATAACAATGTTAACATAGGGAGACATCACTGGATTAACAGCGTTTTGTGTTTTAGTAAGAAAAAATGACGGATTATTGTGTACAATCAGAGAGGTTTGCATGGAAGTTTGGTGTTTTGTCATAAATTAAGACAAATCCACTTGTCGATAAAATGCTATGCTGAAACACAGATATCAGTTGTAGGAGCTTTTAAAGGATTTACACTGTCTGGAACACTCGTCTAGCAATATTTTTAAACAATAAATGCCTTTTTGTCAGTGTCAGAATTTACCATTCCCATCTGTGACATTATATACTGTAGGCTACATACACTTGCAGACAAAAAGTATGTGAACCCTTTGGATTTACCATATATATATATATATATATATATATATATATATATTAGATGCATAAAATAGTCATAAAAAAAATTTCTCCACTTTAATGATCAGTCCAAATTTTATGACTAGATTATTTACAAATTCTAAATGCTTTTTCAAAGGTATCTAAATCTCTAAGCTGGCTTCTGAATAAGCTTATTGGAATCAGGATGGAGTCCGAACAATGAGACGATCAAATCAAATTTTATGGCCACACGATGCAGAAATCCATGCTAAAACGTATACTGTTGTGACTGTGCATGTTTTACACATCAAAGCTTTGGAGAAATATGTATTACATTGATTAATTCATAAACATGCTTTAATTAACAGATTAAAATGCTACACAATGAATAATAAACAAATATATGCAAATACCAAAGTCATTCACATTCTGTCCACATGTTTCACCACCATGGCCTCCACTGCTTTCTGAGTGACAAACAATTTATCCTTCAATACCGATAACTATCCTAAATAAATGTTTAATTAGAACTGCAAATGAATTGCTCTTGTAATCAACATAATAGCTGAGAGACAGGATAATTGATAATCTACACTGTCTGCATTCCTATTATATTAAATGGATGGTTTAATCTAATAGGGCTGGGCTCATTGTAAAAGAAGTTGGACAGAGGTATTAATTAGCAGAATGACTGCTTGCTCTTGGCCTTTTGACATAAGGAGGCCTGGCACAATGAGAGACAAATGATTTTCAATCATGTTCACCCGCAACGAGTGAAGGGTTGTGTGTACAGTAGCTAAAAATAAACGCCTGCGCTCTGAATGAAACAAAACCATCAGAACAAAGCACTTATGTGTACTCAGTATCAGACGGGCCCATGTGAGCGGCCCTCTGGCCCTTCAGCTTGTGTCTGAACAATTATCTCAAACTCACTGTTATCATGAAGTGGGGGGGAAGTTAGGGTAAGGTCACTTCTTAACCCTATAAAGCCTGTATTTTATTTGATACACAAATTCCTAAGGCTTCTAAATTATCAACATGATCCAAACTTTACTGGAAAACCTGTTGCACACAATCTACTACAAGCCTTCTGTCATCTGATTGCTTGTTCATACATTTTAGCAAGTAAAGGGTCTTCAGATTGTGTCTTTTTTGTAAGAAATCTTTACTGATTTAAACGCAGGAATAACTAAGATATATTATTGGGAGAAATAGTTACAATATTTACATAAGTGAGTAGTCTGATTGATTTGCATTACAAGCAATCAGAATGTAATCTTTGACCTTATAAATAACAACATCTACACCAAATTGCATATTTTTGCTCAGTTTTGGCCTGTGAATAAAAGTGAGGTGTCTTTTTTTTTTGTTCTTAAGTATGAGCTCCATATTCTCACAATATCATACTATTCCTGCCATTATACCATTTTCTCTACTCTATATATGTTTCCTGGTTTTATATCCTGAATCATGATTGGGACTTTTGCTGTTTCCATCCAGCCTTTATCATTTGCTCCTATCCTTTTTCGATTTACCTATTTCGGATAGGTATTTAATATAAAACGGCAAAAAAGTGCACCACTTAGTACTCTAATTACCAAAGTCAAGTAATGATACTGAATATACTAAGTATACTGTATGTCAAGTATATACTTTGTAAACCCATTTGGGTAATACTTCAATAAAGCAGTGTGTCCACCATAGCGTTTTTTTTCCTGCGGCTTTTTCATAAGGCAGAACGAAGCTTGTAGGTCGTAAGCTCTCCGTAAAATAATGTGTAGTCACAAAATATGATGTTTACCCTCGATGATCCAAAAGCAGCCTTCAAATACGTGAGCAGAAATTTAGTTGAAATGCTGTAAATCAGTTGCCTTTCATTGGTTTACTCAACACTGTGGAAGCCGTCGCTATACAACTTCAGAGTGACGAATGTCTGAATTTCTTATGCCATCACGGCATTTTATTGACCAGAGAGATAGATAGATGAGGTTCATTCTCGTGTTACGCAGCTCGTTTGAGCTTCAGCAAGAGCCAATGAGGATCATTCTAATGTTACGCAATACATTTGAGCTTCAGCAAGAACCAATGAGGTTCATTCTCGTGTTAAGCTGCACGTTTGAGCTTCATCAAGAACCAATGAGGTTCATTCTCGTGTTACGCAGCACGTTTGAGCTTCATCAAGAACCAATGAGGTTCATTCTCGTGTTACGCAGCACGTTTGAGCTTCATCAAGAACCAATGAGGTTCATTCTCGTGTTACGCAGCACGTGTGAGCTTCATCAAGAACCAATGAGGTTTGTTCTTGCGTATCAGGAAGGTTCGTTTCAGCTTATGTTTTTGTTCGCTGATCAATGTTAATATGTGAATAAAATTCTGAATTGAATCTATTCATCATATAAGCGATTGTGTCTCTTCAGAAAATTTGGGTTTTCTCTCTATTCATATTAATTCGTTTTATGAGCTCTTTATGAACTTTTTGAAGCGTTAAAGTGATATAGTTGCATGGACTGTCATTTAAGAGACAGTGATCATTTCATTTAAAATAACATGCATTTGTGTTTCAAAGATGAAAGAAAATCTTACGGTTTATTAATTAATGACAAATGACAATGAAATATCCCTTTAACTAACATCAACAAAGGTTTTTTGAAAGAGTGGAATAAACCAAAGTTTTGGAAACACTTTGGAGTAATAGCATACCAATGCAATATATAGAGTAATAAAGAGTAACAGCATATATCAGTTTATTTCTTCCAAAAGTAACATTTCCTAATTTCTCCAGCTTGCGCACACACACACACACACACACACACACACACACACACACACACACACACACACACACACACACACACACACACACACACACACACACACACACACACACACACACACACACACACACACACACACACACACACACACAATAAACAGCCATAATTTTGTCAATTCACACAAGGTTAATCCCGTGCTCACAGACCTTCTCTGCATCCTGTTCAAACAGTCGGAGCTGAAAACACTGATCCAGCTTCAGTTTTCTTAGGTGCCACATCTGGTGCAGGTGCTGTCTGGTGCTGTGGAGTTTATCCAGCAGACTGGCAATCTTCGGAACCACACTCTGGAAGTCGGCACTTCCAGAAATACAGTTCCTCCCTGAGAAGCCATCACTGGAGCGGATACACTGCAACAGTCTTTGACCTTCGTGGTCCAGCTCTTCCACTGGAGCCTTCATCACCTTCTTCTTCAGCTGAGTGTGTTCATCGATGAGTCTCCGAGATCCCTCCACGTCCACCGGGAACTCCTTCTTAGCCAACATCTCCTGCAGATCTTCCAGGCGGGAGAGGAGGTGAACGGCACTGGCCAGGAACTCCTCGAGAGCGACCCGGAGCTCAATCCATTCCTCATGATTATATTCCAGAGATCCCTCAAAGTCGTCCGTTAATTGAGACGGGTCCACTAGTTTGGCCAAACCCTCCACAGACACCATGCTAGTCTGTCAGCAAGAAGGGAGAAATAGAAATGTCAGTTTAGGGTGAAAGTAACTACTTGTTGGACGTGAGCCATGAATGAATTATAACATGGAAACATAAAGTTTGAGATTTTAACAGCTAAATCAATACACCAAACTCAAGCTTGGTGCAGATAAGCAGAGGATGATACTTTAGAGTCTGGAATAGGGAAGACAGCTACTCAATAATTACATTTTTACCTCAAAGGTGAACTTGGCACTGCCAAAGTTGGTCTTCTGTTTCTGCCAGAAGTTGTCTGGTTTGATGATGAGAGCGACGCAGATCTCAGCTGGAAACGCTTCCTGCAAGGTCTTCAGTAACGGCTTTATCAGTTCCCACTTAGAACCGCGCATATCAATAATCACAGTGAAGCCTCTCTTACACACGTCCTCACTGAAACAGACAGAGAAGGAGAGATTTATAGAAAGATACCAGTAGGAGTGCAACAATTACCGTAATAAGTAATTATTAGTTTACTTGACTACTAAATATAATAATAATAACAATACTGTTTGAAACATTTCATTTTATTTTCATTGTCCTTTGACGTTGTGAATGCTTACTGAAGATATGTACAATTTATTTAACAGAAAAATAGTCAGCTACCCAACACAAGTAAAACTGTTGCAGACCAGTTCAAATCAGTTGTGTTACTGTTACCTAAAATTAAATCTCTGTGATATATATATATATATATATATATTATTTTTTTAATGTCAAATGGTTTGGCTAGAGAATACTCTTATTCCTCGGCTGGGATCGTGTAGAGCCTTTGAAGCTGACATTTGGACCTTCAAACCATTGGTTCCCGTTGAAGTCCACTGTGGAGAAACATCCTGGAATGGTTTCCTCAAAAACCTTAATTTCTTTTCGACTGAAGAAAGAAAGACATGAACATCTTGGATCACGTGGGGTGAGTAAATTAAGGAAAGTGAACTAATCCTTTGAGGTGTAAGGGAACATACATCTGGTACCTTTCACACATAATCTGTGGAACTGATCAAATGAACATGAAAACCTGTTGGAACAATTTTTTTTTCAAATACTCGATTTTGTCTTCTATTCATTTCTTACACCGTACAATATAATTTAAGTGTGTACCACTTTTGATGAGTATCCCTGTCTGATAGTGAGTCACTTGACCCAGAGAAAAGGCCAAAGAGAGAGAGAGAGAGACAGAGAGATGGGTGAGTGTGTGTCCTTCAGACCAGAATGTGCTGCACATTTTGCCTCATTATTGCATTTAAGCCACTTTGGTTCTTGAATTTCCATATAAATTATATCACTCAGAATCTATTCTACCCAATATCAGCTTGGAACAGAACCGGGTCATTTGTTTAGGCCCCTTTTAAAGAGTTCCTGGATGATTGTTCTCATCACGTTAAGCGGAAACAGCGCGGCTTCTATTTCTGGCTCATGCTTTTGAGGTAGCGTGCAGAGATTGGAAGATAAAAATAACCCTCCAGTGATTCAGTGATGGTAAAATTAACAAAACAGACTTCCGTATGCCTCAAAGACGGAAATAAAGATGACAGAAAGTCAGCACAAACGCTGTGTGATTAGGATCCACATAATGGCACATATAAGCTTCTCTCATTTCCTGGTCTGAGTGGGAAACTTGTCAAAAACAACAGCCGCAAATTCTAACACTTTACTCCTGCGATGGGACAAACTACTGCCAAACCACCCTGTCGACTTTGTGCTGAGTAATTCAATAGCTGGACATAAACACTCAACACAGCCTTGAGTCTTCCTCCCACACAATCTAAATTAAGAAAAACAAAGAACTTGCACATTCACCAAAGACTGAATGATCACATTCACGCCATCACAGACCTAACTATCATTTGTTTTATTTATCACAAAAACACTTGATAGAGATGGTTTTCTACCTATTATTGTTGTTGCTGTGGCAAAAATGTGTGAAGATCTGCTGTTAGAACAATGCAAGAAGAAACATTTGGTTCAGAGAGGGGGATCAAGAAATGATACCCACGAATTAAGAATTTGTTCCCATGACCGTGTTGTACTATTTTGTTCTCTAGTAAATTGTGGTCATGATTGAACTAAATTAAAAGAGAGAACAAATTAGTACAACATGGCCAGGATTGACCTAAAATGACAAAATTAATAATAATAATAATAATTAATAAAGGGGCTTTCGCACCAGGTAATTCTAGGAAATTATTGAGAACTAATTGTTAGGAACATTTTCCTGGTTGCATTCGCACCGCCAGTAGGAGCTCTGAAGTGAAGTAAGCCACGCTTGTTTTTGTGACTTTTATTTTGACGGCACGGCAGACCTTTATTTTGACTGAGCTGAGAACGCTCGCACTGCTCGCATTCTCTGTGCGAACACGCCAAAAAGCTGGTACTTCTGGCAATAGTTCTAGGAACTATGAAAAGGTTCCTCCAAAGGTTTCATCTCATGCATGTCATGTGTGGGGCTCCGTATTTATTAAATAAAGACATGCAACAGACTCTGATTTTATCTTAAGCAGATAAATTCATTATTTTTTTAATTTGATTCATTCTCCTTGAGGAAATACGTTTTTTGGTTATTTTTCAAAAGTTTTGACATCGCTGCATCCGAAATCGCATACTGTTGCCTATAGTAGGTACTACAATTGGTTTGAAACGTACTTCCCAACCATTAATAAAGTATGTTCTATATAGTATGAATGTGTGTAGTATGAATGTAATCCAGACGTACTACATCCCCCATGTTGACACTGTCATGTGATCTACTAGCATCAGTTGCGTAGCTTCACCGCCATTCATAATTCCTTTTCCGTGGCCTCATGGGACAGTAAAATGTCCATCGCATAAACACTTCAGAATCTTGCCGGAAGTAGTAGGTCATGCATGAACCCGTTGTTCCAAACCCTTTTGTTTAATACAGAACTTGTACAGCACAAGATGGCATTTGTAATACTTCTGTGATGCTTTTTGTCCTTTTGGAGCTACACAGTTCCTATCGAAAGTATGTCATATAGGTTTGGAATGACACGAGAGTGAGTTACTGATGATAGAATACTAATTTTAATGTGAACATGAGCGCAGACAAGAATCAAAAGAGTGTGTCACAAACACTATATGATGTGCCAGTGCAGGAAGCACAGTATGGAAGTAAAAGAATGCCAAATGTTTCTGAAACAAAAAGCCTGTTGAATTGCACTACTTGAAAAAAATGTGCATTGCATTATATGCTTGCATTTTAATGCATTGTATTTTTAGGACTTGCATTTTTTATTGGCTCAAATTCGACATGGTTGAATATTTAAGCTGTGAATATTTCATTTCAAAACTTTTCTAACACATTTTCATTATTAAAAAATTAAATAATCCATATTCACCTTTCATATTTCACTCCCAAAATATTCAAACTGTTTAAAAATACAACCTATTATATTCAACAGGTAATTTTCGGTCCATTTTATTTCGCTTTACAAATTAGCTTCAACAAATTCAGTGGTTCAAATTCGACAGTAAATTCAACATTGACATCCAGGAACTGCAGGAAAAGCAGTGGATTACCGAGCGTAATCTCCATCTGCTGTAAATCTAATTCACCAGCAGGGGGTGCAAGCGTGTGTTGTTGACGAAGACCGAGCAACAGTTAGAGCAAGCCATTCATTCATAAAAACTCATTTATAGAAATGTAAGTGTATTTGTGATATCTTTCTCTACCGTGAACGAGATTATAATGTTATTCCCCCGATGCTGATGTACAGATCAAATGTAAGGCCTACATTTGAGGTAGACATATTTCTCTTGGTTGTTTAGTAGCCTTAACTTTATATCTTTATATATGCTGCAGTACTAGGGTTTCCCTCAATACTTCACGATTGCTGGACATATAAAACGCGTAACGTAGCTTGACTAATACAGTGATCTAAAAGACCAAACTCGCACCTTATTGAGAAGGCTGTAGGCTACTATGGCTATAGGCAACCAGATGGACTCAGAATATGAAATTTACGCGCAAAGTTTCACACTAAGCATTTCCCAGTGATATATTGGCATAGTTGGCTTGACATTGGACATTCGCAAATTTAGGGACTGTCTGTAAAGTTACACACTGGTACACATGTTTCTAACTTCAATAGCATTGGGAGAGAATGACGTACAGAAAAGTGGTAGGTGTGAGGCATGATGCACACCCTTTTATATTTTTGATATGTATTCAAATAAATGAGTTTGCTACTGAAGTTAGAAACGTGTGTAATGTTTTGTGTAACTTTAGAGACGGTCCCTACGCGCGAATGTCCAATGTCAAGCCAACTTTATGCCAGTAGGATATGCATAGGCACAATTTGCGGGCGGATATTGTCCCCACCACTTTTGAAACCACTTCTCGCAGCACAATGTAGGCCTACATACAAACAAATAGCCTAAATAAAACATCTCCAGTTAACTAGCAGAGCATTCATTTCGTTCGTCTGTTAAATAAGAGGCGATCTAGCGCCGAAATGTGTTGTTTAAGAAATCAAGTGCTCGTTGCCACGGCGATCAGTGGTGCGGATACAGTATATCTTGTGGCTCGCTCACATTCTTAACTCGGACGCGCGCTTCAATCGGTTGCGGAGACTCTCTTCTCTATTCGTTCCGGTGAAATCACAAAACAAACTGCACTCAAACGTGTCCCTGCTTGATATACAGCCACTGATAAATATAATCGGGTTTTGATGAGGGAAAAAAACTATACGAGTGCATATTAGAACCCATAACCTCTCTGACACGCTTGCCAAAAATTCTCGGCACTAACAACATATTAGATCTCATTAAACACGACAGATGAAACGCCTCGGTTACGACTGTAACCTCGGTTCCCTGAAGAGGGAACGAGACGTTGCGTCGAATTGACGCTAAGGGAACGCTTTGCGTGATGATGTATTGAAGCACATGTAAAATCAGTCCAATGGTGTGACGGAACGTCAGAGGCGGGTGACGTCATGAACCAGGAAACTATAAAACCTGCCCAAAACAAAGCGGCGTCAGCTTCGTAAGGTCTGAGCAAGTAGCTTACAGGCACGTAGGAGATATGGCAGGTGACGCAACGTCTCGTTCCCTCTTCAGGGAACCGAGGTTACAGTCGTAACCGAGGCGTTCCCTTTCAAGGGAACTCGCGTTGCGTCGAATTGACGCTAAGGGAACGTCTATACCAACGCCACCATAGCGAGAAGTGCCTGTCCAGTGTGAAATCAAGGCGAGCAGCACTAGGACGAGAGCACTCGGGACCCTGGTGTAGAGTCCAAGTCCAGAGAATAGAACCTGACGAATGTGTGAGGTGAGGACCAGCCTGCCGCATCACAGACGTCTTGAAGAGGTACTCCAGACAATAAGGCCTTAGAGGCCGCCATACTCCTAGTTGAGTGAGACCGCACCAACATGGGTGATGGTAGTCCGGTCGACTCATAAGCAAGTGAGATAGTCTCGACCACCCACTTGCTCATTCTTTGCTTAGATGCTGGTGACCCCTTATTAGGGGGTCCAAAACAGACAAAGAGTTGTTCGGATTTACGCCACAGGGCAGCTCTGCGGACGTAAGCATCTAACGCCCTAACCGGGCACAGCAAATTGTGCTTTACCTGGTCCGCATCCTGGAAGGGAGGAGGACAGAAGGCCTGCAGCACTATAGATCGGGCCACATTAGTGGGGACCTTGGGAACATAACCCGGCCTAGGATGAAGGAATGCTTTAACCATGCCGGGCGCAAATTCCAAGCACGAGGGTGCAACCGACAGAGCCTGGAGATCTCCTATTCTCTTCAAAGATGAAATAGCGAGGAGGAACAGCGTTTTTAAAGTAAGAAACCTGGCTGGAACCTCTTCCAAGGGCTCAAAGGGAGCCTGGGAAAGACCTTGGAGGACGATAGCCAGGTCCCAGGTCGGGACCCTTGTGCGTACAGCAGGCCTCAGCCTCAACGTGCCACGGAGGAAACGAGATACTAAGAGGTCTTTACCCACAGACATTCCACCCAAAGGGATGTGGTAAGCACCTATGGCCGCCACATAACATTCAACGTGGACGGGGATAGACCTGCAGTGAACCGCTCCTGCAGAAACTCCAGCACTGTACCAACCGGGCAGTTAACTGGGTTTAGCTGACGGCCACTACACCATGAAGCGAAAACCTTCCACTTCAGGGCATAAAGTTTCCTCGTGGAGGGAGCTCTGGATTGTAGAATGGTCTCCACAACCTCGGTTGAGAGACCTGACTCTATGAGCTGGGCCCCCTCAGAGGCCAAGCCCACAGGTTCCACAGTTCGGGACGAGGATGAAATATCGAGCCCTCTGCTTGAGACAGTAGATCTCTTCTGACGGGGAGCTCCAGAGGAGGCCCGTTGAGAAGAGACACTAGATCCGCAAACCATACTCTGCCCGGCCACCGCGGGGCTATAAGAAGCAGGCGCAGATGGTCCCTGCGAACTCTCTCCAGAACTCCCGGGAGCAGAGCAATCGGGGGAAATGCATACAGACGTAGCCTCGGCCACGTCTGTACCATCGCATCCAGTCCGAGAGGAGCTGGATGCGTGAGGGAGAACCAGAGTGGACAGTGAGACGTCTCTCGAGACGCAAACAAATCCACTTGTGCTTGGCCGAACTCCCTCCATATCAACTCCACCACCTCGGGGTGGAGCCTCCATTCCCCGGGCCTCGGCCCCTGTCTCGACAGGATGTCTGCTCCTATGTTCTGGGCCCCCGGGATGTAAGCTGCTCTGAGTGATAGCAACTTGCCCTGGGACCACAAGAGGATCTGGTGCGCTAGTTTGCATAGTGGGCGTGAACGCAAACCCCCTTGATGATTTATATAGGCAACCACCGACGTATTGTCTGTGCGGACTAACACATGGTGGCCCCTGAGATCTGGGAGGAAGTTCTTGAGAGCAAGAAACACGGCCATCATCTCCAGGCGATTGATATGCCAAGAGAGATGATGGTCCCCCCACAGACCCTGAGCCGAGCGTCCCTCCAGGATCGCTCCCCAGCCCGTGAGGGAGGCATCTGTCGTTAGCATCCTGCGACGACAAGAAGCTCCCAACACGGGGCCCTGGGACAGGAACCAAGGTTTCTTCCACATAACCAAGGCACGTAGGCAACGCCGCGTAACCTTGATCATGCGAAAGGGGTTGCCCCTCGGGGAAAACCCTTTGGTCCTGAGCCACCACTGCAAGGGTCTCATGTACAGCAGGCCAAAAGTTATCACGTTGGACGCTGCTGCCATCAAACCCAACAGTCTCTGAAACTGTTTCACAGTGAGTGACTGGCCTAGCTTTATCCTCTTTACGGCTGACAGAATGGACTCTATGCGTGCCGGAGACAGGCGCGCCCGCATCGACATAGAATCCCATACTACCCCTAGATAAGTGGTTCTCTGTAATGGAGAAAGCACACTCTTCTTGGCGTTTAGCCGTAACCCCAGTTCTCTCATGTGGGCGAGGACGACATCTCGATGCCGAATCGCCAACTGGTGCGACTGAGCTAAAATCAACCAATCGTCGATGTAGTTCAGTATGCGAATACCCTGCAGACGCAGTGGCGCCAGAGCTGCATCTACGCATTTCGTGAAAGTGCGGGGTGATAGTGCTAGGCCAAATGGAAGAACTCGATATTGGTATGCTTTGCCCCCGAAAGCAAACCTCAGGAACTTCCTGTGATATGGAAGGATGGAAATATGGAAGTATGCGTCCTTGAGATCTATCGTGACAAACCAGTCCTCGGATCTGATCTGTGGCACGATTTGTCTCAAAGTCAACATTTTGAATTTCAGCTGCATGACTGACTCGTTCAGAACTCTTAGATCCAAAATGGGACGCAACCCCCCGTCCTTCTTCGGAACGATGAAGTATCGGCTGTAAAACCCGGTGTCCCTGCTGGAGGGAGGTACATATTCTATGGCCCCCTTGTCCAACAGGTTCTTTACTTCTTGTTCCATTACCAGAACCTGCTCGGGGCCCACCACGGTGGGAAGGACCCCCATAAACCTGGGCGGGCGAGACCCAAACTGTATTTGATAGCCCTTTTCTATGGTCTGCAGGACCCAACGAGAAATATTTGGCAGTAGCTTCCACGCTACCAAAAATTCTACTAGAGGTACCAGCCTCTCGAGACTGGCTTCTGGATTTAGTTGTTGTTGAACAATCAGCCCGTCGCCCTGTAACGGCGAACCGGCAGGGAACGACTGAACTGACTGCTCTAGGACCCTCCTCGGAGGGGGCGGGCATCCCAGGGCCACTACGTTTCCGGGTGGCATCTGAGATAAGTGCTCGCTGGAGACCGCTGCGCCCTGTAACACACGAGGTGGCAGGGTTAGCATAACGGTCCCCTGAGGGCACCGAAGAGAGACGGGCACCGTGTAATGAGGTGTTAACCGCTCTACTTCGGGGGGGAACTGCCCTCGATGGCCTGCGCACTCGGACGTCAGGACCTTTTCTTTGCAGCCTTCTTTGAAATAATGACGGTCCTCAGATCCGTCTTACCCCTACAAGGCTGCTGCTGAGCGCGCCCCCCGTGTCCCCAGTCTTTTTGTGGGGGAGCACGGGAGGCCACGCTCTGCTTTTGAGTGGCACGGTGTGAGGAGCTGGCTTTAGATGTTTGGGGCTGCTCCCGCTCAGCAGCCCCGGAGACATGAGTTCGGCGAGGGAGAAGCTTTTGAAAAGCAGCCGCTTGTTTGGCTGACTCCTGGAACCTCTCGACGACCGAATTTACTGCGTCGCCGAAGAGGCCAGAAGAAGAGATGGGAGCATCCATTAATAAATGTTTATCTTTTTCTTTAATGTTGCTTAAATTCAGCCAGAGATGCCTCTCAGTGGCCACCAGGGCTGCCATAGACCGGCCGATAGATTTAGCCGTCTCCTTAGCGGCCCTGAGAGACAAATCTGTGGCCCGACGCAGTTCGCAAACAGCGTTCGGGCCAATACCCCCGCCTTCATCTAAGTCTCCTAACACCTCAGCTTGGTAAGCCTGCAGCAAAGACATGGTATGTAAACATGCTGCAGCCTGACCAGCCGCTGAATAAGCTTTACCCACCAGATTTGATGTTAATTTAACTGGTTTGGTGGGTAACACCGGGGCCTTAAGGGAAGATGCAGATTCGGGAGAGAGATAGCTCGCGAGCGTCTCTTCAACCCTTGGCATCTCCCCATAACCGTGCTCCTTATATTGGGATATAGAAGAATAGTGAGATGTTTGTGCACTGTAAACTCTATATGATGCTGGTTTTCCCCACGATCTCGACACCTCGGTGTGGAGATCGGGAAAAAAACGGCAGACCCCGGCGTTGAGGTTGTGCGCGAGAGGGCAGGAAGCGTTCGTCCAGTTTACTTTTTGAACGAACGTCCTGCTTATCTGACGGCCAATCTATATTTAATCTTTCGACCGCTCTCGTCACAACCTCAATCAGCTCCTCAAACGCGTGAGATTGAGGTGGCGAATCCTCAACATCACGTGAGTCAACACTAACAACATCTAGTTCCTCGGAACTAGATAGTTGTAGTGTTGGTGCCTGTATCAGGGCGGAAGAAACCGCAGCGCGTGCTTCCGAACCCTGATACAATGCACTAGATCTGTCAGGTGAAGGCAGAGATAAGGCCGGGCCCGTCTCTAACCCCGCTGACAGATCCATTTGCGAACCCCAAGTCTGAAGCCTTCGCAGTGCCTCAGCAGCTGCGGGACCTGAGCCTTGGGGAACGCGAGCCTGGGCGTCCTCGCTAAAGAACGCCAGGCGGGATCGGAGCGTTCGTAGTGGAAGCACTTCACAGTGCTCACAGCCAGCGCCCTCGAGCGCTGACCGTGCATGCTCCTCTCCCAAACAATCAACACAAAGAACGTGCGTGTCCCCACCCGTTAAATAACGAGGGCAGGGATGCACACACGCTCTGAACTGTTGCTTGCTCGCCATGCTGAATAATATATATATATATAACAGACAACACCAAATATAACAGACAGTTTCACATATAGCGCTTGTGAAGACACAGAAGCTGACGCCGCTTTGTTTTGGGCAGGTTTTATAGTTTCCTGGTTCATGACGTCACCCGCCTCTGACGTTCCGTCACACCATTGGACTGATTTTACATGTGCTTCAATACATCATCACGCAAAGCGTTCCCTTAGCGTCAATTCGACGCAACGCGAGTTCCCTTGAAAGGGAACCCAATATACTATTTCAATTATTGTACATAGCCTACGTCCGATTTATGATTTAACATTGTATTAGCAACAAACACACACACACACACACACACACATTATGCCACTGAGTATATCACAGGAAAACGCTGCGTGAAACTTTGCGCGTTAAGTTCATTCTCTGAGTCCATCTGCTTGCCTAGCAGTATAGTAGCCTGCAGCCTTCTCAATAAGGTGCGAGTTTGGTCTTTTATATCACTCTATTAGTCCATTAAGATACGTTAAGTGCTTTATATTCCAGCAATCCTGAAGGAAACCCTTGTATTGAAGCACATCGCCGCGATATAAAGTTAACAAATACACTTATATTTCTATAAATGAGTTTTTATGAATGAATGGCTTGCTCTAACTGTTGCTCGGTCTTCGTGAACAACACACGCTTGCACCCCCTGCTGGTGTGGTAGATTTACAGCAGATGGAGATTACTCTCGGTAATCCACTGCTTTTCCTGCAGTTCCTGGATGTCAATGTTGAATTTACTGTCGAATTTGAACCACTGAATTTGTAAAGCGAAATAAAATGGACCAAAAATTGCCTGTTGAATATTATAGGTTGTATTTTTAAAAAGTTTGAATATTTTGGATGTGAAATATGAAGGGAGAATATGGATTATTGAATTTTTAATAATGAAAATGTGTTTGAAAAGTTTTGAATTGAAATATTCACATCTTAAATATTCAACCATGTCAAATATGAGCCAATAAAAAATGCAAGTCCTAAAAATACAATGCATTAAAATGCAAGCATAGTTAATGCAATGCCTATTTTTTCAAGTAATGCAATTCAACAGGCTTTTTGTTTCAAAAACATTTGGCATTGTTTTACTTCCATAGCACAGGGCATGAATCATAGCCTGAAGGGAGGTTTGCACGCTGACTCAATAACATTGATTTCCCCTCTTCACCAAACCAACAGCCTGCACTGCTTTACACTGATCCGACACTGATGATGCAAGCACTGCTCCCGAGTGGAAATCGAACTGGGCCGGGTTCTGTCTAGTGTGATATTTATACATCCATAATGGATGTGGATGACTTGTTCTTCTTGCTAACAAGGATATCTTTTGGTTGACAAAATGGAAAGCCCAGTTAATGCAAAGCGTGGAGGAACAACGCTTTCATTCAGACCCTCCTATACTAAACACGCACATTTCAGAGACTTGACCACATCACATCATGAAACAGGGTAACTGATCCTCTCAGAGAACCAGCATTGCACTTTTCATTTCATCTGCATGACGTTTAAAGCTGTTTTGCGTTAAAGAGCAGCTGAAGGGGACAGAAGCTCAGATGCCTGTGGGCACCGACACATCAAAACACTATGAGCTCTGATGATGAATCATGGCTTGTGGGAAAGGCTTAAAGAAACAGGGGTCTCCATCCCTTCCTTTTTCTGTTGTCAGTTTCTTTCTCTCTTTCTCCTATTTAAACTTGTATTAAGTCCATCTTTGTTTACAGCTTAGCTCATAGACTTTGGTGCTGACATCTGAGGGCAGTGACAGCATTGATCAGTGGCCCAGTAAGGTCAGCTGTATTCATAACACCAGCCCTGAAACACACACAAACACACACACACACACTCACGCACGCACGCACACACCCATGCACGCACACACACATACACGTAAACATAATAAACATTAATAAACATACTAAATTAGGTTTTTTGAAAATGTAAAAATGCAGAGAGTTTTCTGTGATGGTTAATGGTTAGGGTAGTTATCTACCTAGTTTGCACAGTTTTTACAGTGTAAAAGTCATTACGCATATGGAGAACCCCCACAAAGATAGCAAATTGTGTGTGTGTGTGTGTTTCAGGGCTGGTGTTCATCACATTTCTGCATTTTTACATTTTCTAAAAAAACGACTTCTGTATGATTTATAATCTTGTTTATGTTTCATACTGTTCTGTTTTATCAAACTATACAGAATGGACGATTAAAGCAGTATAATTGCTTACTTTATTTATCACATGTGCATAACAGCATTACAATCATAGACATAATAAATACATAGACGCCCTATTGACCGCTTTGGAGCGTTGCTGCGATACGTCAACGTGTCCACCATTTTGCGGAGGGCAAGACTGCGCTGTGAACAAATGCAAGTAAACGGGTGAGCTGCGGTTTTCCTGGATAAAAACAATAATAACGTTTACATTTATCAGCCGATTTCAGTGGTTTGCACGTGGTGTACGTTACTATTACTAATTATATAATTACCAAATACAACCAGAAAAAAATGTTCAGTCTTGTTTGTGAAAGGTAATTCCCAGAGACCTGTTTTCAATTGTGTGGCGACTTGTACAGCCCCAAGCAGCGCACGAAACAGGCATTTTTCTCAATTCCCATAATTTGAGGTATGGGCAAGTTGCCCTCCTTGATATGGCGGCGCCGTTGACGTACGCTCCAGCAGCCAATAGGGTGTCTATGTATTTATTATGTCTATGATTACAAGTGCCATAGCCTAGCTCTCTGTCTGTACGTCACTCAAATCTGTCCGTGCGTCACTCAAATCTGTCCCCTTGGGAACATGACAGGAAAACTAACAATCCACTTGTTACATCCTTTCTCTTTTTTCTTTTTCTTTTCCTCACAAGTTATACATTTTCTTTGTAAACAAAATTAACATTTTCTTCTTTGTAAACAAAATTAAAATTTTCTTCTCAGTGCCTTCAGATGTAAACATTAATGCTTCAGAAAAAAGCATGTAATGATCCTGCCTAAACTCAAAAGCAAACTTATAATATGTCCTCTTAGGATATTACTTCAAGTGTATATTTTGTAAAGTTATTCTTGACAAATTAACTGCACTCAATAACTCATTTACCCTTTTCCCCTCTCTTTTACAGTGCAACCGCACCTCACAACTATATTTAGAAAATGACCAAACAGGTCATATGTTAAACTCACTTAGTATAATCCCTCAAATAGGTAGGCATTTTAACCTGACGACCAGACCTTGTAGTAACAGTGTTTTGATCACTACCCTGACCACGTTCAGCAGCTACAGTTTGTGTGTTTGTCAAAACCCCTGTTTGTTCAGATGTTGAGGGTGGGCAGTAGTTGTGCCTGAGGTGGCGACGGTTTCTCCTCAGAACACTACCCGACTCCAACTCAACCTCATAAGATCTGGGACTCACTGGTCTAATCACTCTAGCTGTTTTCCAGGTTTTACAAGGCTCAAATGGTTAGACACGAACACTGTCCCCTGATGTGAAACAGTCCAAGTCTTTTGCTGTACGGTTGTAGTATTTCTCCAGTCTTTGTCTGTTGTTAATCAGTCCCTGTTTGTTGTTTGACACTTTAGGCTCCAACAGTGTCTCTTTAGTAGGAAGAAGGGTCCGGGTCCTCCTGCTGAGAAGTCTCTGTGCTGGACTGGTGGCGAGACCTTGGCTCGGTGTGTTGCGATGGTCCAGTAGGGCTAAGTATGGATCCTGTCCAGCAGCAGCAGCTTTCTGCATAAGACGTTTTGCTGTTTTGACAGCTGACTCAGCCTTTCCATTGCTTTGTGGGTACCCGGGTGACGATGTTCTATGGACAAATTCCCACTTTTGGCTGAACATTTTAAAGTCATGTGATGAGTACTGTGGTCCGTTATCAGAGATGAGGAATCCCCTGCCGAGCAAAGTGTGCTTTCAGTTTGTGAATCACTGTGGTACTTTTGGTGTCCGGTAAATAATCCACCTCCCAAAAATTTGAATAATAGTCCACGGTTACTAGGTAGTCTTTATTGTGCCAAGAAAACAAATCAGTTCCTACCTTAGCCCAAGGTCTGTAGGTAATGTCATGGGGATGCAATGTCTCTTTTTGTTGCTTAGGGTCAACTGACCCGCAGATGTCACATTTGGAAATAAACCTCTTTATTTGCTCAGTCATCCCTTGCCAGTACACACTCTCGCGTGCTCATCTGAGGCAACCTTCCACGCCCAGATGTGTTGAGTGTATGCGGCTGGTCAGGTCAGCTCGTAGTTTGTCAGGAATAACTGCTCTTTCTCCCCTGAACACTATGCCATTCTGAAAGCTCAGCTCGTCCTGAAAAGCAAAATAGTGTTGAATGTATTGCTCAACGTCTTTTTTGTTCTTAGGCCATCTTGTAAGAATCAACTTAATCACTTCTTGCAACTTTGCTTCCTCCTTTGTTGCATCGCGAATGGCTGTTAGTCCTTTTGCAGAGATTCTGCCTCTGCGTCTCCCTGATAGCTTTCAGGTAAATAAGCTCTGCTTATTGTGTCAGCTAGTAGCATGTCTCGCCCAGGCACATAGATCACATTAATGTCGTATTTCTGCAGTCTGAGTAACATTCTCTGCAATCTATTTGGTGCACTAAGTAGCGGTTTTCTCACAATATTCTCTAGTGGCTTATGGTCACTTTGAACAGTCACTTTTCTACCATAAGTATGTTGATGGAACTTTTCCATTCCGAACACTATGGCCAAACATTCTTTTTCTATCTGTGCGTAACCCCTTTCTGTGGGTGTGAGCGCTCTGCTCGCAAATGCCACAGGTTTACCTTTCTGTGTCAGGGCTGCTCCTAGTCCTGTCTCTGAGGCATCACATTCCAGGGTTAACTCCTCATTTTGATCATAGTACTTTAGCAGTGGTGCGTTTGTTATTTTGTCTTTCAATCTTTTAAAAGCTGTCTTGTGCACCTCAGTCCACTCCCACATGTTGTCCTTGTGTGTAAGTTGTCTCAAAACTTCACAGTCATCAGAAAGATGATCACAAAACTTTGAAAGGTAGTTCAGCATACCTACAAGTCTCTGTACCCCCTTAACATCTGTAGGCCTCGGCAACTCCTGCACTGCCCGCACTTTCTCCAGGTCAATGCGGAGGCCTTCTGCTGTCAGCAAGTGTCCAATGTAGGGTACAGACTCTCTCCTTAGTTTAAACTTCTTTGCAATTGAGTTTAATGTCTCTTTGTCTGCACCTCATTAGAAAACATCTCAAGTTTTTCTCAAGATCCTTGTCCGCTTCCTCTTGTGTATCACCCTCCCCCGTGATCAGTATATCATCCTCAATGATATACAAACCCGGTAAGCCCTCTAGTGCTTGCATGAGTTTCCTTTGAAAGACTTTCGGAGCTGGGCTTATACCCATTGGCATCCTGAGCCAACGATACCGTCCGAATGGGGTTGCAAAAGTGGTGAGGTAACTGGGCACTTCATCCAGCTTGACGTGCCAAAATCCATGCTTTACATCACAAACAGTGAATACCTTCGATTTTGAGAGTCCTGGTAGGACATCATCAATAGTCGGAAGAGGAAAATGGCTCTGTTTTAGTGCTCTATTCAGTGGCTTGGGGTCAATACAGATCCTTGGCTTTCCATTTGGTTTTGTCACTGACACCATACTGCTTATCCAGTCAGTGCTGCGCTCCACAGGTGCTATGATTTCTTGGCTTTCAAGGCTCTTTAGTTCCTCTTTGAGGGGGGTCATCATTGCTACAGGCACTCTGCGTTTAGGCAGTTTTACTGGTGGTACACCTTTGTCTATTTCAATGTTGTACTCGCCTTCTAGGCAGCCAACGCCTGTGAAAACATCTCCGAACTCTGACTTTATTTTCTCCATACTTGTCAGCTGCACACTGTTGTCAGTCGTTTTGTCTGTACTTTGTGTTTTCACTAAACTGTCAATCGCCAGTATGTTCTCATACTGCACTTTGATCAATTTCATGGCTTCACTAGCCTTTCTTCCCAGTAGCGGGATCCTGTCCTCCTGGTCCACCACTTGAAACTCAAGTCTGTATAGTTTCTCATTTCTCGGATTTCGGAGTTTGACATTACATTTTCCAAGTGGGCGTAATCTGCTTTTGTTGTACATGACAAGTACTTTCTCTGTGTGATCCAATGGTATATTTGGGTTCAACAGTTGCATTGGGATAACATAACAAGTAGCACCACAGTCTATCTGAAAGTTAACTAGCTTTTTGTCCAACAACATCCCTGCAAAGAGATGTTGACTTTTGCTGTGTGCATCTTTCACTTGATTTATTGTCTCTTGGTTTTCTCTGATATCTGTTATTGTCATGATGTCCTCACACGATTCACTTGACTGTGATATTGTGTGTACCGGTCTGCCTTTCTTATTTTTCTCAAACTTGGACTTGCATTTTGCCGCAAAGTGGTTCTCTTTTCCACATTTCTTACACTTCTTTCCATAGGCTGGACATTTGTGTTTATTTTTCTCATGTGTGTTGCCACAAAAGTTACAGTTAATCTCCTCCTTTTTGTCTCTCCTTGGATTTGTCTTCATTGCATGTATTTCTTCCACCGTTTTACCTTGAATGGTTTTTCTGTTCTCTTTTGACAGTTCAGTAGCTCTGTATATTTGCATGCACTTATCCAGCGTTAAGTTTTCTGCCCTTAACAGTCTTTCCCTCATCGCAGGGCTCTGTGTACCACACACAATGCGGTCTCTTATTAGTGAGTCCTTAATGTCACCAAAATTGCATGTGCTGGCCAATACTCTCAAATCGGTGACATATCTGTCAATATTTTCATCTTGGCCTTGGTCTCTAACAAAAAACGTATATCGCTCAACCGTCTCATTCAGTTGCGGATTGCAATGTTTATCAAACTGCGTCATCATTGTACTCACTGTCCTCCTCGCAGATGTATCACCGCTTGTCAGCGTTTCCAAAAGTTCCCTCCCTCTCTCTCCGAGGAGGTAATTAAACAACTTAACTTTAGTTGTCTCCTCTGCATCGGGCATCGTGAGGTCCGTATACAGCGTAAACTCCTCCTTCCAAGTTTTCGCTAAGTTGGCTGTATCCAAACAAAGTATTGGAGACGGCCTGAGACCATCCATCGCGACGTCTGGCGCTCTTTTCTGCTCCCGCTTCGGCTCCGTAAACACTGGACTGTCCCTTGCTCGAGCTCGCGGGCTACGCTAACTACAACAAGCTAGCGGCACTCTTCAGTCTTCACGGCTCGTTACTAACTTCGGCTGAATTCACGACCGCTGCCACCATGTTTCATACTGTTCTGTTTTATCAAAGTATACAGAATGGATGATTAAAGCAGTATCATTGCTTACTTTATTTATCACATGTGCATAACAACATTACAAGTGCCGTGGCCTAGCTCTCTGTCTGTACGTCACTCAAATCTGTCCGTGCGTCACTCAAATCTGTCCCCTTGGGAACATGACAGGAAAATTAACAATCCACTTGTTACAGTTTACCCATGGGGACCTCTATTTAGGTCCTCACAGTGACACAAGTCCCCATGAGTCTGTGTGCATTCAGGTTTAAGTACCCACTGGGATAGAAAAACATGTACACAGACACGCAAGCACGCACACACACACGCACGCACGGACGCACGCACGTCGCACGCACACACACACACACACACACACACACACACACACAGACACACACACACACACACACACACACACACACACACACACACACACACACACACACACACACACACACACACACACACACACACACACACACACACACACACACACACACACACACACACACACACACACACACACAATACCAGACCTGGTAATAAATGCAAAGAATCCACTTTATCTAAATACTCTAACAGGATATTTTATTTAATAGTTTATATATAATTATTTTATTTTAATAGTTTAATCATTTTATTTAATATTTTATTTAATAGGACGAGGCCGAGGGTCGTGAGAGATACAAGACCGGTGTGTCGCGCAGGTGTAGCTCATTATCAATCACGACACCGGCCTCGCGCCGTTCTCTCACAGCCCTCGGCCTCGTCTTGCTCGCCAAATAAACTAACACACTTATACAACTATTAAAATAATAAATTATACATTTTATAAAAAAAAAATATATATATATAAAAGTGCTAGCACCCCTCCAGTTCTACTGGCACCGCTCCAAGTGGGATTTGAACCGGCATTTCCGTCTTGGGATATGCTAACAAGGACGCTAAAGACCGCTGCCTCTTGCGTACCTCTTGAGGTTTACTCGCACAGCTCTTACTAGCTGGCCTCCATTACACTCACCCTCTAACCCAAACTCCCATCAGGGTCACGGCACCAAAGCAACCAGCCCTACTCGACCCACTCCGAACGGGATTCGAACTGCCGTTTCTGGCATAGGAGCTAGGCACGTTAACAAGAACGCTAAAGTCACTAGAGCGCCTCTTAAGGCCAGGGGAGTGAGGTTTACCTGCACAGCTCTTGTTAGCTGGCTTACATTACACTCACCCTTCTAAAGCTCACTTCAATCTGGGTCACGACACCAATGTAACCCCTCCAGTTCTATTTGTACCACTCCGAGCAGGATTCAAACCGGTGTTTCTGGCATGGGAGGTGGGCATGCTAACAAGGACGCTAAAGACTGCAGCATCTAGCGTTAGTCAGACACTTTACTGGCCCCCATTACACATGCTCTACTGCTTGAGCTACAGGAAATTATTTCTTATGACTCTAGTACTGAGGCTGTCTGCCCTGAAAACAGCCCGGGGGGTAAAGCAGAGACCTGTTTATACAGGATAAAGACACATTACCATCCATAATGCTCTTGTCTGCTCTACAGTTAGTTTATTCTGAGATGTTAATCCACACATTAATAATAAAGCTTACCTGGGCACAGTTGACAGGTATGTTACAAGTCGTCTCAGGTCCTCATGTTTTATTCGGTCATGGTTACTCCTAGCGGGAAAGGTCAGGATGGGGCCACCTCTCTTATCACGACCTCCTGTAAACGACCCAGAGAGAACATAAACCTTGCACACATGACACTCACAACAGAGCATATCTAGTGAGCTTCCAACTAAAACAGCATTACTGGGAATCACAGCTTAAGTTTTAAGGTGTAGAGGTAAAGTATGTTTATGGAGTGCCTTAAGGGAAGGACCCTTGGAAGTGACCTGTAGGTGAAAAAAAAAAGACTCACAATTCCGTGGCCAGAGTTTTGCAATTCATCCACTCAGTTTATAAAAAGTACTCACAGATTCTTAAATTCTTCCCTCAATTTAACAAATCACACCCATGAATTAATAAAACATACCGGTTAATTTTCAATCTGTGCGCTTAGATTTGTAAAACTTACCTTTGGTTTTTCAATCTGTACCCACAAATTCATAAATGTAGCTTTTGCAATCTGCTCCCACATTTTCACAACCTGTACTCACAGATTTGTTACTCATCTCACAAGATTAACTGGAACATAAATCACTGTGCCTCAACAATATTTTGATTTTTGGATGTCATGCTTGAAGAAAATCAGTAAATTTAGCCAGCTGTTAATACATCAATGCATGTGAAATAGCCGCAGGTCAAAATCTGTAAAGTTTAGAGTAAACACTTCTACACCCAAGCTGAGAGATATATATTTCATAGAAGAATCCCATCACATCTGGATCAGTCAATAACAGATCTTATTCTGGATGTACTGTAGTAATTCCCAGTGCACTAAACGGGTCATGACATGGATATTTTTTTATAAATCTATTACTGCTTCCTGGAGGTTCACTTGTAATGATAATAAAGTTTTTTTTTGCATAAAAGAAAAACGGTTATTTTCATCCCTCATTCTACGACTCTCTCTGAAATGATCCATTTTTAAGGAGCGGAACTCAAGGCTTGTCAGTAAACGGCCACTGTTATGATTGGCTAATGTTACTGCGTTGGAAACGATAAGTGTTTTAAAAATATTATCCATATAAAACCTTAATTTACAGGCAAAGCATACTGAAATCATATACGGTTTGTGATGCAGCTGCTGTCAGATCCAATACAACAGACTGCTTCATCTGTCAACAAAAGTTTCTTTGCAAACTCTCCATTACACTTTGACTCATTTACAGAACAATCTGCAGTCAAATGCTCAGAATAAACATATGATCCATAAAGGGATCTTATTATGCAAATTCTTGTTTTCCTTTTTCTTTGGAGTGTTATGTAGCTGTTTGTGCATTTATAAGATCTGCAGAGTTAAAGCTCAAAGTCTCAAACCCAAAGAGATATTCTTTGTAAAAGTTAAGGCTCAGCCACGCCTTCCTAAAACGCGTCATTCAAACACAAAGGCTGATTCTAAAAAGTGGGGCAATTCCATTTTAGCAAGTACAGCCTGGCGCTTCTGACTCACAGATACAGTCTGTTAGTATGTTTTCATATTTTAAAAAATTGCTTCTGACTATTTAAACGCAAGTTTTGAGCAGTATAGTACAGAAGCGTATTGCATTCACTTGAGGAAAAAAATCTATTCTGTTTTTCTGAATTAACGAGTTAATTATCTCAGAATTACGAGATAATTTTTCATGGAAAAAAAGTTTTTGCTCTGTTTTTCTGAATTGACTTAATTATCTCAAAATTAATGAGTAATGAGTAACTCATTAATTAATAAAACAGAGTGAAAAAAATACCTCCGTAGTATAGAGTAGCGCTTGTTTTTCATTTCGCGCTTGGCTTGGCTTTATGTTTACATAGTGTTCTCCTCCCATAACACGGTGTGACGCGTACAAAAGTCATTATAATCAGTAATTATGTTCCCAATGGATGCAACATATAAAACCTTACCAATCTGATACTTTCTGGTCCAGACGTGCGTTGGTCATCTGCATTTTCCGGATCAGATTCGGGCTCGAATTGATTAGGTAGTACCGACATTATTACCTGTCATTATTGCTTTGGGAGCTGATGTTCCAAATATGATATGCTTAAGGTATTCGGGCCAATCACAATGCACTGGATCGCTGGCCAATCAGAGCACACCGCGCTTTTCAGAACAATGAGCTTTGTAAAAATCGTCACGTTTCATGAAGGCGGGGCATAGAGAAGCAACAATAATGTATGGTATGTGTAAGATAATGACTTTTTTTTACAACCTAAAACTGCATAAACACATTGCATTAATCCAAATACACAAAACATTTTAGAACCGTCAAATGAACCCTTTAAAAATAAACCCTGCACTTCTGAAATTTATACAGAAATGAGCAAATTAGCTGTTTAAACAGGACGCGTCAAATTAAACGTTCCTTTAAGCTTTCATTTGTAAACTTGTAGGCAGACTCAAGCACATGGATTCGAGTACTTCAGAAAGTGAAAGTGAAAGTGCATCTGTATACTGTATCCAGTGTAGACAGCTACAATGATTACAACGGGTTCTATACCACTTATACCAAGTGTAGGCAAATATCAGCCGTTAAGCAACTGAACACCAGTGGGCGGGGACTATATTGTATGATTTCATGATGTATTCATAACTATTCGTAGAGGTTTTGCTCTGGAGGCAGGCATATGCAAATGTGTTTGCCCGTGTGATGTCACAGATTCCACAATATCCAAACAAGTCATTTTTGGAGCTTGCTTAAAAAAAATGCTAGGATGATTTAAGCTCTGAAACTGGCAGGAAGTTTTAATGGTAAATTTCAAAATATCAAGGCAAATTTGATTTCTCACGTCATAACCCATTTAATGTTCGAATGTTCTGTATTCCATTATTCTGCATTCATCATTTGGTTTAGCCCAACAAATACAAAACCTAGACCAACAAGTTCCCCACCAGCTGGTACACCACCAACACTAGAGCCAAACAATGAAATCCCAATGCCAAACGTAATTAATTCTCAAAACACGAGAGTGAGTAAAAGACAACAGTATGAAAATGAGAATAGATCACATTCAGAACATCTCACAGATCTCACTCTCACCTGATACAAACGCTATTTTTTCTCTCAGTACAGGAAGGACATCAGACGCCTTCACTATGCCTTCACTTCTGAAAGACCCTGTGAATAAAAAATAGAGAAAAGCAAGATTATTTTCATTTGCAATCTAATTTTCACTTATTACATTCCAACATAATACATAAACTTACACAGGAAATACACATAGGCTACTAAGTGGTTCAGAATTGGAAGGCTGCATCCTCCTTAAACCAGTCTAAAGCTTCCATGTCCTCCTCAGCTACGTCATAATTATTGAAATATACATTACATTAACAAACTATTATTGCAATACAGTGAAAGACAGCCATCTGTGGTCAACACATCTGACATGTATTAAATGCCGTAGTTACTTCGTTTTTTGTTTAAAGATACATAATTAGGTCTCCTAATTTCAACATATTTTTATATATCCAAGACCTTTTTAGTGATAATCTGATTCATTTAAAAATGGAAATGTTGCATTTTCAAAACCAATGGCAGGTAAAATTGAAGAACATTGTTGAAGCTGAAATTGGGTTTTAGGAGAAATGTGTAAGACTTTTAAGATGGCTCTTAAGATCAAGATAACTCCTGTGAGAACTCCATTAGATCTTCTGAGCTATGAAAACGCAACCCCTAAGCAATCAAATGTTCCACTGGGTCTACAGTAAACTCCTCCACACATAAACATCTTCCTTCCTGTCCACATCTATCTCCTCTGTATTTATCATGACCAACCCTCTATCTCTCAGTCTGGACTTTTTAATCTGACTATCATAAAACAGCAGAGCCCTCGGAGAGAGATGATAAGAGCCATCATAAACACTCAGAATACAGGATGAAGCCGTCTGAAGCGAGGTGTCTCCTCATTACTACACTTTTCCTGAGGACTCTCTCTTCACATGAGTGGATCAGTGCTGCTGATTTTTCAAAATTAAGGCACGCTGGCGACCCTGCGAATGAACGACTACATTACAGAAGTTCACAGAGGAAGATGATAATGAAAGAGCTCCAGCAGTTCGGCTGATTATGCATCAGATTCAAGGCAGATGTAGTTCAGCAGATGATTGAAAACATGGATAACATTGCCTAACCAATGATTTGGTACTATGATTTGCTAGTTAGCAGCAGTAATTGATTACAATGAATTAGTTGGCGTGTAACATTCTCATTTGCCGTAGGCTCATTGGAGAAATGTACCTCTAACTATATTTATGTAAAACTCTAAAAACGTAGCTATACATACATTTCACGGTGGTTTCCAGTTGAAATAAACACTAATGGCAATTCAGAAATTTTTCAGAAATTATTATTACAGAGGTGGATTCTTGATAGATAAAGATTTAATTTATTATTATATTATAGTATTTAATAAAGTCGTATTTTCGCACAGTTCTTTATGACCTCAAAACACTGTTACCATAGTGCATGGTTCATAAACGAATACATATAGATGTTTGCTTCTATAACGAAGGCCAGCTAGTAAGAGTTGTGGGAGTAAACCTTACTCCCCTAGGCTTTATAGGCTGTGGTCTTTAAAGTGCCTGCCTCCCATGCTAGAAACGGCAGTTTAAATCCTGTCTGGAGCAGAGTTATTAGGACCAGTCACGATGGTGCCATGACCCGGATGGGAGTGAGGTTTATGGGGGATAGAAACGCCAGTTTGAATCCCACTCGGAGTATTGCGAGTAGAACCGGAGAGGAAACACAGGGGTTCACACACAAAAGTATAGCTTTTGATTTGATTTTTTTTACTGCCGTGATATCTACAACAACTGACATAATAAATTGTTGCTGCATTCATCTGTTTTGAAAAATGTGCAAAACTTGAGTTGAAAGTGCCACTAAACATAATATTATTTTGTTGCTATTTCTGAAGAATTTTACTGGAAGCCTGTAAGTTTTAAATGTGTATTTTTAGCTAAAAACTTATTAGTCTCTGAATCTAGGAATAGGGTTACCAGACATTGACTGAAAGCACAAAACTCCAACTCTCTTCCATAGGCTCTTTACCGTCTCTTTCTTGACTCATTATTTGACCAAATGACCACATTTAAAACATTGATATACAGTAAATGCAACAGTTTAAAACGTTTACCGTGCTGCATACTTCTTTACACACTACCTTAACAATACTTTAGTACACAGACCGTAGCTGCTGAAAATGTGTGCTAAATCAGGTGTGAGTCAATATGAAAGAAATCTGTACACTCTGTACCTCTAATAACAGGGTGAGTGGTGTTAGAGAGGTGGAATGAAGGAATAAATGAGAAAACGAGGAGAAACACAGGAGGCACAGAGTAAGGAATGGACTGAGAGGAGCAATAATGGGGAATAAATGAGGGATTGGATTACAGAAAGACTAAAGCTCAGACAGAGAGCTCAAGCCGCTCTATCTCCAACCCCATTAATATGAGAGACAGCATCAGATCAAAGAACGGCCCGTCTGTCTGCGCCCAGCTCACTTAAACACCTGCATTAGTGCTCAAACTGTCTGTCCTCCTTGAGGGCAAATGGAAAATGTATAAAGGGAAGAGGGGAAGTGTACTTCCCTGTACCTCTAGCTTTCTCTCTCTGGATATAAAGGTCAAGACATTGACCTCATTAGTATGAATGTTTTGAAGAACATCAATAACCTATTTTGGTTGACTTCCTTCCCAGTTGCTCTTTCCCATTTCTAACCTCATTCTAATAAATCTGTATTCATTTACTATTCTATACAATACTGCAGGTCCAACATAAGTTGAGCTATATTGACAACATTTCTGTGGCAAAATGTCCATTATTTGTCCATTAAATTTATTTGACTTGTCCTTCATGTTTAAAAACATCTTTACAGTAAAGACACACAAAGGATGTCTATGGGCTCAGTGCAACAGAGGATTTTAAAAGAAGAAATCTTACATACTCACAGCAGTGAGCAGTATCTATTAGCCGTAACATGTTTGCTCTGAAGAAGAAGCAGCAATAATCAACAGCAGTAGCAGTAGCATAGCAGATCTAGTCTGCCAAGACCAAATACATTAACATTGCCATATTCAACAACATGCTAAAATTATTCAGAGAGTTGTCATGATTGAAATTTGTAATCTGTTTTACTCCATCAAGGATCACATCTTTGACAAGGAGCTGTGAATAAGTGTTTCAATGCATTTCTCATGCCAGTCACTTTACTTGATAATTTAACAAATACGTAACAAAAGTCTTTTTCAGTTATTCTTCACAGGCATGTAATGCCACTTCATTTCCTTTCCACTTTGGTCTTCAGTGCACTGATGAGTGAACTGGAAGTATACTTTCAATGAGTTGAAAGTGTGCTCAGAGAAGTTTAATGGAGGATCCTACTGCGTGTAATAGCTTAGACCCTTTAAAGAAGGTCAAAAAATTCATTAGATAAAAAGTGAAGGAAGAAAAGGCTACATAGCAGTGAATGTGACATCACTAGGTTTTGTGTCTTGAATAGGGCCTTATTTTCATCTATTTACAGGCAGCATAGTTTTATCCTTTGTTAGGAGACAGCTGGTAAGTGCTGAATGAATGTTAGTAGGTTGCAGCGAGCATTTATTGTCATTAGTGTTTTCAGCATCTTGAATGTATTGAGAGGAAACAGTATCAGACAAAAACCTAGTTCCTCTAGTTTCTTCATGGTTGTCTACAGAACTGAAGGCCTCGCAATCATTCAAATGAGCGCTCTTTGTCACAATATAAACTACAAATTGCAGAGGACTTTATGCTCAACATTAACTTAGTGAGCATAATAAACAAGTTTTGGTGGGAAGATATGGGATGTTGGGTGCTTGTGCATTTTGTGCACACAGATTGTCTGCTTTGATCTTGTCTATACATGTTTGTGCATCAGCAGCATTTATAAATTATTTTCTTGCCATAGGAAATCTCCATAAATCTCACCAGCAGCGTAACCAGATATTGTCCACCTTGACCAATTCAATGAGTTATCCTCATTGAAATCTAATTGTCTGTTACTATAATGATCCACAAAATTACAGAAAACTTCTCATTAACACTAATAAAAAAACAACAACAGTAGCAACACAACAATTTGCCCAAACCCCCTCCTCCTGTTGTCAAGGACACCGTAACCCCCAGCAACACATCCAAGGAAACCAGGTCAAGTCCATCCCACTGAAAGAAGCTCTGCCTGCTTTCTCCAGCATGACTCTGGAACAGCTGAAACATTTATTACAGGACACACCAGAATTACAACACACACTCAAACACAGATATCTTCAAAGCAATCTTAGCATATTGCCTATAGCAATGGAGTACAGCAAAAATATGCTGATTGGATGCTTTGTTTCTATCCTCGGAAAGAAAAGGAATACGGAGATCCAGGTAATCCACAACACAGAATCCAGAGATTGGATTGAACAAAACACAAATCCCATTTAAACGGATCCCCATATTGGCTCAGTAAATCAAGCTGTTATGGACACATGGGGATCCTGTACTGTACTTGATGTCTGAAATATGCCTGCATGGCTCAATACACATCTATTAGGTCAATGACACACGTTTGCTAATGCTCTGTAATAGAAGAGATCATCGGTACAAACAAAAAGAGAGTCTGTAAGATCATTCCTGTGAGTGTGCAAAGTAAAAAAGGGGCCTCTGACATGACAATATTTCTGTGTCCCAAAAGCACCTTTCTGAGGTCCAAAACATTTCACTTAACACAAATCATTTTTTTTCCATAGAGAAAAAGGTGCACTTTATTGTATTAAATGTGCACTTGTCGTGTACTTAAAACCTTAAAAGTAGATTTTTTTAAAATAAACTGTGATTGCAGAAAGTAAAAGGCCACTTAAGTGTTAAAGTTTTACTTTAAAGCACATCTTAAATCTTCATGAAGTACACTTATTTTGATGCGTTGACCACTTAATTTAATTGTATTTATTTTATAATTTTAATATATAATTAATGTTATTTCATATTACATTTAAAGTTGATATATTTTAAGTATTCTAAATGAAACTTCATCATTACAAATGTGTAAATGCAAATGTATTTTGTAACTATACATATACATCACATACAGGGCTTGACATTAACTTTTTTGCTCACCGGCCACTATGGCTAGTGGTTTTCCAAAGTTACTAGCCACTCAGCATTTCACTGGTCACAATTTTGACATTGATACCATGGGGAAAAACTGCCATATATATATATATATATATATATATATATATATATATATATATATATTATCTCATAATTTGGCAGCAGTAATATTAGGCTGCTGTCACTTTAAGACCTGATGCACTGGTTATACCACCATTATACTGTTACACATGAGTTTTCTTTCTCAACTGTTTACGTTCACTTAAAACCTCACTGACTGTGTTTACATGAATACTCGCCAAGACCGGCATTTTGACATCATTTTTTGCGTATTTCCCTGTTTTGAACAATTAGCATAGTAAAATATCTAAATTTAGTACTTAGAGGCGGCTTTGTGTTTTATGCACTTTGGATGTAAGCTCAAAATCTGTGGCAATAAGTACAATTATGCGCAATATGCGCAATCCCACAGCAAAATGCAAGCCCTGTAACACCAACAATATTCATCCAGATCAAATTAAACAACTGAGTGAGGAGAGGCGGGTTTGTGTGTCACGCGCTGTCGGAGTGATGAGTGAGAGAGAGAAAGTGCATCTTATAATGTGTATCTATTCAGCGGAAAATGAGTATTGGAAGCGTTTCAGATATTTCAGTATCCATTTGTATCGAAAAATCGATATTTTTGACAACACTACATTGCAATTAGTTTATTATTTATTTCCTTTTTAAAATGCTACAATTGAAATACTATAATGTTCATGTCAAGCCCTGATCATCACAAGATGTTAAGTGGGTAAAAAACAGCATTGCAGTTCATATACATTTAAACTATAATAAATTCTCATTTAATTTGCAATTAACATTCGAAAACTTTCACTTAAGTCTATCAAGTATTAAGTCTACTTAAGTATATATTAAAGTATATTGTATTTACATATTAAGTGCTTTTTTAGAAGCACTAAAGTGTACTTCTTTTTAACAAGGGAGAAAAGAGAGTTCCTGGCTCTTGTACAGAAGGAAAATGACATTTTCTGAAGAAATTGGGACTGTATTTGGCCTCGCAAAACTCACCACCACAATGATAGAGTGTTTTTAGTATTTGTCAATGCAGTGTTGTTGCTATAATGTGAGATCATTGTTAATATGTTGCTGTCCAGTTGTTAGTGTGTTCTGGGTTGTTGCTATGGCATTGCAGTATGGTTGCTTATTGATAACTCGCAACCAAATCTCTATTATACTCTGGTCTCTAGAAATGACTCATGTCCCCATTTTCAAAGTAAGTGTATCAGATTTCACATATTACCTTCAGTCATGGTGAAAACTGTTCATTTAGTCTGATAATTTGGAGAAGTAAAGGTACACCTCTTCTCAATAAGCCCTATGATCTGAGGTATCATATATGACTTAGCTTAAATCTCCAACCGAGAGCAATAGTAATCATAATGCTTGCCTTAGCAAACACCACTAATTAAAAGCATGATTACACTCAGGCAAAGATTACCCTCAGGCCTACACACACACACACACACACACACACACACACCATGGACTGAGAGCTTGGCACTTGACAGCACTGACTCCTGCTATCTAACAATCCACCAGGCAATGAAAATAAACACACACACACACACACACACACACACACACACACACACACACACACACACACACACACACACACACACACACACACACACACACACACACACACACACACACACACACACACACACTGTTTTCTCATCAACAGATATCACACCACAGTTTTCTAACCAAAACCTCATGACATTCCTTCACTTGTCACATGAAAAAACACTTACAAATCTATAAAGTATTGATGGAGAATGCACACCACCATACTAATTAGAAGCTGAGAGGGGAATCAATGTGCCACCAGGACCATCAATATGACCTGCAGCGAACAAACCTAACTAATGTCACGGAAAAAAACACATCAAACCCAATATACCAGCATTACGCACATTACATGTACAAAAATCAAACCACATCACACCCACATGAATGAATAAAGTAAATAAACCAGCCAATTAACATTATGTAGTTAGTATCTATTATGTTTGCAGATTTTCAACTATTTTTTGAGTAAAGATACTGTTTTAATAAAAGTAAATGTGAGATGTTTGTCATAAACCACACACAACAGAAAATAAATGCCTTCATAAAGCTGTAAAAAAAAGCCTGGATATTTTGATAGAGTTAACTGAGACCATGACAATACTGGTTGAAAGTCTCTTCACATCCTGATAGCAATCAATAAAAGAATTGGTCGAACAAATAATAAAATATCTTCTAATAAGTCTCAGGACCAAAAAATATGTTCCTCCAATCATTGCATTCAATGCGAAATGCATCTGCAGCAGTCAGGTGGTACAAGTCAGAGTTGAGGGAACTCGAGCTGCGTCGAGATGCTGTGGGAACGCCTCTGCGTGACTGCGTCATGAAGCACTTATGAAATCAGTCCAATGGCGTGACGGAGGAACGTCATGTGACGTCATCGACCAGGAAACTGTAAAGCACACCAAGTCGGAATCTTGTACCTAACCTTAACCCATGTAGTTACCTTATATCACCCAGTATTTTCTTAGGTAAGTACACTGTAAGTACACGTAAGTGCATGTACTGTAAAATAAAGTGCAATTACAAAATTACAATTACAAAATTACAATATCAAAAACTTTGCTCGATTTCAATGTTAATAACACATCTGTGGAAAGGGTCCATTGTACACTCTTAAAAATAAAGTTTCCAAAATAGGGGTCATAGAAGAACCATTTTGGTTCCCAAAAAACCTTTTAGTGAATCGTTCTAAAAATAACAATTTTTTTAGATGATTTGGCCGCTCAGTCCAACTAGTGTCAGTTTAAAAATCCAAAAGTAATTTTTTTATTAACTTTGAGAAAGGTTTGTGTATGATAAATAATCATTGTGTTAAATTTAATGTAATGAATGGTTCTTTATCTGCATCATTGACTCTAAAAAAACATTTTGTTCCACAAAAGTTTATTTATAGTGGAAAAAGGTTCTTTAGATTATTAATATGTTCAAAAATGGTTCTTTTTAGAACGATTCACTAAAAGGTTTTTTGGGAACCAAAAGGGTTCTTCTATGACCCCTATTTTGGAACCTTTATTTTTAAGAGTGTAATAGGTACAACGCACATATTAAAATAGTATTAGTGTCAATCAATCAATCAATCAATCAGTCAATCACCACGTTCAAACCCAGAGCAGAGCACACAGACAGCCAGAGGAGTGAGTGACCCTGTCTTTCTGCTGATGTCCATATGTGGTGACCTCACCTGACATCATCAACTCTCGGCTGAACATACAGACTCATACACACACAAACTCTCTGTCTCTCTTTACATCATCAGACACCATCTGTCTGTCTGATTGGTGAGTAATTAAAACTGACCAATCAGGAGCTCAAAACATATTGACAGGAGTTTTTAAGGGATTATGGCGGAAAGGAGGCCATGATACCGCGCATGTGCGTATGTGTATTGGGTGGAATCTGTCTGACCGAATTCTATGACATAACAGCAGATGGAGAGAAATTTATAATCAATCCGTGACTCAGAGCATGCATATATAAAACAAACACAAACAGCCCCTCTAACACAGAGACACAGTCGCAGAATATTTCATACACATTATTTACTTATGATTTAATATTTGAATACCGGTATGTGTAGATATTTAAGTATAGTGCAGGTCTTACACACTTTCTTTACATTTTAAAAGACAATGCAAAACTGATAAATTATTTACCCTTTTTCTGAAAACTTTCAAATTCTTGTCCTAAAATTTAAATATATTTTCTATTAAAAAAAGTTGTTTCTCACACAAAGTTTCTCCATCCTTGACTGATAAAGTAAAGTCCTGCTCTGGGACTGTATTTCTGAGGCTTGCCTCACTTTAACATACTTTTATATTATTTAGGAAATAATATATTTTAAAACACACACACACACATATATATATATATATATGTATATATATATTTGTAACTACACATTTGTAGTTGCAATTTAGTGCAATTAAAATATATTAACTTTAAATGTAATATAAATCACAAAAATATAAAACATTATAATAAATAACATTATATAAAGATCATTAAAACAACAATTTAAAGTAAAACTTTTAATTATTACAAAGTGCACTAAAGTGTGTTAAGAAACAGTCAGTAAAGTGTACTCAAGTAAACTTTTATTTAATATTATCTGCAAGTGTATTTAAAAAATACTTTAAATACTTTAAAGATTTGAAGTACACTATACAAGTGCACATTCAGTACAAGTAAGAGCACTTCTTTTTTACAAGGGTATACTCAGGTTGAACTTTAGAAGCTGTACATAAATTGATATTGTACATATCAGTGTCCGTCCAAGCATAAAAACATGTACGTGCATAGAAGCCTATGAATATTAATGAGACCATTGGAATACTAATAAGAACGAAAAGGATAATTTAATACAATTCAATAATGTATGCACACCATATTGAGTTCATCATTACAAGCACATTAAATTGGAGTTAAACAAAGTTTCTGAATATCACCTAGCACTAATGGGTGTGTTTGTGTAAATGCACTCATCATAATATAGATCACAATAATGTACCTTTGGACCTGAATAGACATTTAGACAATTTAGACTGAATAAGGTCAAAAACTATGGAGTGAAAACAGTCTCAAAACCTTTCACAAATGCACGCAAGAGATCCGCATGTGCGCGCACCCATCCACAAATGCACGCGCGAGATCCGCATGTGCGCGCACCCATCCACAAATGCACGCGCGAGATCCGCATGTGCGCGCACCCATCCACAAATGCACGCGCGAGATCCGCATGTGCGCGCACCCATCCACAAATGCATGCGCGAGATCCGCATGTGCGCGCACCCATCCACAAATGCACGCGAGAGATCCACACACGCAGATCAATCCACAAATGCACACCATGAGATCCACAACACGCAAACCAATCCACAGATGCACGCGAGAGATCCACACACGCAAACCAATCCACAGATGCAAGGGAGAGATCCACACACACAAATCAATCCACAAATGCACACGACAGATCCACACACACACACAAAGCAATCAACAGATGCACGCGAGAGATCCACACACGCAAATCAATCCACAAATGCACACCATGAGATCCACACACGCAAACCAATCCACAGATGCAAGGGAGAGATCCACACACACAAATCAATCCACAAATGCACACGACAGATCCACACACACACACAAAGCAATCAACAGATGCACGCGAGAGATCCACACACGCAAATCAATCCACAACAGCACACCATGAGATCCACACACGCAAATCAATCCACAGATGCAAGGGAGAGATCCACACACACAGCGATCCACGAATGCACGCGAGAGATCCACACACACAGCAATAATGCATTATTGTCCTTCCTTACATTGCTTTGCTCACAATCCACAAATGCTTTATCTGTACCTGTAATTTCATGCACAGCGAATCACATGACTTTTGAGACTGTTTTTCCGCGGCCTTGATTCACAAATGCACACAAGCCTATCTGTCCACATTACTATCTGTCCACAAGCCTATCTGTCCACATTACCTGCAAGGATGTGATATGGTGTCTTCCTCCAGAGGGCGCTAACTGGCCTTTGAGCTGAGTCTTTCAAAGGGCTGGATTCATTTCGTTTTCTGATTTGCGAGACAACTGAAGTCTAAACATTTTTCACTAAATACCATATACATAAATGCAAATATAGAGTAAAACCAAACCTCTTCTTTTATTCTTCAACGTATAATCAGAATATATAGCCTATTAAGAAAAACATTCGGATAACAGGACAAATTGAAAGTCTTTAAATTATTTCTGTAACTGTTAGCCAACTACTAGGCTGTACTACGTTTTCTTTTGTTTATATTATTGTAATTCTGATATTATTATCTGCTATTATTATATATTATTATATACTATTATTTCAACCAACTAAATAATGAGACTGAATGATATACTCAATTCAAGGCAATGTTTATTACAAAGCAACCACAACATGAAAACCACTTTAAATTGAAGTAAACAGATTTGGGTGAAAAAAGGCATTGTTCACCCAAAACTGAAAAATCCTCCTGACATCATTTACTCACCCTCAAGTTGTTTTAAACCTATACTATATGAGTTTCTTTCTTAAGCTGAAAACAAATGAAAACATATTTTGAAGAATGTCAGAAACCAGACTGTTAACAGAACCCATTGAACTCCATAGCAGAAAAAAAAAATCAATGGCTACTGTCAACTGTCTGGTTTCTGACATTCTTCAAAATTTCTTCATTTGTGTTCAGCTGAAGAAAAAAACTCATAGAGGTTTGGTTTGGTTTTACTCTATATTTGCATTTATGTATATGATATTTAGTGAAAAATGTTTAGACTTCAGTTGTCTCGCAAATCAGAAAACGAAATGAATCCAGTCCTTTGAAAGACTCAGCTCAAAGGCCAGTTAGCGCCCTCTGGAGGAAGACACCATATCACATCCTTGCAGGTAATGTGGACAGATAGGCTTGTGGACAGATAGTAATGTGGACAGATAGGCTTGTGTGCATTTGTGAATCAAGGCGGCGGAAAAACAGTCTCAAAAGTCATGTGATTCGCTGTGCATGAAATTACAGGTACAGATAAAGCATTTGTGGATTGTGAGCAAAGCAATGTGAGTAAGGACAATTATGCATGATTGCTGTGTGTGTGGATCTCTCGCGTGCATTCGTGGATCGCTGTGTGTGTGTGTGGATCTCTCGCGTGCATTCGTAGATTACTGTGTGTGTGTGTGTGTGTGGATCTCTTGCGTACATCTGTGGATTGCTATGTGGGTGTGTGGATCTGTCGCGTGCATTTGTGGATTGATTTGCGTGTGTGGATCTCTCCCTTGCATCTGTGGATTAATGTGCGTTTGTGGATCTCATGGTGTGCATTTGTGGATTGATTTGCGTGTGTGGATCTCATGGTGTGCATTTGTGGATTGATTTGCGTGTGTGGATCTCTCGCGTGCATCTGTGGATTGCTTTATGTGTGTGTGTGGATCTGTCGCGTGCATTTGTGGATTGATTTGTGAGTGTGGATCTCTCCCTTGCATCTGTGGATTGGTTTGCGTGTGTGGATCTCATGGTGTGCATTTGTGGATTGATCTGCGTGTGTGGATCTCTAGCGTGCATTTGTGGATGGGTGCGCGCATGCGGATCTCGCGCGTGCATTTGTGGAAGGTTTTGAGTCTGTTTTCACTCCATAAAAAACACAACAGCTGCATCTTCACTTTAAGCCAGAACACACACGCACACACACACACACACACACACACACACACACACACACACACACACACACACACACACACACACACACACACACACACACACACACACACACACACACACACACACACACTCTCTCTCTCTCTCCAGAACGTAAACCGCAGTTAATTACTAATTAATGAGGGAAAAGACATACAGCAGTTCACTTGCTTTGATATGATGATTTCATCTTCATTTGCAGAGAAAAGGCTTTCATGACCGTGAGAGACACCGATTAGACCAACAGGAGACAATTTATAAATTACTTAAGTAACCACATATTGTATGTGAACTTCAAAACAAAGGGATACCCGAGCGTCTGCAAGCTATTACACGAATGACAGAAATCCATATGCTTTTCATTAATAATCAGTCAATTCATTGATTGTCTTCATCTCAACTTCTCCAGCTGGATCTCTTTATGTTTAGTCTACAGCCGTGTTTCCTCTCAGCATGAAAACCATCTGAAATACAGTTTGCCAGCAGTTATGGGCATGTAATAGTCACACTGTAAAATAAATTGTAACCAAACATGAATTTTTGCTCTCTATGCGTACACTTAAAGGAATAGTTCACTTAAAAAAGAAGATATTTTGAAGAATAACCAAATTCTGTAACCAAACAGTTGATGGACCCTATTGACTTCCAAAGTATTCAAGATGTCAATGGGGTCCATCAACTGTTTGGTTACCGACATTCTTCAAAATATCTTCTTTTTAAGTGAACTATTCATTTGTGTTCAGAAGCAGAAAGAAATGCATATAGGTTTGAAACAACTTGAGGATGAGAAAATGATGACATAATTTTCATTTTGAAGTGAAGTATTCTTATAAGTGTCCCTTCATTAATATTATACTATCTGGAAGTACAGTTTTTTTTTATTTTTATTTTTTAATATATATATATATATATATATATATATATATATATATATATATATATATATATATATATACTTTTAAGATTTTAAGTACATCGCAAAGTACACATTCAGCAGATTTAAGCACACTTCTTTTTTTACAAGGGCGTGCAAATGCAATCCACAAAACACAACAGATCTTTAGTATGCTTTTCAACATAGAAACTCTGCCCTAGAAAATTTGACCAAATTTTGTCATAGGAGAAGCATTTGAGTTGTGTGTTAATACCAGGTGCAAACTGCAATCTGCTGACCACTTGAGATCCGACTACCTGGGGCAGATGTTACTTCCAGGTGTAAACAGTATCTCAATGAACTAGCCAGGCATGTGTTTTCTCCTGGGTTTTAGAGAACCGTTCTTGCTCAAGAGGAAACACAGGAACAAATAAATTAGTTCACTGCAGCTGTTGCACCAAACCCCCAAAACAAGACATCTGAAATTTCCCCTCACATCTTCAGATGGAATAATGGGTATGATGACAGTGACCTCCTGCAAAAATAAATTCATATATTGTCTGCTTCATGCTCCTTACAAAAGTACAGTCAGTATCATACAGCAATACTTTGACAATACTGAATGATTAGCATTTCATAGTATCCAGTATCTGAAGTTCACCAACCATAGAGCTACTACACAACAGAAACAAAAATATTCCAGGAATAATTTGAGGGAACATCCAAAAAATTTTCTGGCCTCTCATGAACAGCTCCTGTCTGTCCTAAAGGTCTCAGAAACACTCTGAATAAATTGGGATTCCCCTGCGGATGCTCTAGCTACACGGACAGGACTGTCAACAGTAGATGGAATGCTATGCTAATGCCGGATCACCCCTCATTAGTTTTTCCTGCTGGTGCAGAGCGGATGCGAAGTTACCTGAGGGAAGCTGATATCCCAAGTGGGAATCAGTCTCTCGGGGAACGTTTGTTATCCACAGAGCCACTGTCACCACTCATTAGTGGTACCGTATTTCTGAGGTTTGATACACACTCCAAAACTACTGAAAACCATACTGCATTATTCTCTGTTTCCCAGATGTCAAGTATTTATTAAAAAATGTTGACTGATGTTAATTGAGATAAATGTCAAGACAGACCTACTGTGAGCTCTGAGGTTATTAATCAATGATACATGCCTTGATACATGTTGAATTGATCAGTCAAATTCCAGATGCAGAACTGCATATCAATGAATCCTAAAGACAAATATCCGGCTTACAACCATGATTAGGTGCTTCTACATCAGTGTTATTCGCCTATCATTACCCTCTGATTTTAGGGATAAGTTATGGGTAGGGTTAGGTTTAGTTGCATGTAATTGTGCATAATGTATAGTTATTACTATAGGAACTATGTAACGTGTAATAGGGAGATAATAGGAGACTAGCAGCAAACCAATCAGGATGAAGGAGGAAACTGACAAGAAAAATACTTCCGGAACCAAGATAACTGAAAAATGTGGCCATTAATTTTGTTCTATTGAGTACTAAAACAAAAAGTCATTATTATTGATTCCCCCTCAAAGTTGACAGAATACATTTTTTTATTTAATAATGATTTTTTTTTATTTATAAAAACACCTTTATATAAAGCTTAATATAATTTCACTCATCTAAAATCATTGAGTGCTGAGCTGTCATGCACTTATACATATGTAAAATGCAGGTGAACTTCCTGGAAGTAAAAGAGATAAAAAGGGGCGAATTCTGGAACCAAGTATCTCCCAACGCCACTATCACTAAAGGGCTTTCAGGGCTTCTGTTGCCATGGTAATAAGAGCTGATGCCCATTGGAGAGACAGGAAAAGCATACTACTGGAATTACACATGTGCAAAATTTCACTGTCTTCATGAAAACTAATTAGACACTAATCAGATTCACCACCTCCCGCAGGACATTCGACCATAGGCATAGTGAAACGTGTGATGGCAGCGGTCCTGACTAACAGTGAAACCTCCCAAGAGTGGAGAGGAAGTCATTTGTCATGTGGCGGTAACACTGTACAGCCAAGAGCACAACACCTCTGGCACAAAACAGCTTGCTGAAGCAATAAGCCATGAGAGGTCATGCATTACACTGGTTTTACCTAAAGTCTAAAAACCCTTCAAATCGGTCAAATAAACAAGATATATACAAAAAAACTCTAATCCTAAGGATTACATTTTGGTGTGTAACTGGTCCTGCATGCAGCCTGTTCAGGAAAGATGGTCTATTACTTTACCAAGTATTCAGACTAACAAATGCTGGGAAATGATAAAAAATCCAAAACATTTACATTGAAGGAGCCATATCTAGGTGACTACATAACAACATACAAACCATTTTATGTTTTGGTGAATTGGTGGCAATATCTCATTAGTACATTTTCATATGATGTCCTTATGCCCCACACAGTTATTTTTTTCTTTTTCGTTTTTTTTTTAATCGTACATTTCCATGTGAATGAAATTGTAAGAATCTGAACAAAATCACCATCTCATAAAACAATCGTTTTCTAATGAGATCAGGTTGCTATGGAAGCTTGTTTCTGCTATGAAAATAAAAAATATATATATTGAAGATAATTGTAACTATTTATCTCACAATTCTGACTTTTTTCCTCCGAATTGGAAGATATAAACTAGCAATTGTGAGTTATAATGTCAGAATTGCAACATAAACTAGCATAATTTATGCAATTCTGACTATAATTCGCAATTGTGACATTATATAACACAATTCTGAGAAAAAGGTCAGAATTGTGAGATAAAATGTCGCAAAGAATTTGTTTTATTTATTTATTCAGTGGCGGAAACTAGCTTCCATAGGTTGCCACTCTTCTGAAAACCTAGATACATAAAAATCAAATTAATAATTAGCATTAACGAGCTCTTTTGTGAAATCAGTACAATTACTTGATTTAACTTTAGGCTTTTTACGCTGTGCTTTTATTGGTTATCTCAGCTCATCCATTAAGATTTTACCACTGGAACTATCAGTTCATAAACACACCTTGAAAAAGCCAAGAATGGAAGCCTGTGAGAGGTTGAAGGAAGCTCCCTAAATATAGCTGACATTGAGGCATGAGCTGAAATGCTATTGTTATTCAGGCGATGTCATATTGAAGCCTCTTTGCTGTGTGGAGTTAATGGGCCTTGACCAAACGCAGAGGGAGAGGACACATGCAGAACATTTTATAAAGGAGAGAGAGCATGTATTTACCCACACTGACACTTAACTTCACTGCCCTAGAGGATAAATCTCAGATGGGAAATGGGGCAAGGTTAAATTGAGCCAGTGTGTGTGTGTGTGTGTGTGTGTGTGTGTGTGTGTGTGTGTGTGTGTGTGTGTGTGTGTGTGTGTGTGTCATCAAAAATGTCACACACACCTCACAAAATACATTTTACCCACTATGCCTTTCACCATTGGTGTCAATCATCTGGCAAAGGGCAAAGAAGCGTTCAGAACCAGTCAATCATCTTCCAATTCCTCCTACTTTATGGAATACTGGAAGTCTCCACGGATACAGCAGCAGTCTTTCCCTATAAAAACCTGATGGGATTGTCAAAATCTGTTGTGTCAGAAAATGCTAGTCCAGACCGTCAAACTCTTGAATTATTTGTTGCAAGTTGAGTCTTTCCGTAAAATCGCTTTTGGTGTCAGGATGTGATGATTAGTTTTATATCTGTGAAAATAGCTGTATATTTGTCTTGTAGAATTTGCACTTGAGCACTGTTAACATGTTTTTCCAATTTAGTTGAAGATGTTGGAGATGTCTGACTGAGAATATGATGCAGAGTATTCAAGAAATATATGAGTCACAACCTTGAATACAGCATGCAGGCCTTCATCCCTAACAGAAGACACCTGCCTTCCACTGTGAGGAGAAATCCCTCAGAAAGCTCAGAGGCAATTCTTAATTGTGCTCATTGTCTCCAATATATGACCAGAAATGGATAAATATAAAGTCTGCTGATTAAAACAAATAAAGAACCAATGTAGGAGAATGGTTATTATGCGCAAACAACGGGAAGCTCTGTATATTCGTGCAATGTGCGCATGTCAAAAAATCTATTCAGATTTGAAGCTTGTGACATAAATATATGCACATCAACCCAATCACGTTTAGCATTCTTGTAAACACTACGTTCGGATTCATCAATCGGAATTTATTCGGTCCGATTAAAACAAAAGTTGTGCATGTAAACGTGGCCAATGTGAGCAATTTGTGAGCTCATTGTGAATTCAAATGTTGAGAGGAGGCAGTTCAAATATCGGTCACCGGGAGGACATTATATTTCCTCTTTCTCAACACTGGAAAAACGTGGATACTGCAGGATTTGTTAGCAAACCATTTATGCTGTACAGTTGTGTTCTGGACTCAGCGTGGAACTGTTTTACTGGAGAAATGGTGAGTGGTCTCTTTAATTGCTATTCACATATGATATTATAATGCCAATATGCACTGTGGCAGGTACATGTGAACCAGTCATCTTGCCAGCTCAGGTGTGGAATTATCTGGCTTCAATATTTGTGGTTTTACAGGGCTTGAATTTCGGCATGAGATTGTGGGAATTGCGAATCATTTTAGTCATTCCGGCAGAGTTTGTGCTCATACCCAAAGTGCGGCACATACAGCCCTCAGTACAAATACAAACAAAACAATGTCAAAATGCCGGTCTTGGCAAGTATTCACGTGAACGCAGTCAGCTATGTTTTAAGTGAAAGTAAACAGTTAAAAAATAAAATGCATGAGTAACAGTATAATGAATCCGTGTGCCAGGTCTTAAAGTGACAGCAGCCTAATATTCCTGCTGCCAAATTATGAGATAATGTTATAAAATATCTTTATGACAGTTTTTTTTCCTTGTGGTATCGATGCCAAAAATTGTGGCTAGTGAAAATGCTGAGTGGCTAGAAAACAACTGGCCACAGTGACTGGTGAGCAAAAAAGTTAATGTCAAGCACCGATTATAAAAGTATATTGTTCTGGTTTGAGAAACCAGTAGTTCTGATTCTAAACAGCTGATTGAAACCATACAGTAACTGATTGCTGAAATTTTATCAAGGAACACGATTCTCGGGTCAATGTACAGTAATCTCCACAACAGAGCAACCATCCACAACACTTTACCATTGTGGCAGCCCGTTTTACAACACATTTTCTTCAGAAACTGTAAAAATCATTGACTACAATTGGTCGAACATGACCAAATGTGACAATGATACATTCAGCAAACAATGCACTTAGTGGTTCGTTCATCTAATCACTTTTGTAATGGAACACCAACATCCAACATTCTGCAAGACTGTTGTGCTTTAATAAAATAAAGTTTACTCTAAATCAATCAGCACTGAACAACATGGTTTCAAGCGGTTTTGTGTGTGTGTGTGTGTGTGTGTTTGTTTGTGACATCATTGTCAGGGCAATGGTTTGCATAAGCACAGTCCTCTTCTCCATTACTGAAGATCAAACCCTGTTGTGACAGTCCTGCTCTGAGATCAGGAACTGGCTCCATTGTGACACTCTCCCTCCAGCACACACGTGTTCTCTGTGAAACTCAGTCTGCTGCCCATCTGTTGGTCGAGCGGCTGCCAGACAAGCAGGCACTGATCTGAGAGCAGCTTGACTCTGAGGCTGAGATCATATTGCAGTGAACAGAGAGTGCTGGCCACTATTGTAAGTGTGTGTGTGTGTGTGTGTGTGTGTGTGTGTGTGTGTGTGTGTGTGTGTGTGTGTGTGTGTGTGTGTGGCCTGGTAAACCCTACGTTATGAGGACATAATGTCCCCACAAGGATGGCAATATCCGAAATCCTTGTTCGTGTGGGGACATGGCCTGGTAAACCCTACGTTATGAGGACATAATGTCCCCACAAGGATGGCAATATCCGAAATCCTTGTTCGTGTGGGGACATTTTTTGGTCCCTATGAGGAAATCAGCTTATAAATCATACTAAGTGATGTTGTTTGAAAATGTAAAAATGCCGAATGTTTCCTGTGATGGGTAGGTTTAGGGATAGGGTTAGTGTAAGGGAATAGAATATACAGTCTGAACAGTATAAAAACCATTACGCCTATGGAATGTCCTGACAAATCACAAAAACACAGCTGTGTGTGTGTGTGTGTGTGTGTGTGTGTGTGTGTGTGTGTGTGTGTGTGTGTGTACCTAATTAACTATATTTTGGGGACAAATTTGTACCCAGAAGTGACCAAAACCCGACAAAATCTCCAAAAACCTCCCTTTAGGGATGTCCTCATTTGTAAATCTGGTATATAAACAAAGTAATTTTTTTTTTTGTTGACAATTTTAAAAATACAGAACGTTTTGTGTGATGAGTAGGTTTAGGGGAAGGGTTCCTGTAAGGGGATAATATATACAGTTTTTACAGTATAAAAACCATTACGTCTATGGGTGTGTGTGTTTGGGGGGGGGGGGGGGGGGTTAGGGTTAGGGTTAGGGCATGTGTGTGTTCAGGCATAATGTTACCGCCTAAAGGCTTTAAAGATATTATTCTATTATTATATCTACATAAATACGTAAATTAAGGATCATCTTTTAAATAAACTATTTGGTTTCAAAACAGTCCCTCATTGTCTGTGAGATACGGTTTTCTGAGGAATTTAAAAGCAGAAATGTATCATCTTTTTTATAGCACTTATTAATTCTTACAAACAAAAATACTGTTGAAAGAGCTCTAGTTTTGTTTTGAACCTGGAGCATTAAACAGGGATTCTTTGCTTACATCTTTTGTCAGCCGAACCTCTTTGAAGTACACCTTGAGAATTTAAGTTAATCTTTCTAGAATTTAATAACACATTTGCTTGCTCAATGTTTTTGATGTTGGGTCATTTTCATTTATTTGTTTTACATTTGCATGATTTGATTCATTAAACTAGTTCATTTAATTAGCCACTTTTTTTTTTGGTTTTCATAAACTCCCACACCCCTTGCAGTTTCCTTATGAGCCCCCAGGTGTTGGCGAACCCCAGTTTTGGCATTTAGCTTCATAGGGTAACAATGTTGTCAATACTATCCATGTTCACTAGGATCCGCGAAGATGACTAAAAATGCTGTATTCTACTGCCAGGCCATACAAATGCGCATGCCGTCATCGTTTTCAAGGGCCAAATATATATTGCCTGTAAAATTTCCATCCATATGGATGAGACAGTTTTTCCATAAATAAACTAATAAACTTGATGTGATGCATATTTGTCAGCCATGCATAAATGAAACAAGTGAGAAACAAGATATCTGCAATATTACTAATAGAGTGAATGTTTTTTTTTTTTACTACACAATATCCAGCTTTATATAACTATCATCAATAAATCCAATTTTTTTCATACATTTTAACTGACTGAGTAGTGCTTGTTCCACAGCTAGCCATATTTAACCATTTCCATGCCATTTAACTGAATACATTTATTTTTCACAATTAACAGATTTATGCTGATTCTAAGCAATTAAAATAAATGCATTTTGAAAATAGGAGTTTTATTAATGTGGTTTACGTTAAAACTCTGTGAATGGAGAAATTGATGGAAATTGTTTATGTAATTGAAATCTTTAATGTTAATACGTAATTTAATAAGTCTTAAATTTAAGCTTACGTTTTTGTTTATGCAAATCAGGTTTGGAACAACATGGAGAGTAAATGATAAAAGAATTTTCTTCTTTGGGTGAACAATTCAATTAAGTGACTATAAACCCGTAAGAAACGATAAAAGTAGAAATCATTTGAAACAGATTCTGTAGTGTTTGTAGACAACATTTGAAAACATCAAATGCAACATCTTGGCCTTATCCCAGCTGGAGCATTGAAACTGTTATAGTAATTACTGAGAGTGGCCAGGTGGTTAAATGCTTGTTCGCAGCTTCCTTACGACAGAGACTCGCTTGATCTCTCCAGCTGCCCTAGCCATCCCCGGAGATAAACATGGGAGTTAAATGACTGCAACAAGTCAGCAGGTGTTGCTTTATTTAAAAGAGACACGGATCTCTAAAAATATTCAGAGGGAATCCTGGGCTGTTTCACATATACTGAGGTATCACACATACATATCAAAGTGAAAGCCTGGTCGCACTGAGCCACTGCGTTTGTTGCATTTAGTTGTATGATCCTCTGCTAGTGCTGTGTTGCACAGGTGGGTCTCTGAGAGGGGTCTGCCACTGGATTTCTGTAAAACAGATTTATTGAGAAACATCTGTTTAGTATATTCTCCACTGCATCCACAAGGTGTTCATACTGAGATTTGAGACAAATTTTGTGTCTCACAGGGAGACCCACTCTCAAGAGAGATCCAAACATAGAACAGAGAAAGAAAAATACTAGCATATTCCCTAAACGAGACCTGGGTATTCATTTAACGTTTAAACTGCTTCCACAGTACTATCACAAGAAGAAAATAACCAAGGCTCATAAAAAAAAATTGCCTCTGCCAAACCATTCCGTAAATGAAATTACGTTGCTTCTTGCAATTTTCGTGGCACTTTCAAGGTGAAATGGCCAGTGAGTGCTAGTAAAAGCACGTTTAGATTTATCTGAAACAGATGAACATGAATCTGGAAAAATGTTGCAGCTTGTACAGTACGTATCATGGTACAACTATTGTTCCCTGCGAAGGGAACGAGGTGCTGCGTTTCAGAATTATGCGTAAAACTAGTCCAATCGTGACGTAGCGTGTGATGGCACACAATGGAAGCTGCCCGGCACACAATAGTGTCAGCTTCTGACAGGCTAAGAAAAAGTCGCTTTCAGGCTTGAGCATTACGGTCCCATAGATGGGATTTTTATTTCTGTGCTCCTGAGAGTACGGTTCCATATATGGGATTTAGAATATTCAGTGGCGACACATAATTGCTAGATTTGCCTTTGTGCGTTGGCTGGCGCTGAGCCAGAGACGGACGCACTCAAAGCTGTCACAACTATGCACTGTTTTCTACCACATAATTTTTATTTTAGGTTTCAGACATTTAAATACACATAAGCACTAATAAAACAATACATTTGGAGTTTGTAAAATACACACTGATGTCTATGGAATCAGCAGTGGCGGTTCTGGGGGGGGGGGGGGGGGGGGGGGCTGTGACAACAAGCTTGGCCCCCCTTGTGAAATTATTTTTACAAAACAGTTTTTGCTATCGTTGTTATCGTTGTATGCCTATTATTTTTTTTTTATTATTCTATCTTTGTGGATTTGCTTGTTCACGTGACAATTCGCATCACATTCGCGGGAATCGCTGCAGAATAACGTCTGTCTCCTGAACGCGAGAGAGGAGAGAAGGAGAAAGCTGGTAAATGGCAGTTCAGTTGCAAGTTCATTCTTTATGTGCGTATCGGGTGTGCGATGTTTTAACTGTATACGAGGCACTGTGAGCGGACATCGCATTTGATCCTTTCACTGCTGTGTGCGGTTTATAGGTATAGGCTATGTCCCCAAATTAGTTTATGTCTTATATTTATATCATATTATGTTCTTATATTAGAATATCAAATCAGCAAGAGTGCCGTTTTCCCGTGCACAATTGTAACTGTCATATTGATATTATACAACAGTTAAATTAACAATAAGTTAACATTGGGAGTTACTTTTTAGACACAATATTGTCAATATTGTTTGTTTTCCCTTTATTTCGCCGACTAGAATTTCAAAATGAAACCGTAGCAAAGTCTCAATGCAACAGACAGCGATGATTTATTGACTGAAATCCGCGTTTTGAAGGAATCACGTGCTCCTTTCCCGAATGAATCAGACGTTTGAACAAATCGGTTGAATGAATGAGTCCCTCAACTCACTTATTAAGACTGTGACTTGGCGCCGCCTACTGGCGGTTTTAGTTTAATATTTAAAGTACCCTTTAATTAAAACGTTAAAATTAGAAATCATTTCATATTTAAATATTGATTTAAAAAAAAATCTCATAGCTTTATTTATGCAATTATAAATGGAGTGTAAATATATTAATGCCGCTTCTGTGTCACCTCTAGATTGCACTGCAAAGATGGATTTTGATTGAATTAATCAATTTGACTGGTAACAGTGGTACTGTATAATTATTGTATAATTAAGTATTATTGTATAAATAAGTATGATTACTGAATAATTTGAATGTTAGTATTTGACATAAAAGGTGATTCATAACTCTAAATAAGTTTAGAAAGAATGTCCACATATAGGTGAAAATGCCCCTGGAAATCAATTTAAGATGGCAAATTAAATTAATTAAAAATTAATTAAACAATTAATTTCGGTCCCTGCTGTTAACTGACCACTGCATAGAATATTAAAAATATGAATATCTTTGTGAGTCAGCTGTCAAATGGTACCAGTACACAAACACAATCAGTAAAATATCATCTAATTATCAACAAAACATTGAAAATATTGAGATATATTTTTGTCAATATTGCACACCCCTAATGTACGGTATGAATTTTGATTTCTTCAGGTCTTAAAAATACTTAAATTTGACTTTAAAAAGTGTGCAGGAATCCTGTAAACGGTTAGACATAGTTACATAGCAAGTCAGTTATTTTCAGTAAATTAATTAATAAGCTTCTTGGTTCCCATTGCTTTTGCTCTATAGTTCTCACCAAAATGAAGAGAAAGAAGGACATCATGTTAATTACAGTTACTGTGACTAATACTGAATATGTAATGCAAATGTAAAAATATAATGGAAATGCAAATACATTGTTGAATGATTATAAACATGGTATTTTGCCTGTTAATGCCTGCAGTGCAGTGCAGAAAATGATATGACAACAATAAGGTCTAAATATAACTGGCCCCTCTAACAGTACAACTGGCCCCAGCTTGGCCCCCCCAGTTGAAATGGTCTAGAACCGCCACTGGGAATCAGCAATAACAAAGATGTGCTTTATTCATATCAGACACACACATAGTGAAAGTAACTATAAAGTTTACTCTATTCTTCTCTCTGTTCACTGCCACTTACTTACATGTATTTCGGGAGAAACTGATGAATTCATGTGCTGTATATCCGAATGACAGGACTCTCTGAACTGTGGCGCAAACAAATATGGCAGCGCCCATGTCACGTTATAGATCAAGATCAAAACCATTTAAAAAGGTTTTAAATAACAAAACACACTCACTTACACATATTTGAGAATCAGAATATCAGATAGTTGATGACATGGTAAGCAAGTTGTGTGAATATTTTGAATAATAAAGGAAAAACAAAATAAATGCGATACATCTGTCATTCAGTGTTATTGTGGCTGTGGTGTGTCACGTGACAAATATGAAGCATCGCCATGGAAAAAATAAGGGGAAAAAACTCACTCTGGGGGGTCAGTTAGAATATTTTAAACTTAAGCGTGAAAGGGTTAGAGGGTGTGGAAACGGGGCGCAGCGTCTTGTTCCCTTCTCAGGGAAAAATGGTTACATTCATAACCTGAGACGATTCCTTTCGAGGGAACTCGCGCTGCATCAAATGACGACACTTTGGGGAACGCAATACAAACTGCACCACAATGACTAATGCCTGCCCTGGTGTGAACCCTGTCTGGGCACAACTCAGGATTAGAGTACTCAAGAGACCGGTGTGGAAGGAAGGTCCAAACTGTAAAATCTCATAAATGTGTGTGGGGAGGCACAACCCGCAGCTTCACAGACCTCTTGGAGGGAGACCTACGAAGACGACTCGAAGAGTGTGCTCTGATCCGCAGAGGCGAAGGCATACCACGCACCTCATATATTGTAGAGATTTCCTCGACAATCCATTTGTTGATGGTCTGCTTTGACGCTAAGGCTCCCTTCTTGGGAGACCCCAAGCACACTAACAACTGGTCAGACTTCCCCCATGGTGAGGACCTATGCACAGAGGTCTCCAGAGCCCTAACCAGGCACACAAGGTGTAGCGGTGATGGAAGGCCTGGAGAACAATAGATCGTGCCAATTTAGTTGGCACCTTAGGCCAGAGGTGGAAATTAACTAATTAGAAATACTTTAGTTACAGTACTTGAGTAGATTTGATTTTTTTTTTTAGTATAATAAAATTGTGGTACTTTTACTTAAAAATAAAGTATTCAACTTCGCTACATTTATTTTTCACCAAAAGTACAAAGTACTTTGACAAAGTTGCCAACAGAGCAACAGCATTTGACAGCTGGCTGGCACTTTTCAAACTAATGTGTTGGAGCCCTGCGCTTCAGGCAAAAACCGACAGGTCTGAAGCACTTCGGCCAATAACAGACAGGTCTGAAGTGCTTCGGCCAATAATAGACAGGTCTGAAGCACTTCATCCAATAACAGACTGGTCTGAAGCGCTTCAGCCAATAACAGACAGGTCTGAAGCGATTCAGCCAATAACAGACAGGTCTGAAGCGATTCAGCCAATAACAGACAGGTCTGAAGCGATTCAGCCAATAACAGACAGGTCTGAAGCGCTTCAGTCAATAACTAGCAGGTCTGACTCGGGTGCAAAACTTCCAGTTTGGCTGGGGGGAGGGGCGTTCAAACCGCGCTTTGACAGTCAATCACTGGCGCTCGTGTTTTGAATCAGTACGTTTCAATATTTTAGTGAATGTAAGTGAGCTATGCTCATATTCTGATTTTAAATTGATTTTGGTAGCTCCTGAAATGGGCCATACCATTGATATTAACAGAGCATTGAGTAAATAGAAAACTTAGCTCATACAAGGGCACAGTTAATGCATGGACGGAGCAGAAACACAATGTAAGTGTCTAAAATGCATGCACACAGTTCAGTTGGTAAAGTTTAGCTCGTTACTATATCAACAGTGTGCTCCTGGCGCATTTTCGGTAGAACTAAATAAAAAGAGCATTTTATGTAACGTTAACCCACTTTTACGTTTTCTCGTTGGTTTCTCAGGATTCGGACATCCAGGAAATGCACACTTTAGAACCATTTTAAACACTGCATCGAGACCCATCTGCGTCATCTTCTCAGTTCTCGCGCATGCGTCGTGGTGCTTTTATATGGTTTTTTTTTTATATGATTTATACATTTTATATGTACATCAAAAGTACACTCAATTGATCTAGTCTGTGTAATTTTTGATTCCTTCAGCAGAAGATCCCTGTCACGGTTCATGAATCCACTGTCTCTCTCTCGTCTCTCGTGCTGTGTGTGTGTGTGTGTGTGTCTGTGGGCGTGGTCACTGATCATTGCTGATTTCCTATTATTTGTCCCTCTATATGTTCAGTAACTGGTGTCTCATGTTGTCAGATCGTTATGCGTCCTGTTCTTCGTCGTTTGACTTCTGCCCCGGCACTGGACCACCGCGCACTTCACTGAGGGACTACTTCACCGGACCATGAGCACCATCACCGGCTTGTCTGCCAAAGTCCCTGCGCCACTTACCACCTGAGCCTCTGTTTGCCTGACCAACTACTGTCTTCATCTGCTAAATAAAAGCTTTTACTTGCATTTGCATCCAGCCTTGTTATTTGTCACAATTCCTCAAATCCCCTTACAAAAACACAGTTCTAGAGTTGCCAATGAAAAATGCTGACTTTATGACAATCATTTTACTGTGCTTTCCACTGATGTCTTGAAATTAGAAATCATGATGCAGCTTCCATACTGTTCAAAAACAAAGGGCAAAGGTCTCTGTCAGCTCATGGGAAACATCTGTCTTTCAGTCTCTTCGAAGACCATCAGTTGCACATTCATTGTAGTGTGGGGTAAGATCACAAACAATGTTCAAAGTTAACATTCTGCTTGCTTGTTGCTTGCTTTGTAATTATCTTTTAAGAATAGAGTTTTTTTTTCTCTTTCTATTGCCCCTCATTGTCTTTCAGCTCTGTGTTAATTACAGCCTTTTGACACTGAGACCACAGTTTATCCTCACCGGCAAATACTGCAACCCAGCCAGTGTGATCTGCAGATCAGACTCATCCTGTACATCTCAGGGTCATGATACAGAGCTTTCTCGTTATTACAGCATGCGAGGAATTACAGACAAAACACACACATACACTCTGAATCAGAGAGGCATCTTTGAAGTCATTTACAAGAAGCCAAGGAGGCATTCAACTCATTTCTGCTGTTGACTGAAAAATATACTCTGATCAAACCCCATATGAATGTAAAAAGTTCAAAACCACTAGGGTGTAAACAGACATTCTTTCATATATTCTTTCTTGTTATATTTGTTTATAATGAATAGGTTAAGGACTACTAAGAAGTCTTAAAAATGAATGAGGGAGAAAGGAGTGAATGATGTCAAGCCATTAAGGGTTAATATTTAGAAATAATCATTGTTTCAGCCAAAATAGTACTGTGTTATTGTGTTACTGTTATTATTGTGTCATTAACAGTTATTGTGACTACTGTGAATAATATTAAATCATCTCCTTCAAGCACTTTTGTTGTTGTGTTTTTATTATTTTTTATGACAGTGATTACTGATGGTTACCACAGTTTTATCATAACTGTAGTAATTATGTAATAAACGGTATTCCAGTAAAAAAAAAAAAGATGACTGTATTAAAACATGATGGTGAAGAGCTATACAGTACATGTAGATGCAGAGTAAGCAGGTGAGACATCATTTGATTTAGATAAAAAATCTCTCTCACTATTTACAGTTTGCTCTATATAAATAATGGATGAGACATTTTAAATGTATCAGGTCATGAGTGAGTTCAGGTTGGTCAAGCTGCATTTCCACAGAAATAAACTCATTTAAATAGTAATGAACCTTGGCTACAGAAGTAGTGTGGGGTTGAGCAAATGCACTGAGAGTCGTTTAAAACATTCACACTCATATATACAACACACAGAGGGACACAGAATGTCCATTAACCCCCTGATAGGCACTTTTTAAAGTCTCGTACTCTGTATCTGTTTGGAGTGACAGAGAGGAGGTGGCGGGAAACCGTGTTGATGTGAGTCAGTGTGGGAGTAATTTCACCAACTGTCATCTTTACTGAAGTGAGATTATAAATGATGCCCAAACAGAGGAATGTTGTGAAAGCCGAGATTGACTGAAGTGCACGTGATGAGAAAACCCCCAGAATCGCTAACCTAATGACAGCACTGACAGATTTCCCAAGAGAGTCTTAACACCAGAACATTCCACCTCAACCAAGACCTGAAAAGAGACACTAAGAGAGAGAGAGAGAGAGAGAGAGAGAGAGAGAGAGAGAGAGAGAGAGAGAGAGAGAGAGAGAGAGAGACACAGAGGTAAGTGAGGACACAGATAAGACCACCGTTTCAAACTTGTCAAAATTGAGTTAAACGGGTGCCAGCGGCCATGTAAACACAGCTTATGAAAAACCACTGGGGAAAAGGGGAAGGTGTCAACCAGAGGTGTTGCTGGGAAATTAGCACGTTGTTGATTTAGCTTTTAAATGTGCTAAATGCTGACATATTCTTTCACACATTGGTCTTTTTCCCTTTGAGATCTGTGTCGTCTACTGAGAAATGAGCATGTGTGTGTTTGTGTTTCTAACCTAGCCATACATTGGGCAATAATGCTGAAAAATGTCCCAAGAGGTTAACTAAATCCTTTTAGTTAAAATCCACAAATTTTAAAACAATTTATGTCTGCCGTAGATTGCTCACAGAACGTCCAGTAACTGTCTGATGCAAATCACACAAAAATGGCAACAAAAAAGCAGTCTTTTCAGATTATTTAAGTAACCACAAAACAAACTCTTTGGTCACTTTACATCAGGCAACCTGTCCTGTTGAAATAACCTATTCTTGGCCAGAATAAACTGTACAGTGGACCAGACTTTATCCTAATAAAAAAAAATTAAAAAAAATCAATGCTTGTGAAAAAGTAGTGCGCTTAATTGTACTGACTGTGCACTGTGTAATTCAAAAATTAAAAGTATATTTAAAATTAAAAAAAAAAACTTTACTTTTGCAAATAATATTAATGAAATAAAAGGCCACTTAGTGTACTTAGAGAGAGTACACTTTCAATATTGTTTTAACACACTTAAGTACACTTTTAAAAAAGTGCACTTTGTATTTAAAGTATATTTAAATTTATTATGTTGTAATAATTGTTTTTCATTCTTTAAAGAAGTACACTTGTTTTGATTTGTTGACTAACACACCAGAGCACATGTAGGTAATACGGTTTCGTCATTAATGAATAACTACACCGGAACAAATGAGTAATTAACACTCTAGTAACTAAATAATGTGTCATTATCATATTTAATGTGATAATGCGAACATATCTATAATTAATTCTAAAGTGAAGATCATGGTAACCCAGTAGTAATGACTGAAGTATTACCAAATCCATCATAAGCAGTTACAAATATCTCAAAAGTTTACAATGACTTCAGTCATTACTAGACAGTTATCCTGATCTTCACTTTAGAATTAATTATACATCATTCACATTAATTATGAACCTGTATATGTGGGGTTTCCATGTTCTATGGGGACATTCCATAGACATAATGCATTTTATACTGTACAAACTGTATCTTCTATCCCCTAACCCTACCCCTAAACACAACCCTCACAGAAAACTTTCTGAAATTTTACAGTTTCAAAAAACATAATTGTGTATGATTAATAACAGAATAAAAAAAGCTTAACCTAGAACCTATAAGCTGTTTTCCTCATGGGAAACCAACACAATACAACTTAGAAATCATACAGCAAAACCCTGGAAACCTTCCACTAGCATCATATCAGTGGGTTTTACACAGGAAAGCACAACTGACATTTTATACAGAATCCTGTTAGTTTTAAGAATCTTAATTTAGTTTCACACGTCTTGTCACAGTCAAGAACTTGCCAGCCTATTAGAGATTCAACAATGTGCTTGAGTGTGCTGAATGTGTAAGTCTTATGGAAGTGTATTGCCTTGTCATCACAGAGAAGGGAATGCTTCATGGATAATTCATTCATTTGACCCAACATTTCCCTCCTCTTTCTCCCTGTCTGTCTCTGTCTGTCTCTCTCTCATGGGCGGTGGTGTTTGTTTTCTTTCACTCTGTGCTCCAGGAGTCTGGGACAAAAACCTTTGACAGTGAGTTCAATCTTCTGTTTGTGTTTTTATCCGAGTTATAAATCCTGGTGGAATATTACACATTCGTCTGGGCTGATGCAGAGCGACATTTTTATGACAAGCTTTGCATCCAGCATTTAGAATATGAAAAACACACTAATCATAAAAATGTTAGATTATTTAAAAAAATATTTTTATTTTGTTGGTAATGATGACACACTTTCCCTAATTGTGGAATACACAAACACACATACATGATCTTTATTTCAGTCTTTTCTCAAAGTCATATGATCATCAGCTCAGGGCGCATTTTATAACCCAAACTATTCAGCACAGAAAACACCGACTCAGAGACCGAACATTTGTTTGTTTTCACTAACAGTCACTTCTTTTCCCTCAGTAAACTACTGTAGTAAATCTTTTCTTAAGAATGAGCAGTGGAGAAAGCAGGAATATTTCCGACTGCATGCTCATTCCAGACACTGAAATCAATATCTCGTCTGTCATCATCCCTCCATCACTGAGAGGATATAGTGTCACTCACATATACACACATATAAAGACGTCTCTGACCAGCAGTCATCCAGGAAACGTTTAATGTAACCCTCACTCTTACCCAAATGGACGCTGGCTCTGTTCCAAACGACAGTGAGCTACATGCTGTCTCCACGCGTCATGCAACCTCATGAAAGCAACTCTACATGAGTTTGACGTCAGCGTTTTTGGATCAATTTTTTTCTGACAACTGTTTATCAATCAAAAGTAACAAAAAAATGTATTATTATTACCATGAACTACAGTTATTTATATATATATTTTTCTATTTGAATTCAGCATTTTCTTTCCAGGATTTTTGTGTTGCGACCCACGTGTTTAGAATAACTGCCTGTCTCTGTCACGATCGCTAGCTGAGAATTGGGTGGATCCTAAAGCAGCAACATGATAGTCAGGGCAATCCAAATCATCGTCATCCATGCAAGAGTCGTAATCCAAATATAATCAGAATCATACTCATCCGTGCCAGTGTCGAAAACCATTTTAATCAGTCCGAATAACAAATAAACAAAGCAAGCAAGAACAAACGAGAAACGGACTTGTAACAGACCTTGGAGTTAACGAGTGACATACCATACAATGACTCCGTGACATGAACTACAACAGACAGGGTATTTATGCACAGATACTAACAACATAAATGGGAACAGCTGGGTGTAATCACAAGTGATGGGAACAAACTAGGATTATGGGAAATGTGGTTCTAGAGTGAATTGATACAGAAAGGAAGGGACCACTAGTGGACACCCAGTGAAAACACAACCAGACACTGTGACATAACCCCCCCCTCTACGGAGCGGCTACCAGACGCTCCATGACAGAAAACACTCGAAAAAACAAGTCCAGGAGGGAGGTGGAGCTGTGGGGAATCAGGACGGAGGGCCAGGACCATGGAAGGGAATGGAACCAGGGGATGACAGTTCATCAGGCGATCTAGGCGGAGAAGACCCCTCGGGCGGCCAGGGCAATGAAGACCCCTCGGGCGGCCAGGGCAGTAAAGACCCCTCGGGCGGCCAGGGCGGTGAAGACCCCTCAGGCAACTAGGGTGATGACGACCTCTCGGGCGACCATGGTAGAGGCTCTGGAACAGACACTGGCACTGGCTCCGGCTCAGGAATAGCAGATACTGGCTCTGGAACAGACGGCATCGGCTCCGGCTCTAGAACAGCCACTGGCTCCAGCTCTGGAACAGACACTGGCACTGGGTCCGGTTCTGGAACAGGCATTAGCTCAGGAACAGACACCGGCTCAGGAACAAACACCGGCTCAGGAACAGACACCAAAACTGTAACAGCCACAAGAACAGACACAAACACAGAAACAAACACTGGTTCAGGAACAGGCGCTGGCTCCGGCTCAGGTACAGCAGACACGGGCTCCGTCTCATTAACAGCAGACATGGGCTCCGGCTCAGGAACAGCAGACACGGGCTCCGGTTCAGGAACAGAAACAGACACTGGTTCCGGCTCAGGAACAGAAGCAGACACTGGCTCCGGCTCAGGACAGCAGACACTGGTTCCGGCTCAGGAACAGAAGCAGACACTAGCTCCGGCTCAGGAACAGCGGACACTGGCTCTGGCTCTGGAACAGGCACTGGCTCTGGTTCCGGCTCTGGAACAGGCACTGGCTCTTGTTCTGGCTCTGGAACAGGCACTGGTTTTGGTTCCGGCTCTGGAAACGGCACTGGCTCTGGCTCTGGAACAGCAGACACTGGCATGTCCAGGATCCGAGCCAGACGCTCCAGAACAGTCTCTGACTGGGCAGACGTGACGTGAACAGTCTCTGACTGGGCAGACGGAACGTGAACAGTCTCTGACTGGGCAGAGGGGCTGTGTCTCCTCCTACTCCTTCTCCGGACCACCGGACTCGGGACCACCGGAACCGGGACCACCGGAACAGTCACGGAGGAAGTCTTCCTTCTCCTCCGTTTCAGGACCACCAGAACAGGAACCAGCGGTGAAGGCACTGTGTTGGATGGAACCAACATTGTAGGCACTGTGCTGGACGGAACCAGCAGTGAAGATGAGATGTGAACCGTCTCTGGGACGGGTGCTTAGACAGTCTCATGCTGTCTAAGCACTTGTAAAAAAGATTTACACTTTAGGATACTTAAGAAAAAAGAAAGTACTTTGCTGTGTAAAAATACTTTTAAAAGACATCATATGCCTGCCTCCAGAGAAAGATATTGACAAATAATTTTACATCATCACACCACAGGCTCCGCCGACAAGAGGACAAATGGAAAAGTGAATGTAAGCATAAAGGAACGTTTGCTCAGACCTTGTTTAACTCTTTCTCCGCCAGTTTTTTTTTTTTTTAAGTTGCCAACCACCATTTTCACTAAATTTTCACTAAATTTTCATCGCCCCCAGATTATGTTGCATACGGTAGCTGTTTCAGAGGAACGATTTCAGTGGGATCCAGATGCAGCAAACATTTATTCAAACAAACGTAATAAAAGTAAATCCAGTCAAAACTGTTCAATTCAGACACGAGCACAGAAGGCAAACAAAACTGACAAAAAGCACACAAGTAACATCCATTGAAGGACAACACCAGGGGTGTATACAAGAAAGCAGGTTATGTGACATCCCTGGGTAACTTTCAGGTTATGCAAGTAGCTATAGCAACCTCTGAACATAACCTGCTCCTGCTTTGTCTGTACATTTTATATGGATAATGTTTAAAAACACTTACTCATGTTCAATACACTGTAAAAAATATTTTAGCAATTTAGCTATTTCAACTTATTATTTTGAGTAGAGATAACTAGATTGTCCAGACAACAAGAAATCTTAAGTTTTCTTGTCCTCAACTAGACTGAAAGTTGAATGAACAAGTAAAATTGTTATTTTAACTAAAAAATGTATGTTTAAACAACTGCACAAGATTTTCAGTTGAATTAACAAGTATACTTATTATTTTAACTTATAAATGTAAGTTGAAACAACTGCACTACATTTTCTGCAGGTTTTACTTCAATTATACTCTAATGCTTTGATAGTAAACTAAACTTAATTTATCTATCTATCTTGCAGTCTGGTAGACTGCATGGTCTTAAAACCTAAACTTCAACCTTTTAAAACCACTTCAAACATAAATCTTCAACTTCAACAATGTTTTTACAATTATGAGCACGGATTCATTAAATTACACACAAAAAAAAAATTCCTTACACGTGTCTTCAGAAGAAATAGACTGATGCAGAGTAAGTGTGACATTTTATATAGTGAAAGTGATTGTTGGGAGTTTTTAGTTCGTAATAAGCGTTTCATAGTCTTCTGTTAACAAATAATATAATAATAAATCATACATTAAATTCATAAGTGCAAATGAACATTAGTAAAAGCATTTTTTTCAGAATTATTCACAGCAAAAACTCCAGTGTTAAATGAACTCTCCTGGGAGTTTATATGGCTTGTTAAAGTTGGGAGTGTTAAAGTTAAAGAGCTAATTAAGTGATTCATTGAGTGATGATTGACCATTATTGAAGACACCTGATGTTAACAAGCATAATCACCAAAGGAGAAAATCTAATTTTTTAAGCCACCATTATGGTGATTAATGTTTGCTTTAGTTGGTCTTGTGACCCTTAAATTATTAACATTATATTTTGTTTAGGCTGTTGTATTTGAGTTATAACTGCCAGATAATCAAAGAGAAAAGGTGATCTGTTGGTTGTGTTTTGACATAATCATCACTTGACTTGCATCACAAAGCTCATTTAAAGCCTTATCTTTGACTTGAACTGTATAATGTTGATCACAACACCCAAGTGATCCTACAGTACAAGATCTAGAAATATCTAAATGATCCAAAAGATTTCTTAACAGTTGTTCTGATCAACTTTTTTTGATGCCTTTTTTAGGCACAGACATAAAGAATCAGTGTATGAATCTCGACAATGGTGACAAACAGAATATTCAATTAGGAAAAGGATATTACTAAGACATTTCAGATCATAATTTATTCATATCGCAATGCATGATGGGACCCATGAATGAGTTTTGATTGGTGGCACCCAGATTGCACTGCAACATGCTTTATAATTGTCACCATTGTTGAGATTCACAGGCTGATTATTGATGTCAGTGTGTCTAAATAAAATCATTTTTCAGAGTGTTTTGATCAGAAAAACTTTTAAGAAATATTTTGGACTATATTAAAAAAGCTTGATTATCGTTTGCTATAGAATCACTAAAAAACTCTCAAGTAATGAGTATGTTAAAACATAACCAACACCATCGGAATCAACTTTTCTCTTTGATCATCTGGCAGTTATAACTCAGAAACAACTGCCAAACAAAATCTAATGATAACAGTTTAAGGGTCACGAGCCCAACTAAAGCAAGCACTGATCACTATAATGGTGGCTAAAAATTTGATTTTCAAAACACCACTTTAGTTGGCTGAACTTATTGGATGTAGTTTAGAAAACTTAACTTTAGTTGGCCGAACTTATTGGATGTAGTTTAGAAAACTTAACTTTAGTTGGCCAAACTTAGATTCAAAGTTTACTTAACTAAATTAAATCAGTTCATTGTACTTTATAATATGTCAGGTAAACCTTTGCAAATTTGTCAGGTACACTTTTCAAAATAAGTTAAACTAAAAAAAAAAACATGCAAAAAGATAACACAAAATAATGAGTTAAGTCAACAAACATTTTTTTACAGTGTAGCGAGTGGCCGTTAATACTGTTTCTAATGCAATGACGTCAGACAATCATAACTGTGGCAGATTATTGATAAGCCTTAAAGGAGCCAACCCTTAGAAATTAATCATTCCAGACAGAGGGGAATAAAGGTGGAATATAATCATTTTTGCGGATATATATATATTCAGATTCAAAGTACACAAGTTCACATTAAATACAACTAATTGCACCTCTTTTTCAAAAGGAACAGATATCAAGCACTGTGCTTTGAAACTGGGATTTGATTAACATTGTGAAAGAGGTTATACCATAACACAATCCATAGCCCTTTATTCTACACACAGCGTCTGTGTTTCTTCAGTGAACACAATGAACAAATAGAAGAAAGAAGCCCTTACACTAATTAGGCCCATGAATAATAGCAGAAAGGGAAATACGTGACACATCCTAAAATCAGTTACAGGAAACATGCAGTGATAAATGGCATACAGTGGCCGTGAAATATCTAACTCAAGGTTTCTGGATTTTTCCCAGCACAAATATCACAACACATCACCATAGCATCCCCCTGCTGATGAACACAACCGGAAAAGGAGTAACATAGCAGGTTCTTGTATTGGATTAGGCTCTGTATTAAACACCAGAGTGACAGAAACAAAGACAAACGGTAACACGTCTTTTCACGTCTTTGGTCCACTTTAGACATTATATAAGTACTATAAGTAACTTTTGCAACATGATCAACTAACTCTCATTAGAGTATTAGTAGAGTATTAGACTGTCTGCTTAATTTCTACTAACACTTTATTTTGATGCTCTCCCAACAGACTGTAAGTCAACTAACCCTAACACCTGTCCCTAACCTAAGTCTACTAATACTCTAATGAGAGGTAGTTGACATGTTGTTGCAAAGTTACTCTAAGTGTTTAAACTGGACAATCAAAAGAAAGTTCAACCAAACCAACTAACATGACTAAGAACAATGCTTTACTTTCACTGGAATCATTTAACCATATCATGGATTATGGTGTCAATAGTTGTTTACACACAATTTTGATATTGAAGTAACAATGTAACTGTCTGGAGATTGTAAATATATCTATAAACAACTTCTTTCAAGAATTTCAACCAGTTTTAGAGTAAAAAAAAACTGGATGAACTTCTTGAAAAAATAAATGTTGGCACAAATAGTAAGTCATTATAAAAAGTTGTCTAAAATTAACTTTACTAATAACAACTTTGTTCTATAAAAACGTGGAATAACTAACAAGCGTTTTTTTAGATGTCATAATATGACAGGAAAACCATGAAACAGAGAGGATCTCTTTTTGCCTGCATGACTGTCTCTCAATTGCATTCAGTTTTCTACAAAAATATCAGATATGTTGAGCTTTTTACGAAAAGGCTAGTTTTATTCAGGTTGAGTAACTCGTTGAAAAATACAATGGTAATCATGACTCCAAAAATGCTTCATATTTGTTTGTTTTTTTACTTTGAAAATATGTTGTAAAACTTTTTTAATGAAATACTGATTAAACTTTATACACTCATACACGCCACTCATGTAGAAGTTGTGCATATTTAAGATACAAGAAAATGATTTTAGTACTTTTTAATTGATGGTTCCATCGCTGTATATTTATAATTAAATCAACATTTTTGTAGGAAATTGCATTAAGGTTTTTTTAATTTGCTTGATTTTTTTTTTTTTTAATGTATTCGGCCAACATGAAAACTGTCTTTCATTTTTTAGATGTTACCATGTGTGTTTTAAAGTAGATTTCTCATATTTAAGACATCCATTATACATAGTTTTGCACACTAAAATTATCTTTCCCAAATAATAGCACAGACCAACAAAACGGCATGATCAAAATTTGTATGTAGCCTAGTTCACTGACCTAGTAGTTTGATCCGTTTTCCAGAAATTCTGTTTTGAATTCCTGTTTTTGAAACTGACCCCTTTAAATCCATTTCAGCAGTGAAGAGAGCAAGCTAGTGCCATTACATGTAAACAAGCCCCGCCTACTCCGCTCATTTACATTCAGACCACAAACCTGCCATTCACTGTCACTCATTACCAAGGTAACAGCTCATTTACATAACAGCATGCTAGTTCTAAAGCGCCAAACCTCAGAAAAAAACAAAATATAATATCAAGATATATATATCAAGAGAGAACAAACATATTTCTGACTTGTAATCTCATATGTGGAAATAAAAAGTTTGATATAATCTCCACAGAACAGCATCGAGTTCATATGTCTGGATAAAGGAGGGAAATGTTTGTTGTTGTAAGCAAATGTATGTCACAGGTGTGTGTATTTCTACATTTTGCTATGTAGAATTGCTGAGGAAGAAATCTCAATCTGCCCCAGCTGTGTGTATGTCTGTAGACCACAGCTGTGACCAGTGTTTCCTGCTAGTTTGATCCCACATTAGCCAAACAAAACCAGACTGAACCAGGTGAGGCCACACACACACACACACACACACACACACACACACACACACACACACACACACACACACACACACACACACACACACACACACACACACACACACACACACACACACACACACACACACACAAACACACACACACACACACACACACACACACACACACAGCTGTGTGTGTTTTTGTGATTTGTGAGGACATTCCATAGGCGTACTGGTTTTTATACTGGACAAACTGTATACTCTATCCCCTTACACTGCCCCTATCCCTAAACCTACCCATCATAGGAGACATTGTGCATTTTTACATTTTTAATAAAACACTGCTTAGTATGTTTTTAAAGGACTCAGGAAATGTCCTCATAAATCACGTTCAAGTTGTAATACCAGTGTAATACCCATGTTATTATACACATTTGTGTCCTCACAAATCACAAAAACAAGAGCAAACACACACACACACTAATGTTACTGTGTCATCAAATACGTATATTTATACTCCAAACAGTGTTGTATTGTTTAATAATAATGTTACATGCAGAGTGGTTTAGAGATTTATTCTAGAAGTGAAATTTAATTCTATAGAGGATGAATGATAATTAAACATAAATATGACTGTGCTGGTAAGTTTAGCCATCACAAATGCCATATGTACAATATATCAAAAGGAAGATAAACTGATCCTAGAATGCACTGAATGAGACGGGCGTCAGTGTATACTACAACAATATTATTCAACCGTTCACAACCCTGTCGAGCTGCATTCATTTAGCGCACATCACGCTGTGTAAAGACACACTCTGAGAAACCCCGGAGAGATGTTTGCGTTAGTTCAGCTAGAAGATCCATACTGACCTCTCTAACCTCCAGAGCTGACTGAAGATGTCTGGATAAAACCCTCACACAGCACTTTCATTAAGAGCCTGACTGAACCAAATATTATTTCTGCAAGTTGAGAGAAATGAAACGGATTACTGCTGAGATGCACAATAACCGTGTTGGCATAACCAACAAAAGTCGATTCAGTCTTTTTTTAGTTCAATAAAACCAGTACATTTAGATGATATCGCATAAATATATTTAGTATATATATACATGGATTATACATTATAGAATTATTGTTGCCGATTTAGCATTAAAAAAAATTGTCAACAAATAAAAATCCTAATTACCCATATCTTTTAATACAGTACAATGAATTAAGTACAATTCACCAATTAAAAATAGCATTAATTACTATAAATTATTAAAGTATTTTTTTAGATTACAGGTATTTCAGTTTAAATAATGCATTATACCATTATGGATTACAGTAATGAAATTAGATTATTTTCAGATTAACGAGATTTTAATGTATAAAAACAAATCCTAAAATAAGCTGCATTGTCCTTATGGACTTATTTCTTTTCAGATTTTGTAAAAAAAAAATATTTTGATTTGGGTATGAAATATAATCTGGACATGTTCTTGACATTTTACTAAACAACAGTATAGGTTTATAACAACATGAGGGCATGCAGATGATGAATTTCTTATTTTGTCCCCGTAACGTAGAGTATACCTGAACCAAACACACACGAAAGCACGCACGCACACACACACACACACACACACACACACACACACACACACACACACACACACACACTACAGAGCAGTCCATCACACATCACACACAAACACAAACACAAACACAGACGTACAGAGTGAAAATGAGAGCTAACAGGAGTGCTGCTGCTTAAGTGCTGCTCGCTCTCCCTGCATGATTGAAACATAAATGATGGAGCTCTGTTGCTAAGAGACATAATCAAGATGAAATAGGCCAATTTATTCTATTACTGAAACGCAGAGGAGAAGAGAAGAGAGAGAGAGAGGACAGAACACAGAGGAACAGAAATAAATACAGATAAAGCAAAAGAGATAAACAGACAGAACATCGTAAAGTATATAGTTCACAAGCTCCGCAGTGATAAGGAGAGCATGCTGGGATACGTGCAGGTACACGTTAGCGTTTGTGTACAGAGGCCTGTGACAGTGATGAATGCTGGGTAGAGAACAGGGATGGAGGGGCATTTAGCCATTCACCAAAGAAGAAGAAGATCAATGTGGAAACAAAAGGATGGACAGATCGTGAGTCTTCTCTCCTCCAATCCCTCAGGGCACACACACACACACACACACACACACACACACACACACACACACACACACACACACACACACACACACACACACACACACACACACACACACACACACACACACACACACACACACACACACACACTCAGAAGGGCTCTCAGACTAAGTTTAAACAAGCACTGCCTGTAATGATAGATTGGATTATTTCCTGTTCTGACAGTTAAATTAGCCTAATGCATCTATGAGTGTCCCAGACCAATAGAAGCCTAGAACACATTAACACAATGAGAGAGGAGAGAAAGGAAAGGTCTATTGGATTATACAGATGCAGATTATACTAGATTTACACATTCTCTGAAGAAAATGTGAGTGGTGTTGACTTACTATATGTAAAACTCATCCCTGTGCTAGGGTGAGGTTTCTAAAGTGTTGTGAGTGATTTTTAGTGTAAATACTTTTTGGATGTACACATTCAATACAATTTAAGGACACTTTTTCACAAGGGATTGCCAAGGTTGTATACTACATTTCTACTTTGGGGGCTCAAAAACTAAATTTCACTTGCATAGTCTGCAGTGCAAACACAACCGCAATACACACACAGACAGCATCAGGCCCTCATCACACTGTCTGACTGGGAAAACAGCCATGAAGCCATTTTAGTGCAACTCAGATTCTATAGAGAGCAGGAAGCAACCGATAAGATGTGTTCACTCAACACCCTGCTGCTAAAGACAGTGTGTGTGTGTGTGTGTGTGTGTGTGTGTGTTGTGTGTTGTGTGTTGTGTGTTGTGTGTGTGTGTGTGTGTGTGTGTGTGTGTGTGTGTGTGTGTGTGTGTGTGTGTGTGTGTGTGTGTGTGTGTGTGAAGAACTCGGTGCTCAGTCCTCAGTGCAAATGAATGCAGTCAAGTTCTCTATCCGACACCTGAAACTTTCAGCACTGTCTGCACAACAGTCGTGTGTGTATAAATCACTCTACAGCTGTCGTCTGAAAGAAATGCACTCTCTGAGTATCTATAATCCATCTAGGAAATACTTACATGCACCTACACTGAAAGTGACTGGTCAAACTTTCTCATTATAGTAAATGAAGCTGTCTACACTGCAAGAGGGTCAATAGTTTTGTCTTATCACATCATTCAGTTGCACGTGTCATACTCCCTCACACACCATATAATCAGACATTCACATGGTTCTGTATAAATCTGTTTCAGTTGATCACAACACTAGTACCACAAAATACCACACTAGCAGCACATTAATAAGACTTAAGACAGTTTAACAGCCATGAGCTATTTCATACTATAATAAATACAGTAAATATTCATAAAAGTTATCAAAAATATCCATCAGATCAGAAACAAAACATCATTCTGACTTACAAAATAAAAAGACACATCATCAATGAAAAATAAACATGAATGAACGAATTAATGAATGAACAAATTAAGTCAAAAGCGAATAAATATACTCATTTACATTTTATCCACAGACTTACAGGTCAAAAGTTTGGAATAACTAAAATTATTTAAAATGAGATTTACAAATTAAAGTGTCTTATGCTAACCAAAGCATTTATTTATTTGTAAAAAAAAAAAAAAAAAAAAAAAAACTATACAAACAAACAGCCATTATCTGAAATATTTAAAATAGCTTTATTTATTTATTTATTTAATATATTTGAAAATGAAATGTATTCATGTGATGGCATTCTAATATGCTGATTTGATGCTCTAGAAACATGTTTTATTCACATTTAATGAATCAATATTTTTGTGTAAACTGTGATACACTACCATTCAAAAGTCTGAGGAAAGTAAGATATTATAAATTTAAAAAAGAGTAAAGAAATAGATTAATTTATTGTTCAGCAAGGATACATTAAAATGATCAAAAGTGACAGTGAAAAAATGTTTTATAATGTTACAAAAGGGTTCAATTTAAAGAAAGAATTTGTTAAGTAGGAAAAACTGTTTTCCACAAGAACCATTGTAAATAATTGAGCACCAATAGTAATTTATAATAACTGAGCACCAAGTCAGCATAATCATTTCTGAATTATCACATAACTGGAGAAATGGCTGCCGAAAATTCAACTTTGCACTTTAGACCTGTAGAGTACATGAAAAAATTTAGATTTTCCTCACCATTCCTTCAATGAACATTCATGTTATGTTCATTCATAAATGAATCACTCCAAATAGTACACTACAGATACAAATAGAAGAGAATTAAATATATTGCAGAATTCACACTGCAATTAATACTTTATGTCCAGGTTACTGCTGTATCCTCAGACTGGAATTATGTGCCATGATACAGTATAATGTATGACAGAATGCTCACTGATATGACATGTGGAGTAATTACAGTTATTAGAGGTATAATACTAGTGTCTCTAAAAGCCCCTACTGAGACAAGCTCTAACCAGTTTCTCTTTTTTATTTAGCCGGGAGCACGTTTATCTGTCAAATATGAATTACTAGATAGTGGTTAAAAAAACCAAACAAACTGAATGTAGAGTGCAACATTTGTGTCATAGCAAGGACACAAAATTGGATCAGTTCTGGTGGAAGACAGTGTATGTATCTAAAACCTTCAGATGACTCATATCCCTCTCTCACTGAATTACTGAAACCCCATATGAAAAAAAAATGCAACATGAGAGTGGCGTGTGTGTGATTTTAACCAAATTTAGCACGCTATAACAAGGCTTTCTCCTACTGTGTGAATGTAGCCTCTGTCTGTCTGGACTGTCTTTTGCAGAGAGTGCGGTTGAACTCTCATCCAGTTTTTACATGGCCAGTCTTATAAATGCCACAGCTGCCCAACCATACAATCACAGCCATGGAATATGCAGATATGTCACATTGAGCGTGAAACATTCCCATAAAAAAGCAGTTTACTTAGAGAAATATGAGCAGCTCAGACTCAGAGGTTTCTGGTTCTTCGAGACAAGACACGTTCATCACAGCCCAGACACATCTTATCTTCAAGGCCTAAATATACATACACTTCCACACAAGTGACCATGAATCATGTGTACTGTATTTCCTGTTGAGCTTTAGATCAGACAACTATGCCTCACTCGTTGAAGCCATATTTATTTAGTAGCGAGCTCTGCCAGAGACAGTAAAAGCTTATATGTACATGCATTCTGGACAGGACCGCCTACTCGCCTGTCACATGGGTTAATGAGCTGATGTGTTGAATCAGGTGTGTTTGATTAGGGAAACAAAGAAAACTGCAGTGTTGGGGGTGCGCCAGGACAGGTTTGGGAACCACTGATCTAGAGGGTTTTATCTTTAAGCCGAACTCATACTCGAGTGCTCCAAGTGTAATGCTGTACCAGGTGAGCTACCAAGAAAATCCATTTATTTTCTCATGGGGCTGGTTATGTGATGCAAAAATATAGGTAGAGGCACATTGAGCCTATCGGTAGGTTGTTAGATCATGTGACGCGTTTGATGTGAATATAATGTTATCTGAAGGAAGAAAGGCTGATGACATGAGGATGTGTAAATGAGGAGAGTATTTTGAAGTGAGTATCCTTTATTAAGTGATCTTGTTTGATGGCATATTCATGAAAATGACAGATCAGCCAGACAGAGTGGCATGAAGAGTTCTAACAGATGATTCAACTCCATATAAAATTCTATGAGAGAATGAAACACTGAGACATTCTGCTGACTGATCAGACACCCAACTAGAAAACAGATCACACTAGAACCGGGACTGCTATTGCGACAGAAGATCCCATTGATTGCTGATCACAGAAACAAACAAGAGCTACAGTAGTGTGTGATATAGACAATTGATTTATAACAGCAACATATTACTATAACATTCAATCTGCGTTTTTAAGTTAAAAATACATCCCCATCTCATTAAAACTACAATTGTCTTTGTCACTGCTCCACACTCATTACTGATGTTAATACTCTCTTCCTTCCAAGATCCCTTTAGAAAGATAAAGGATCAAACCAGAAAATACCCAATGCCAACATCTGTAATGAGGCAGTAACAAATGAGATTGAATTTTAATAGTCTTGAAGATAAACACCTCTGAATCGAGCTAACTGAAAAACACTCACTTACAGGAATAATTCACAAAAAAATGAAAATTATACCATAATTTACTCACCCTCAAGCCTGTATATGACTCTTCTTTCAGCCAAACACAATCGGGGTTATATTAAAAAATACCCTGGCTCTTCCCAGATTTGTAATGGCATTAAATGGTTTCAGAGTTTTAAAAGCTCCAAAAATTCATCATAAAAGTTATCCATTTGTGGGTTAATAAACGCCTTCTAAAGTGAAGGGAATTTTAAGAAAAATATACATATTTAAAACTTTACAAACTATAATCACTGGCTTCCTGCAAGAGGCCGTACGTGCGTTCACGAGAGGGTCGTGCTCCGACGGAAGGGTGACCTCTGACCCGACGTATGACATAGGCATAGCATAAGCTTGAGAAATAGGTTGCTGGAAGCCAGTGAGACGCTGAGTCCCCTTGCCATAATTCCTGCACACCTATGAGTGGCTTGCTTCACCCAATCAGAAGCTGTCGCTGCTATGTTCCGGGTAACCTTTACAGCTTCACACATCACAGGATGCTTCAGACGCTTTCACGCAGAGGCATTCCCCATAGCTTCATCTCTGGGCGCAGCGTCTCGTTGGTTTTTGGTTTTTCAGGGAACCATGGTTACAGTCATAACCTGAGATGTTTTTTCCCCCCTAAAAAAAAGTGCATTAATCTCATAGGAGTCACCTCATACATTTCAGAAGTGATCTCAATAATGTCTCAAACTGTGCTCAGATTAGCCAATAAACCAAAGTCTGTAATTCAAAAGTCAGAGATCTCATTGACCCCGTTTCCACCTGGTATTAAGATTCATTTTTGGCAATCCATTCACAAGTGTTAAACAAGGATGCATTACCATTTCCACCTGCTATTAGCAAGCATTTTAAATGCATCTCCAGTTACCACTTAGGTTTGGATTTCATTAAGATATTCCCATCTCCAATCAAGTTTCTCCTAAACCAAACGATCTATGAGCTGTGCTATCCACATTAATTTCATTGGCAATAATTGCCTCATTTGAGTCTATTTTTATTCCTCCTGAAGAATTTAGGTGAAACATCTGAGACAAAGTTGATTCCTTAATGAAACATAACAAACCTTCATTAACTATCCTGAGATATGAAAAAGCCACAGCTGAGCAATACAAATGACCTATGAAATTTTCTCTGAAAAAGTGAATATGTGAACCTCCACAGATAAGCACCATCCCTGCATTTATTACTTTATCTCTTGGAGCCATGGAGGTGGTTATTTCCATCCCATGGTCACTGAGAAATATCATACACCACGCGCTGTATGGTTTGTCAGTTGTCACATTTGGCTTTATTAATGATAGGAGGAAAGGCAGGTGGGACTTGGGGCTAAGGAGTCATGTCTCAGCGACAGCTGCTACAGACAACCTTTGACCCTCCTTATATCCACTAGGGTCTATAGTTCCTCTTTGTTAGAGGATCATAGAGATCATAGTTTCTCACTATGATCAATAAAAGGTCACTTCATTTTTCTAAGGTTTCTAAAACACCGCTACACTTCAAAACAATTATTTCCAGTAATCTAAAAGAGTGCTTCATGAGATACAATACAAATGAACTGGTTTTAATTCATGACAAAGCAAGTGTTCAGTAGCCGAGTAGCCAAAGCAGTTATCTAGGGTGCAGTGTGGCAGATAACTAATACTTAGTATGACAGAAAAGGAAATTAACATTCATTTCACAAACTAGTTATAAAATTCACTAAAACATTTTAAGTAGAAAATATAAAAACATGTATAAAAAGGTAAAGTAACACTTCTTAATCGGCCGAGCAGGCATGTTTATCAGGCAACTTTCCACATTGTAAATGTTCACTTTACAGGCTAAAGATGGAACTAAATGAAAGTCTTTCAGAGATTTAAACATTTTCAAATGAGTTTATGTGCTTTTTAAAGTAATATATTTGTAAGACAACCATGGCCTGAGGCATATGGAGTTTGAAAGCTCATTATAAAACAGCTTATTTTACCCACATCCGAGTTATCGCAGATATACCTGCTGGGGTCCTTTTAAATTTACCAATATAACTGTCTCAAAGTCAGCTTTATCTCAATGATGCTAGCTGCCTCAAAATGAATGGCCCAAAACAAGAAACATTTAAACAGGTACCGCAAAATTCCTTAAAGAGATACTCTACTGGTTTTTCATATTAAACTATGTTATTCCCTTAACTAAGACGAGTTGATACATACCTCTCTCGTCTCAGTGTGTGCACTAAATCACTCTGTCTTGCGGCGAAACTTTGTTAGCCCTTAGCTTAGCCCAGTTCAATACGTGCCAAGCAGAGAAGCGACCAAACACCTCCACGTTTTCCCTATTTAAATACAGTTACTCGAGTAGTGTAACTCGACCATTGACGGTGAAACAAAATAAAACGTTACGCTTTTCTAAGCGTGTAAGTCAAGTCAAGTCAAGTCAAGTGTATTTATATAGCGCTTTTCACAATATAAATTGCATCAAAGCAGCTTCACAATATCAATCAAATAACATAACAATGTTTGTTTCTTAGTGAAAAAACATCCACGTTTGGTAGGGCTGATCAATGGTATTAATGCTTGGTTAATTATTTTGAATATCCCCAACTGAGCAAGCCAAAGGCAACAGTGGCAAGGAACCGAAAAACTCCATCAGGTGACCTACTGGAGAAAAAAAAACCTTGGGAGAACCCAGGCTCAGTCGGGGGCCAGTTCTCCTCTGGCGTTTATGAACTAGAGGCCGGATTTACAGTAACTGTAATTTGATAAATAATTTTGTTTTATTTTATCACTTCGGGGTGGGTACGCGAACCGGAATCACAACGTTTTATCTGTAGAGTGGGAAAGGGATCCTCCATAGGGAGAGGCTAGTTGGCACTTCAGCACTGCGTTGTCATCGGGTCCAGGCAAAGCTCCTAGTCAGATCTGGATACGGCCTGGATCCGGTAGGCTGCGGGAAAACCTCGGGATAAACAAATACACTAAAATTAGCGTAGATGCCATTCTTCTTATGATGATGTAACGAGTACATCAGGATTTAAGGGAAGTGTTCCCAGTTCCGGCTGACCTAATCTATGCAGCCTAAGAGTGAATTATAGAAGACTATAATATATTATGTGTATGCTAGGTCAAAGAGATGTGTTTTTAGTCTAGCTTTGAACTGACAGAGTGTGTCTGCTTCCCGGACAATGGTAGGAAGACTGTTCCAAAGTTTTGGTGCTAAATAGGAAAAGGATCTACCGCCCGCAGTCGATTTTGATATTCTAGGTATTATCAACTGGCCCGAATTTTGAGATCGCAATAGACGTGAAGGACTATAATGCGTTAAGAGCTCGCTCAAGTACTGCGGAGCTAAACCATTTAGTGCTTTGTAAGTAATCAACAATATTTTAAAATTTATACGATGTTTAATAGGCAGCCAATGCAGTGTTGACAGAACCGGGCTAATATGGTCATATTTCCTGGTTCTAGTAAGAACTCAAGCTGCAGCGTTTTGGACCAGCTGTAGTTTATTTATTAAGCGTGCAGGGCAACCACCCAGTAGAGCATTACAATAATCTAGTCTTGATGTCATGAAAGCATGAACTAATTGTTCCGCATTTGTTAATGAGAGCATATGTCATAATTTAGATATATTTTTAAGATGGAAAAATGCGGTTTTACAGATACTAGACACGTGACTTTCAAATGAAAGATTGCTATCAAAAAGCACACCAAGGTTCCTAACCGACGACGAAGACTTAACAGAGCAGCCATCAAGTGTTAGACAGTATTCTAGGTTATTACTTGTGGAAGTTTTTTTGTCCAATAATTAGAATCTCTGTTTTTTCAGAGTTTAGTAGTAGGAAATTACTAGTCATCCAATTTTTTAAATCAGCTATGCATTCCGTTAATTTTGTGAATTGGTAAGTTTCGTTAGGTTTTGAAGAAATATACAGCTGAGTATCATCGGCATAACAATGAAAGCTAATTCCATGTTTCCTAATAATATGTCCTAATGGTAGCATGTACAGAGTGAACAGCAGCGGTCCTAGTACTGAGCCTTGTGGTACGCCATACTGAACTTGTGATCGATAAGACATCTCTTCATTTACTGCTACAAACTGATAACGGTCAGATAAGTATGATTTAAACCATGCTAGTGCAATTCCACTAATGCCAACACACTTTTCTAGTCTATTTAAAAGAATGTTGTGGTCAATTGTGTCAAATGCAGCACTAAGATCAAGTAACACTAATAGAGAGATACAACCACGATCTGATGATAAAAGTAAATCATTTGTAACTCTAATGAGAGCTGTCTCAGTACTATGGTGCGGTCTAAATCCTGACTGAAAATGCTCGCAGATATCATTTCTTTCAATAAAGGAACACAGTTGTGAGGATACTGCTTTTTCTAATATCTTTGACAGAAAAGGCAGATTTGAGATCGGCCTGTAATTGACTAATTCTGAAGGATCAAGTTGCGGTTTTTTAACAAGCGGTTTTATCATAGCCAGCTTAAAAGTTTTTGGTACGTATCCTAGAGACAAAGACGAATTAATGATATTAAGAATAGGATCTATGATCTCTGGAAGCATCTCTTTCAATAGCTTAGTCGGTATAGGGTCTAACATACAAGTTGTCGATTTAGATGAATTTACGAGTTTGTAGAATTCTTCCTCTCCTATAGCAACAAATGAATAAAATTTTTCCTCAGGGAGACTACAATGCACTCCCTGATGCGATACTGTAGTAGACGGTTGCATAGTTATAATTTTGTCCCTGATTTTATCAATCTTATCAGTGAAGAAGTTCATAAAGTCATTACTGCTGTGTTGCTTGGAAACTTCTGTGCTTGAAGCTTTCTTTTTCGTTAGTTTAGCCACTGTTTCAAATAAATACCTAGGATTATGTTTATTTTCTTCTAATAGGGTTGAAAAATAAGCAGATCTAGCAGCTTTTAAAGCCTCTCTGTAAGCAATCGAGCTCTCTTTCCATGAAATCCGAAATACCTCTAGTTTTGTTTTCTTCCAGTTGCGCTCCATTTTTCTGGCTGCTCTCTTAAGGGCCTGAGTGTGCTCGTTGTACCACGGCGTTGGACTATTTTCTTTAACTCATTACTTTGACTCATTTAAAGTAATGTAATCGTTTGGTTTTAGCCAGGTTTCTGTCAAACACAGCACATCTAGATTATAATCTGAAATCATATCATTAACTATGAGCTGTTTTAGCTCTAAGACTATGTGCCATATTACTAGAGAGAAGAGCAGCACCATCCCAGGAGGGATGAACACCATCTCTTTTCAACAGGTCAGGCTTGCCCCAAAAACTTTTCCAATTGTCTATGAATTCTATATTATTCAACGGACACCACTTAGACAACCAACCATTGAGTGAGGCCAATCTACTAACTATCTCATCACTCCTGCGAACAGGAAGGGGGCCAGAGAAAATTACAGTGCCTGACATCGTACTTGCGAGTTTACACACCTCTTTAATATTAATTAACAGAAAGAAATACGAAGCTAATACGAGGCGTAGAGCTTACAGCCTCTGTAAAGTGTAAAATGTGTAAAATGGATAACATTTTAAAATGGTGTAAAATGGTGTGAGTGTAAAATGGATAACTATATTGTATGTCGGAATACCATAGCAAGTGCTTGGGAGCACTTCGACACGGCGCAGTAATATCATCATTTGAGAGGGAGGAGGAGAGGGAGCGGGGGCCGGTGAGAGGATTTTTCACGAGTGATAAGTGCTCCCAAGCACTTGCTATGGCATTCCGCCATACAATATAGTTATCCATTTTACACGCTTAGAAAAGCGCAACGTTTTATTTTGTGTCACAATCCTAGGTCGAGTTACACTACTCGAGTAACTGTATTTAAATAGGGAAAACGTGGAGGTGTTTGGTCGCTTCTCTGCTTGGCACATATTGAATGAACTGGGCTAAGCTAAGTGCTAACCAAGTTTCGCCGCAAGACAGAGCGATTTAGTGCACGCACTGAGACGAGAGGTATGTATCAACTCGTCTTAGTTAAGGGAATAACATAGTTTAATATGAAAAACCAGTAGAGTATCCCTTTAAATTCAAAACACACTCAGACCATTAAACCTTGAGCAGTGTAAATTTGTGCTGGCCATTACAGGAACAGCAGCGCACAACCAATACTCAACATTTCTCAACAAGAAAATGATCTCCCCAAGGCAGACATTTAAAGCAGTTAGAGTCACTGATCTGTTTATTTAAAATGAAATATCTCCTGTTCAACCAAAACATTAACTCAAAACATTTCAAAAGGTACAACACAATATGAAGCAAACCAAAACCATGTGTGGTGTGTGTTGGGAGCTTATTCGGCTGTAGTTGCAATTCCTGCCTCCCTGTCAAAACACACACACAAATTTGTTTTGCCAAGCTCTGGATTAAGGGAGCCATTTTAATTAAAGTTGACAGTGCGTTTGGACACAAGTCTTTTTGGCGTGTGTGTGTTTCTAACCTAGAGATATTTTAGGGACAACATTGCTGATATATGTTCCTAGGATTTAATTTTGTGGATGTCCTTAAAGTGAAAACTGATTCTTTATTGAAATATACCCCTTTTTGAAGTGTACATTTATGTCATGTATTTTATGCAAACGTTTCTCTCCATGGTGTACACGATAAGGCCAAAATCACCCCCTTATAATTAGCAGGTTTGGTTTTACAGGTACAATGACTTTCTAGAGAATTGTGCACTTTTGACTTATTTTTTGCAGCGGTTTGGCTTTTCTATTCTAGCATGACAATAACCCTGTGTAAAATGTCCATTTAGAAATCATTTACAGTGTATGGCATGGAAAACATGATTGACCTGCATTAAGCCCACTGAACACATGTTGGATGAAACCGCGAGCCAGACATCACCCATCATGACTGCCTAACCTCACTAATGCTCTTGAATGGGAGCAAAACCCAACAGTCATGTTCCAACATCTAGTTGAAAATCTTTTCAGAAGAGTAGAAGCTGTTACAGAGAAGCAACTTCCCGTGGTTTTGAAATTAAACAAATAAAACATGTAATTCATTCATAGAAATAACCTCTATAATTGCAGTGGATGCACTCGCTCACTGTTGATATAAACATGCAAAAGCCTAAGCAGCTGATAAGCAGGACCATTCAAACGTGCCACTGTCAAGTTCAAGGGTGGAAGGAAGTTAACAGCTGAAACTGTTATACGTTTTTTATCTGGCTTGGAAGAGGCACGTTTGAATGGTCCTGTGTCAGACGTGGACTCTTAAAAAGGGTCTGCCATCCAGCAGTGTGGCAGAGACACGCGTTGAGAGACTTCCTCTGTGTCGGGTATCAGCTGCTGAGAACAGCAGACAGAAACACATTCATATAACAGCTTTTCAGCTGCCACCCAGACACACAGAGAGACACAACAGCACAGTTCTTTAGCTGGCTAATAGGTATCAGAGCCTCCCCGAGCATCAGCTAGGAAGAACATTTCAGAGACTTCAACACAGAGATCCACAGATTTATTTAAATCCAATTGAGTCATTTCATTCCAATATAGCTTATTTCTAAATTAGGATGTTTTTTTTTATTTAAAAATCTTGATAACGACCTCAGAGAACATTATTTGAAAAATGCATTTCATGCAGAATCTACATTTACAACTCTAAAGTTTCTAAGAATGTTCCTGAATATTTTCATTAGTTCCCCACCGGGCAACTTAAATATATCGATCCCTCAGTTCAAAAGAAATAAAAAACACCTTTCCTATTTACCCTGACCAAAATAAAACGTCTCGGGTTATGACTACAACCCTTGTTCCCTGAGAAGGGAACGAGACACTGCATCGAGAATCGACACTTTGGGGACGCTCCCTTAGCGTGCGCCTCTGAAGTATGAATGAAACTAATCCAATCCTGATTGGTGTTGCGTCGTGACGTAACATGTGACGGCATACCCGGAAGTATAAAAGTGACGCTGACACAACACACACTAGCCTCGCGATGAAGCAAGACGCTCCAAGGCCTCAAGGGGCGTGGCAGAACGACGCAGTGTCTCGTTCCCTTCTCAGGGAACAAGGGTTATAGTCATAACCCGAGACGTTCCCTTTCGAGGAAACTCTACACTGCGTTGAGAATCGACACTTTCGGGAACGAGTGCCTACTAGGCCACGCACCGAATAGGCCTGTCCCGGAGTGAAACTGTCTAGGCACTCAGCAAGGACTGAGCACGTGTGCGCCAGGCGTACAAGGAAGGTGGAGACTGTAGAACCTAATAAAAGTATGTGGAGTAGCCCAACCGGCTGCCTCACAGATGTACTCCCGAAAGAAGGGCCCTAGAAGAAGCCATGCTTCTAGTTGAGTGAGCCCTTACGGCTAAAGGTGAAGGCAAATCGCGCACCTTGTAAGCCTCAGTAATAGCCTCTAGAGGTTCGAAGGGGGCCAGGGATAACCCTTCCAGAACTATCGCCAGGTCCCAGGCAAGTACCGCGGAGAAACCGAATGACCAACTGGTGCCTCCCCAGAGGCCCATCACCTAATGGTGCGTGGAAAGCCGCAATGGCTGCCACGTACACCTTAAGCGTGGAAGGGGAGAGACCCGCAGAGAAACGATTTTGAAGAAATTCCAGAACTGAAGCCACCGGGCAGTTTACTGGATCTAACTCATGTTCTCTACACCAAGTGACAAACATATTCCACTTGAGGCCATATAATCTCCTAGTAGATGGAGCTCTAGAGCTAAGTATGGTTTCAACCACTCCAGCTGATAAACCAGCATTTAGGTACTGAACCCCCTCAGAGGCCAGACCCACAGCTTCCACAGCTCTGGCTGAGGGTGGAAGATTGTGCCCTCCGCCTGAGACAACAGATCCCTCCTCAGAGGAATCTGCCATGGCGGAGCTATCAGGAGTGATATTATGTCTGAAAACCACACTCGGGTCGGCCACATTGGGGCAACCAGAAGTAGACTGATGCCCTCCTGACGGACCCTCTCCAGGACTCCCGGGAGCAGAGCGATCGGGGGAAATGCGTACAGGCGATGCCTCGGCCAGGCCTGTACCATGGCATCCAACCCCAGTGGGGCTGGAAGTGAGAGGGAGAACCAAAGTGGACAGTGGGACGTCTCTCGAGACGCAAATAGATCGACTTCCATTGGTCCAAACCTCTCCCATATTAACTTCACCACCTCTGGGTGAAGTCTCCATTCCCCGGGCCTCAGCCCCTGCCTCGACAGGATGTCTGCTCCCTGATTCTGAACCCCCGGAATATACATTGCCCTGATAGACAGTATTTTCCCCTGGGACCAAAGAATAATCTGATGCGCCAGTCTGCACAGAGGGCGCGATCTGAGTCCCCCTTGTCGGTTCAGATAGGCTACCACCGACGTATTGTCTGATCGTACTAAGACATGGTAACCTTTGATGTCTGGGAGGAAGCTCCTCAAAGCCCTGAACACAGCCATAATCTCTAGGCAGTTTATATGCCAAGAATGATGATGGTCCTGCCACAGACCCCTGGCAAAGCGGCCGCCCATGACCGCGCCCCAGCCAGTGAGGGAAGCGTCTGTCGAAACGGATTTCCGGAGACATGACACTCCCAACACTGGCCCTTGGGATAGGAACCAAGGGTTCTTCCATATTTGCAGAGAACGAAGGCATCTGCGCGTTACTCTGATTATACAAAACGGATTCCCCTTGGTTTTTAACCACCACTGAAGGGGCCTCATGTGTAGAAGGCCCAAAGGAATGATGTTGGATGCCGCTGCCATGAGGCCCAGCATTCTTTGAAATTGTTTTACAGTGATGGCCTGGCCCAGCCTTAACCCGGATACCATCGCCAGAATTGACTCGATACGTGCGGGAGACATTCGTGCCTGCATCGTAATCGAGTTCCACACGACTCCCAAAAATATCGTGCACTGGGATGGTTCTAGCACACTCTTCTTTGTATTGAGTCTCAACCCCAATTTCTGAATGTGGCCAAGGACGACACCTCGATGCCGAACTGCCATTTCTCGAGACTGAGCCAGAATGAGCCAGTCGTCGAGATAATTCAATATACGAATGCCTTGAAGTCTCAGTGGAGCAAGGGCTACATCCATACATTTGGTGAATGTGCGGGGAGAGAGTGCTGGGCCGAACGGAAGAACCCGATATTGGTAAGCTTCGCCCCCGAAAGCGAACCTCAGGTATCTCCTGTGACATGGAAGGATGGAGATGTGAAAATAGGCGTCTTTTAGATCTATCGTGACAAACCAGTCCTCGGATCTGATCTGACTCACGATTGCAGGAATGGTTAACATTTTGAACCTGAACCTCCTCAGAGATCGGTTCAAAACCCTGATATCTAGAATTGGCCTTAACCCCCCATCCTTCTTTGGAACTATAAAGTACCGGCTGTAAAACCCGGACCCCCCTGCCTAAAGGATGAACATGTTCTATGGCTTCCTTTAGCAGCAGAGTCTGTACTTCTTGTTCCATCACCTGAGCCTGCCCTGGAACCACTGTAGTTTGCACCACCCCAGAAAACTTGGGGGGGGGCGGTGCGCAAACTGCAGTCTGTACCCTGATTTTATTATATGCAGGACCCACGCAGATATGTTGGGAAGATGATACCATGCCTCTACAAAATCTACTAGGGGTACCAGCCTCTCGAGACTGGCCTCTGGTGTTTTTCGAGCATCTTTCTCGACTCCCTGAAGCGGAATACCGGCAGGCTGTAGTCGATACGGTTCTTGTGACCATAACTGATGCTTTTTCTTTATTAGAATATTTTCGATGGAAAGAGATGCGGCCCGAAGCGTCGTTGACGGCGGGCAACATACATCGTTTCCTAGAGGGCTCCGCTGCGAGAACAACCTCGGTTGCCCTGCAGCGGAGGGGACAGCCCTCAGAGGTCCTACAACTTCGGTTAGGACCTCTTCCCCGAAGCCCTCCTAGCCTGAATGACTTCCCTCAGGTCGCCTCTCTGGCTGGAGGACTTCGATTTCTGAGAGCGTTTCCTCTGTTGCCAAGCTCCAGGAGGAGGGGCTCTAGAGGAAACGCTCTCTCTCTGTTCTGCTCGGTGTGAGGAGCTGGCTGATGGCTGGGGCTGATCTCTTGGCCCCACCCTACTCGATTTGGACTTAGCTTTACGGGGGAGGTACTGCTGGAACGCCGCAGATTGCTTCTATGCCTCCTGAAACCTGTCGACGACCGATATAACGGCGTCGCCGAACAGGCCAGAAGGCGAAAGCGGCGCATCCAGCAGAAAGGATCTATCCTTCACCTTGATACCGGATAGATTCAGCCACAAATGTCTCTCCGTGGCCACCATAGCTGCCATAGAGCGGCCAATGGCGCGGGCCGTCTCTTTTGTGGCCCGGAGAGACAAATCTGTGGCTTTTCTTAACTCCGCAATATCTTCAGGAGTTGGTCCCTCCCCCTCGTCCAAATCTTTCAGGAGGTCGGCCTGGTATGCCTGCAAGATAGCCATAGAGTGCAGACATGAACCAGCCCGACCTGCCGCCATGTAAGCCCTGCCTATTAAAGCAGATGTATCCCTGCAGGGCTTACTAGGCAGCGCCAGGGTTTTCAGGGAAGATGCCGACTCAGGGGAAAGATAACCCGCTAGAGCCTCTTCTACCTCAGGCATCTTCCCATAACCAATGTCCCGTGCCCCCAAAACATTGCTGTAATCAACCACACTGGGACTGGAGACACGGGACGAGTGCGGTTTTTCCCACAATCTCGAGATCTCATTGTGGAGATCGGGGAAAAACGGCAAACCCCGGCGCTGAAGTTGTGACCTGTGCTACAGGAAACGCTCATCAAGTTTACTTTTCACTTGCGTTCCCTGCTCATCATGTGGCCAGCTGATGTTAAGTCTGGCCACAGCACGAGTCACAACCTCTACCAGCTCCTCATAACCTTGGCCGTGAACTGGCGCGCCCAAATCACGGTCATCTGCCTCAATGCTGAGCACATCCACTTCCTCAGAAGCAGAGAGCTCAAGCATTGGGACCTGATCGTGGGCAGGAGAAGCCGCGATGCGGGCTCCTGCACCACTCTCAGGGGCTATGGAATCTTCAGATGAAGAATGAGAAGGTGCCTCAGCAGCCTCATTCTCATCTACAAGATCCTGCTGCGAACCCCACGATCTCAATCGCCGCGCCGCCTCAACAGACGCGGGACCAGAACCGCGGGGAACGCGAGCCTGACCGTGCTCATCAAAGCACGCCAGCCGGGAGCGCAGCACTCTAATAGAAAGTGCTTCACAGTCTGCACAAGCAGCTCCCTAGAGAGCTGCATGTGCATGCTGCGTTCCCAAACAATTCACACATAAAGCATGTGTGTCCCCACCCGTGATATAACGAGGGCAGGGATGCACACATCTTTTAAATTGTTCGCTGGCCATATAAATATCGATCACAGGGACAAACAACACCAAATAAGACAGACAGTTTTTCGACACAGAGCACTTGCTGAAGAGCGAAAGCTAGTGTGTGTTGTGACAGCATCACTTTTATACTTCCGGGTATGCCGTCACATGTTACGTCACGACGCAACACCAATCAGGATTGGATTAGTTTCATTCATACTTCAGAGGCGCACGCTAAGGGAGCGTCCCCAAAGTGTCGATTCTCGACGCAGTGTAGAGTTCCCTCGAAAGGGAACTAAACAAGTTCAGTTCCAGAGTAACACTCAGCTGTTTCGGCATCCCTCAACCTCCCCAACTCCACACTTAATTGTCTCAATTGTACTGGAGCAGTACAGTATAGGGACAACTTTGTACTTTACCAGGCTTACCAGCATATTAGTACCTTTTAGTTTGATTGGGGCTTAGGCTACGTTCAGACTGTCAGTCCATATCTGATTATTGGTGTATTCGATTGGAATCTGATCTAAAATTATTGACATCCACTCTGTATATCGTAACTGTTCAGATCCGATGTGTGTGTGTGTCCCATGCCGCTTTTTCATTTTCTGGAATATCTGCATAGGTTTCTATGGCAATGACGTTGCATTGGTAGGCATACGTCAAAAACAACAACAACAAACGCAACATGGAGGGGTTTGCAATACAGGTGTTGTCTTATTTACAGCACGACAATTTGTAACCGCTGAACTGGACTACTGTGTCTTATCAAGCTTACTGTGGCTTTATTCCGCGCTGTCGTCTCCGCCAGTTTTAAAACATGTCTCCGTTACATTTACAAAACATATCGTAATTTTCTACTCTTCTGGCACATTGCAACAACACACCCATGTTTCAGCAGCGACTTTCAGCATGTTTCCTATAACAACGTCAGACGTTTACGTTTTACAGTATGTGCGTGAGAAAGTCCTGTGCAACAACATAACTTTCTGCTTTACAACCATAGTACGATCAATCGATCAAGTCACGATTGACTAGTCACGACTGTTTTCAGAAACCGTATTGTTGCAATTGGTAGTTCAACCACGTTGGTTAATGATGTCACGCAGGTCGTGGTATAATAACTACTTTTAATGAATCTGTTTGAGATCAAATTAATGCTAGATGTTTTGCTATAAATTACGGCATGGCATCTGAGGACTATTTCTCATTTTTCTCATCTATGTTGCTTTATTTTCATATTAAATCCTAGGCTCATTCATACATACTAGAGCACATGCACACTCTTCAAAAACTACGCTTTAAATCTCTTGACCAACTAAAAGACGTAAATGACATTTGTATGTATTCTAAATAAATATAGATTGTACTAAATGTTAGCATGCTTATTTTGCTCAAGATAAGGAATCATTAAGTCCAAAATGCCATGCAAAAAAGAAACTATGCTTCTAAACACAGGTCGAGAGCTGTCGTTCCAATCACACTCTGCGATGCTGTTTGCGAATGTTCTTTGGAACGATGTTTTCGGGAAACACCGACTCGTTGAACTATACTGATAACGACGGAACTTGCAACCATAGTTGGCTAACGATGCTTTTAGGAAACGCAACCCAGAGTGATCAGACTGAAACGGATTTCCAGAAATGCGTGCTTATGTGTATAAATGTAGCTTGAAACATATTTGTAAATTTTGCATTTCATATGATTTTTTGCCGTTCACACTACCTAAATCTGTTCTGATTTCAATCGGATATGCAGGATTTCTACTGACAGAGTGAATGAACCTAGCCTTAGTGACAAGCTGTTTTTTTCCCAAAAGCTACACGTTTTTTAGGTGTCTTGCCACCCACACATAGCTTTCAAGTACTCAAAGATTGAGTGGAAGCCACTTCCTCGTGCCCCTCCAATACGGACAGCCAGCCAAATACGTTTAACCTCAATAGCTTAAATATTATATGGTCATACAAACCACAGTAGAGAAAAGTTGGACCACTGACAGTTGTTCAGCAGGAGCTCAAATCTTTATGATTAATGAACTCAGGTACTAATTCTGTCTTTGTTTTAAAAGAGAGTGAAACTGGATACATAATTTAGCCTGTGGCTAATTCACAGTTTACATCTGTCTTATGTGACATTAATTAGAATTAGACAGTGTTCTGGAAACGGTACACAAAATGTATTAAATAGTATTTTCCAGTGGATTTTAGAAGTTGGCATCCATGCATGTTTTTGGGCTAATATTGCCCACAACATCTTGGAAGTCTTTTGTGATGGGAAACAACTTTTTCAGTTGTTGAAAAATGGTGATGAGTTTTAACAGTTTTTTAATAATACATTGCAAAGTAATAAATGTTAGCTTTATTAATGCTAGCGAGATGCTACACTTTTATACAATCACAAACAGTTTGTGACAAAGGCTTCTGTGGTATCAAGAGGCAATTTTAGTACTGTGTCACCAGTGAAGTACACACTGTGTAGACTACTGGGATCAACCAATGTCTAATTAACATTTAAACAAGTTTACAAGCAAATGATTTGATTTCTGATTCTGAGTCAGATTGAAATTTCATTGTTGAGAACTTCTGAACAACAGTGCATATGAGATGTTAGTTTAGTACAGATGTTGGAAGCATGTAAATTATCTTTTAAACGTACTATGTGTCATTTTTATGATGTTAAAATACTATCTTTAATATTACTATGCAACTTAATATTTAGACATCTATATGTAAATGTATAGGTTAATTTCCTGTACAGTGTGAACACGGTGACTCTGTGGCATTTTCAGTCTCTGAGCATGCCAACCAAGTGTGAGTTTCCCAAAAGCATTGTTACTCAACTATGGCCGCAAGTTCCATTGTTACCCAAATAGTTTAACAATTCAGCATTTCTCGAAACATAGTTCCAACAAACATCTGAAACAGCATTTCAAACTTGTGGGCTTGGAACTACAGCTCTCGGTCTGTGGTTAGTAGCATAGTTTCTTGTTAGTATGGCATGCTTTGAGGAAAACAAGCTAGTTTACATGCAGTACTATCTATATATTTCGGTTTCACTTCATTTGGATGGTCCCTTTAACACATTCTGTTGACTATAAGTAACGTTGCACCTACATGTCTACTAACTCTCATTAGAGTGTTAGTAGAGTAATAGTAGACTGGTAGGGTTAGGGTTAGAAGAAGTTGACATGTAGTTGCATAGTTACTTATAGTCAGTAGACTGTCTGTTGGAGGACCATCATTGTGATGGTTATCAGATATTAAGCAGACAGTACACTAATACTCTAATGAGAGTTAGTTGACATGTAGTTGCAAAGTTACTTATAGTCACCAGAATGTTCAAAAGGGACCATCAAAATAAAGTGTTACCTATATTTCATTCCATATTCTTGCTTAAGTTCTCCAACGATGCATCAAACTATGGTGGTTAAAGCAGCAAGTTACAGTATGTTGTTGGCAGACTAGGGTTGTGTTCAAAAATTATATATTTTACACACTAAACAAAACAAGAAAATGCAGTATTAAAATGTCAGGACTACACTGATTTTATCATTACAGAGGCGTTGACAACTCTCAAAGGTCTCTAGGCATCAACGATCAGATTTTGTAGTTATTGCAGCACAGAGGAAACTGTTATAGGTAATGCAGACTGTCTAAATGAATTTGGTATTGCTTTTGCTAATTAGATTTCAATGCTTTTACCAAACCCTCTGGGGATAAAAGAGTTTATGACAGACAGAATAGGTTAGTGTTAAACATGGGGGGTTCAGTCTTGTTGATGTGCTCATTCACATCAGTCTTCATTAATTTTCTCCATTTCCAGATGTCCTGATCTCTGAAGCTGAGGCACATTTTCTGTAAATGAGAAAACAAATCTAATGCAGATGTCTGCCAGGCAGGTGAAGGAATTTCACTCTGTTTGAGGTCTTCAGGCTCTCTAGAGCTCAAAATGAGAATTCCATCTTTTCACCAGGAGCTAATTCAGAAACACAGCTACATTATTACTTTTATTACTCTCTTGTCCAGCCCTCTCTGTGTCTCATGTTCAAACCTTGAGAGAAGGCCAGGTCTAAAACATGTGCCAAATAGGCTAATTTCATCATCAGAACCACTTGAAAGGGAAAAATGGAATTAGCAGTGCTCGGGGGCTGAAGCATAAATGAAAACATGCTCACTGAAGCTTATCCAGAGCATTAATCGCACACGCATACAAAACACCCAAGGATATCAGTGACATAGGCCCATCAGGGTGTTCATGCATAATGCAAGTAATCTGAAATAGACTATCTGCAATGCAAAACCCATTCAGTCTTTTTATAGACACATCACATCAGTTCCTACTCCAAACTCTTCGCAGTATTTGCCTTTCTAATAAGGAAGAGCCTTCAGGATTGTTTTCATGATGAAACATCCACTCTTTCCAAACCCTGTCTTGCTGTCTACTGCTTGCAGGTGGTTGCCTTCTAAAGGCCCCAGTGTACTTGAAGCGGAATCAAAGAAAGAACTGGTGTGACGTCACATTCGAACATTCTGGAAAAGTTTGCTCAGGTTGGTAAACACCTTCAAACCAAGAGGTTTGTTCAGAACCAATGAGGTTAATACTTGTGTTACGCAGCACATTTGAACTTCTGAAGATGTTTGTTCTTGTGCGTCAAGCAGGTTCGGTTGAGCTTCTGTTTATGTTAGCTGATCAATGTTTATATGTGAATAAGAGCCCAAATGAAATCTGTTCATCATATAAATCAATCAATAAGTCTCTTCAGAAAATTTGGACTAAACCACTCAATTCATATGGATTAGTTTTACAATCTCTTTTTGAACTTTTTGAAGCGTCAAAGTCGTAGTTGCGTATATGAATTGAACGATAGCTCTCAGATTTCATCAAAAAGATCTTCATTTGTGTTGCGAAGATTAACGAAAGTCTTAAGGGTTTGGAACTTTCATTTGTCCGAATTTTAATTTTCGGGTGAAGTATCCCTTTAATGTAGTTAAATTGTTACCATAGAATTTGACCAAATGAGGGTATCTTAAAAGGTAGCATAAGTATTCTGCCAACATTTTGGGCCAATCTTTGTGTTGGGAGGATTGTGATACCTTAAAATGCTGTATTGTTAGGAAGGTCACTAGATTTTGAAACAGAATGCAGCACTAGATTTTGGAGGCTGAATGTTTGTGAGGCCTGTGGTAAGAGATTGAATGATTGTTTTACCTCCATGAGCTGGAGCAGGGGCTATTTTTGGTAACGTACACTCAGGCTTCACATAGAGTACATTTTTGGATAATTGCTTTAAAGTGAGAGACCTAATCCATTGTTTCCATGGCATTAACAGAGCTCTCTTTCCTGCCATTACACTAAATGATACACAGCTGAGGAAAATAAATCAAATAAATCACATTTATTTTCAACAACCAACCCTCCTCTATTACCACCGGATGACAAACACGCGTTTCACTTCATGCTGTGCCACATATGTAGCTTTTTCAACACATAAAAATAAATTGTCTTGCATGAGCGCGACAGATTCAAAACATACAGGTCTTTTTGTCCTCTGGGACATCAAATCTTATTGGTAAGTATGTGTTGTAAGTAAAGGCAAGCCATCAATATCTAGTTCCTTTCTTTGGCGGTGGATATAATTCCATTATCCCATTCCACCCCCACTCACTTAGCTAATGCTGTGGCTGGAGTGATTACCTCAGTGCCTGTCGATGATGTCATAGAGAGCAGCGTGAGTCAGCGGCCAATCCCTTACTGGGGTTCTAGATTTCGAGAATACAAAGAGCCAACAAAAACGCACCCAGGCCACTTAAAGCACACTAGGCTAAAAAACTATAAATGAAACAGGAAGACCTCAAGCTATGCTATTAATAACATATATAGTGTACTGCTGAGTGCAAGATAGTTTAGTTCAATAGTAATATAATCAGGAAGTGAAGGTGGTTCTTTAGAGAGAATGGCTTTCACAGACATGATTAATGGAAAAAGGCTTCTGATTTTCTTTAATAGATGACATTGTTCTCACTATATGTCATGAGTCATGGTTACAAACATTACAGTTATTCATTTAAATAGATTTCTGAAGATGAGCATATAACATATTAAAAAAATTAGATAGATATCAAGATATTTATGCATACAGAATAATATAATATTATTCGTACACATAAAGCCACTTCACCTGAGTTATAATCTCTCACACCTGGTCTAGATTAATCAACCACATATAAGCTCACATCTTGCATCCAGTCATTGTCTGGTCTCAAACTGAGCGCTTACCTTGCCTCTGCGATTATCGCCAGAGTTTATCCAAGTCTTGTTCTCCAAACTTTTTTCCTGTGTCAAGTGTCTCTCAGTTTTGGCAGTGTGGTCCCTTTTCTGGAAATTTGCCATCATCAACCTGAGGTGTTTGCTTCATCTCTGTCACCATCGCCAGCTCAATGTCCACAATCTCCCATCAACCAAAGGATAGTATTATCTCTCTACATCCCCACTCGCCATTATCTGCTGGCTTTACCTTTATTCTTTTGTTGATTCACTGCAGCAATAAACCTACCAATACAAAACTCACTTCTGTGATATAGGGTGTTTTGGATGATTGCCAGAGCATTGCTATGTGGTTGTTATAGTATTCCAAGGGGTTTTAGCGTGTTTAAATTCCAGTTGCTTCAGTGAGTCTACAAAATTATTTTACATGTTTTTTTTTTTGTTTTGTTTTTTTAAGTGTTTATTCTCTTAGAGTAATAGCACACCTCACCTCAATAAGCCTCAGGATATGGGGGTATCATGCACATCTGTAGCACAAACATTGTGGAATGAGTTGAACTCCAAACTATAATACTTAAAAAAACTCCAAACTACTATAGCTAAAATAGTAATGTTTGCTTTAACAAACTCCACTAATGAGAGATTTGCGAAAACAAAGCTGAACCACACAAAATGTGCTTATATCATGACTTACAGTTAAGTTTTTCAACAATGTTGCAACATACATTTTTTTCTTGATGTCTCAAAAAGCGCAATAAGTGTAGAAGAGTTTTTTTCAGTACTACGTATTCAGTCTCCAGCCATTAAAGTAATCAATCGTTTAGCGCTGGAGGGAAAGCCATTAAACTAAGCTAGGTTGCAGAATTCTACTGAGATAAAAATGCATTAAGTTCTGTTAAAGTGAGCAAACATCTAAAAATACATTCCCTTGTTCTCCTGACAAAATAAATCTAATAACATTTTCTGTACTGTAAATGCACCAAGCACACTGAAGACGAGAACCACCACAACAATTCTTGTGTTCCAGCATGTTCCAACATCCCAGAGTGTGTTTACTGGCAGAAAGGGTTATAACGATTGTTACCGCACATCAAATGATCACCTAAAATGAATGTCCAGAGAAATCAAAACTGTCTCTTTAAAGAGCAAAAAAAAATCTGACTGTGGGATACTATTGTTTAGCCAATCAGACACATTCTCTACAATTTTGCATGGCAAGGCTCAGTCGAGTCTAGTGTAGCCTGTCTACTCACACACTCCTCACCATAATCAGTGATAACACATTGCCAATATACAGCAGTATAGTATACACAATATACACTGATGAGCCAAAACATTATGACCAGTCACTGGTGAATCCAATATCATTGATCATCTCCTAACAAGACCACATATTAAGGTCTGGGTAGATTAGATGGTAAGCAAACAATCAGTTATCGTAATTGACGTGTTGGATGCAGGAGAAATAGGCAGGAATAAAGATCAGAGTGACTCTGACAAGGGCCAAATTGTTATGGCAAGGCGACTGGGTCTGAGTATCTCTGAAATGGTGAGGCTTGTGGTCAGCAGTGGTGAGAATTTACCAACAGGGACAAACCACAAACCAGTTTCAGGGGGATGGACACCTAAGGCTTGTCGATGTACGAAGACTATCCTATCTGGAGTGAACCAAGTCTACTGTGGGCCGGATATGGGCCGACACTATGTTGTTGTCTGGGTTGCATCCTTATATGTAAACATTAGAAATTCACGTGAGCATTTCCGTTTTGCATACAGGCTCATCCTGGCAGTAAGTTTTCGTTAAACTTCACTGAAGGAGCGTCAAACAGATGGAGCGCAATAGAATCTAGGATAGAAAGGATCTGGGCTTGTTGCCAAAAGGTTGTAGGATAATAACTCTCAAAGGTTGACTCAAGAACAGAATTGTACTTTTGAGCAAGAAACATAACCTCAGATTACCAAATATGTACAATCCAGATTCCTTATGTTGTATAAGATTGTCTGTTTCTCCCAGACAGGTCAAGGTTAGGCTGGTTAGCATGGCCCTGTTAGCCAATGCTAGTTGATGCTGTAACTACACCATCTGGCCACAAAGAACATATTTCTCCATTGGCGGACATTAAAAAGTAGCTGTGTGTTCTGACAAATTCACTTTAAATGCATTAAAAGTATTGTACATTGTTAGTTCATGATACCTAAAGTATTCAGTAATGTTAACAAATTGAACATATGTTTCTAACTAATTTAGCTGGCAAACTCCCCTAAGTTTGATGTTTTGTGCTTTTCTGAACTATTGAGAGATTCTAATTCATTTCAACCTTGATTTGCCAGTGACGCATACATGCCAGCTTTGCACATCAGACATTCTTCTTTAAAAAGATCCATTCTGGGACAACATCACATGAATTTACGGCATAATTCTTTCACGGATTTGCGTTTTCATTTGGGCAATGTAGATAGAGGCACTATTACAGTGTCATGCAAGAAAATATAAAGTAAATTAAGTAAAGTTTTATTTATCGAAAACAGCATAAATTATGACTTTATAGAGCAGTTGGAAGGGAAACCCCTGAAATACCAGAATCCATAGAGAAACAGAAAGTAGAGTATCCATAGAGTATCTGAAAGAAAAGATAAAAAACTAACTTCATGCATCCACCAATAGGTGTCACTATAGAGTCCAAGACCACTGAGACAAAGAAGAGCCTGTGAAATATAAAACTTATTAAGTGCACCTTTAAAATCAATTAGCCAACTTTTCCTTTCTTCTGCTAATAAACATAGAGTGGTACTGTGCGCACAATCTGTTTAGTCAATTGTGGCTCAATGATCTTTCTCATTCCATGCACTCAGATCCAAAGTGAGCATGCGGTGCGGTTGCCCTGGAGACGGCCACATATGAGAAAATGAGCTTTAATTGCTGGTGACATCTATTTTTAAATACACTTTTAGAATCCAGACATATATTTCATGCGTGCTAAAAACACTCAAATGCTAAAGATCCGCTTGTTAAAACAAAATGGAGTTGAGAAATCCATCATTTCCCTTTAGTTAAGAAAGAGGAAAAATTCAATTGGCCGAGTGCTTGCCAACACAAAGTAGGGCAGCAGCAGTAAAATGACACAGACCACCACAATAAGATATGACTGGACTTAATTTGTTGTCAAAAATGTACTTTTTTCCCCATGTCATATTGATAAAAGTCAGCATTTCAGTTCCTTAAGGTCCAAGATGAATGTAAAATGTCCAAACTTTTTTTTCCAACTAGGACACACACACACGTATATCTGCCATCCCAACCACAGCATGAAACAACCACCAAACCCCAGAGCTCAGCATTATTTCCTTAAAGAAATAGTCTACCTAAAAATGCAAATTGTGTCATTATTCACTCACCTTAATGGAACCTTAATTATTTAAAATCATAAAAATTTGCTCTGTTTAGAATTTTGATAAACAGCCATATTAACTGTATTTTTCATTAACTAATTTTTCTGCTTGACAGTCATAGTTACTACAAACTGCCTGTTTGTGTGTGTGTGTGTGTGTGTGTGTGTGTGTGTGTGTGTGTGTGTGTGTGTGTGTGTGTGTGTTTCAGTAGCATTAAATGGGCGAACCGGGCAGCATTTTTTCATGTCACATGGAGCAGTAAAAAAAAAAAAAAAAAAAAAAAAATCCTCTGCGCCGCAAAGCGGTTTTCTGTTTTCTATAATTTCTATTACATTATTGGCAATGGCGCCCCAGCTTGCTGAGAAGGTGCACGGGGGTCCATGTCAAGGGGGTCTTCTGATTGAAGGTGTGTGTGTGTGTGTGTGTGTGTGTGTGCGCAAAATATGAAATCAGTCCTGATATGCCCTGGAGTGCAGCTCTATCCAAAGCTCTCGTTTCTCGCGCCACATCCTTTTAAGATGCAAAACATGTTTTGTCAAAGGTTTTAGTGCAAATCCATCGCAGACGCCAGTCTGAATGTTTGTATGTGTCTATGCATTTCCACATACGCTGAATCACTTTGGAAACATCCTCCTACATACTTTATTGAACCTCTGTACATGATACTATCAGGTTTTCAGGTTTTATGAGTTGTAATTTATTGTTTTTTTTAATTGATTTTTATTCCTTTCCCAAGGCACTGCACATGTATCGTGTAAAGAATCTCAAGTCATATTAATAATTTTCCAAGAACAACGTGAACGCGATCAAACACCAAATTCCAAAATCTACAGTTTCTTGTGGTTTCTAAGGACTGTCATGGATCAAGGTAACCATTTTGTCTTCCAAAATACCATAGTTAAGACAGTTATTGTTACTATAATAAAAAAATCTGGTAAATTGTAATCTGTTAGCTACCAAAAAGTAACAGTGAAGACTATATTCTTCCATTTTCAGTAAAAAAATGTAATGATGCTTACCATTACAAAACCTGCCACGATTCCAGGGCGAAAGAGCCCAAGTCTCAAGGATATTTTAGTCTCTAAATATGGCCTTGTTCCATTGTCATCATAAACCGGCAGAGTTGACATCTTGAAAACACAGGTTGTTACTTTTTTTCACTATTACTATTACTGCAGTGTCTTCAGACCCAGTTATACAATGTGAATTATGAACCGAAATGCATTGGATACACAAGACTAAATTTCACCTTATCTCTGCATTTTGTAAATCAAAGGCCGCTCTCTGTAGTTTTTCCCTAATGTCCATCATTTTCACAAAAGGCTGACATCTAAATGGGTATATTGATGTTTCATTAAATGCTAAACCCCCTCGGTTGTCTTGTGTTGACAAATTAGTATTTAGTAATATTTTGGACTGCCAACCAACCGTACACAAAAACTCTGGTTCTGCACAAATAACATTAGGTATTTGGCTACAAAATTCTTAAATGCTATAGTTAGTTCTTACTGGCCGTCAGCCTTACGGTTTACTGTGCCAAAGCTCCCAGTGCGTTCATTAATACACCAGCTGTGTTCCACTCCAGCACAATCCCAAAAATACTCACACTATTCACACATCTGAGAATGAAGTAAAGATTGGCTGGTCCATGGCAGTGACATCGAAACTCAGATCATCGTCGATTACATGAGTGACAGTCAAAGTGCTCTTAGTGGAGCGAGAGCATTTTCCACCAAACACCCTCATCGTCCCAGAGTGCTGGTCATTTTATTTGCTTCTTTGAGAAAGAGTGAAGCAGGAGTAAAACAGCATGTCACACAAGCCATCTCCAGAAGCCCATGTTCCACAAACACACACTTGTTTTTGGTAGGAAACCAGATGCATTTAACTTATCTATAATAAATTTTTTCAAATTTCAACAAGAGGGTCTCTCTCTCTCTCTCTCTCTCTCTCTCTCTCTCTCTCTCTCTCTCTCTCTCTCTCTCTCTCTCTCTCTCTCTCTCTCTCTCAGAATGGATAGTTTTTCCAGATGTTCCCAGTGAGAGTTTTGGCAGAGCTTTTCGATGGGGGGCCCGTTGCTCTCTCTATCCGGACATGAGGAGGGTGATATCATTAGAAACCATCTCAAACACATCTCAGTGTTTTATAACACCCTGAGAGAAGAAGCAGAGATTTACAACCTTCTCTACACATTAGTCCACCTGCTCAGAGCCTTCATGTCTCATTTAGGGCTTTCATAACAATGCCTGCATGATTTGTTGATAACTCCTGGGCTTTGGAAGCACTTAAAAAAACTGCCCATTTACACATCTAACCAACATGTACCTGTCAAGAACATATCAATATCAAAATATTTTTTTGCAATAGCTCATTCAAATAATGCTGTAACAGTCTCTGTGAATGGTTGTATATAAAATAATAATTAAATTAGCAGAATATGTGGACTTTGCAGCTGATACTGCAGATCAGTGGTTGCGTTAACCAAATATTTTACATAATTGACTGAATTTCTGTCAGGAAATGGAAAGAGTGATGGAAAGATTACACTGAGTGTGATCTATTGTGACTTGTAACTGTAATTCCCACTGCTGTGCAGTTGGTGGCGAGTGCACATATTACAGGAATTATCTATTATCTAGAATTGTCTCGTCTTTGATCTCAGTTAATGATGTCTAATGACGCATTCCACCACCAACAGCAGCGGTTATGGGCATGTGACCGAAATCTTAATAGTTGACCAGCGTGTTTCCCAGTACGATGAAAAATACATTAGAACCCCCTCCATTACAAAAAAATAAAAATCTGTCGCATTGACAGGATATCAATGTTAGGGTGGGTCAGACACATTAAAAGACACAAGAAAACTCACTCCTGTCAGCAGATCTGTTTTCAGGCATTTTATAAACACAGACCATTTAAAGATTGAATGTGCTGCTGAACAGTGCCAAGGAATAGTTGTCCACGTCCACATACATGCACACACTGTTAAGGTCATTGTTTATTCCCTTCAGCTGAGTCGTCATTTCATTGGCCAATCAGAAAGAGACAGATTTATCCCACAACGCTTCAAATTAAAACATGCTCACTCTGCTACAAGAACAGTCACTTAATTTTAAACTTCCTGCTGAAAAACATCACAAATCCTTTTTCCAATGAAAGTAGACAAACACAAGAAATTAGTTTGATTGTGAAAACCTATTTTGTTGATTTTAAAGTCCTATAGCTTTAAAAAATGATAAAAAGCAAGATGTGACAGAACATTAAAGTACACCCTTGTGAAAAAGATGTGCGGGTGATTGTGTTGAACTTGCACTTGTACAGTAGTGTACTTCAAATATTAAAAGTTTTTTTTTTAACTACTTTGTGGATAATATAATATAAAGGGAAAAAGCCACTTAAGTGTACATAAAAAGGGTACACTTTCATGACTACACTTTTAAAAGGTGCACTTAGAAATAATTTCAAATTCATTGTTGAAGTCTTATTTTGTATAATTATGTGTTGACTAACAAACTAAAGTACATGTAAAGTACTTGATTTTAATTTAACTGTACCATGTTAGTCAATATTACATTATATAAAAATATTTTAATGTACTACATTGCAACTGCATCCTAACCCTAACCCTAACTTTGTAATTACTTATATATTTAAATTCATGGCATACACATTTTTGCTTGTCAATACATTTGTCAGTAAACTTTTATAGAAAATTTTCAAAGACAATCAAAGTAATTATAAACATTTACATATAATAATGTACTGGGTCAAAATTAACTGTAAGGTTCAGCTAACTGCATTTAATATACATTTAAACTACAATATACATTCAATTTGCACTTAAGGATATCATTTTAAAATATATTATTTCTGTATAATTACTCTTTTAAAAAAAAAAGCTAAATTGTACTTCTTTTTGATGGGCAGCCATTGATTTGAGCTCCATGATTGCAGACATCATCAAGCTTTATTTTGTTTATATCCCTCTGTCCACTACCCTCTCTCCCAATGAAATATAATGCTCTAAAAGCATTAGCCAAGCAGCTCTTCTTGCACCAAGCAGTCTGTTCGCCTTAGCTGGCTTACCCTACACATTCGTGTGTGTGTGTGTGTGTGTGTGTGTGCGTGCGTGCTGAACACAGCAGTCTCCTGTCCTGCAGTGGTGAACTCTCAGAGCAGAACTAAATATCACCTCAACAACAGAGAACTTCACAACATTCCTGTTTTACAATGCAGGATGAAGAAATCCCCATATGCAACATAAGAGAAAATAAATTTTCACATTTTCTGAGGAAAACATGAGTGGCGCTTGTCTTTGTAAACTCCCGGCAAAATGCTACATAGTTGTGGGTGGTTGTCAGAGCATTGCAATGCAGTTGCTAAGGTGGTCAGAGTGGTTTTAAAAATCGGCAAGGAATGAGAATACTTCCTACTTTCTAAATCCTCGCTTTTGATATTATTGTGAATGATGCATTCGAGCATATATGTTTAATTTTTTAATTGAATAAAAATCTTAATCAATATGTCATAACTTGTTCTTCACTCATTTACTCCGCAACTTTCTTACAATTGACTGCAAGCTCACATTTGCATCCGTCTCCATCCAATCAACAACCAATGGACAGAACTTAGGCCCTGTTTACAGCTGGTATTAAGATGCTTTTTGGTCGATCGGTTCACAAGTGGACGACGCTAAATACAGGAGTAAACAGGGTCTAAAACTGTTTGAGCTTGTTCACTTTCAACCACTTCCAGAGGTAGACGCAGACACATTCAATCAGGATTGCTTTCGTAGTGTAAATGCTCATGAGGTCAAATATGTTCAAACAGCCAATAAATACCGCCTTCTCTACCTCCCTCTACATTTATATATATATATATATATACACACACACTATATATATATAAATTGTTTCACTCGGATGCGTCACAATACAGAAGAAAGTATCTGTTGGTTTCCCCAGGTCATTGGGTGTGTTGGTTGGTTGCTTACCAATTAACTACTTACTAAATATGATGTATCATTCATGTTTGTCCCATTAACAGGACAAAGTTTGATCATTTATAGTTCAATTCCAAGTAGGGTTATATCTCAGGAAACACTGCTAATGACTGACTGCAAGAGACTCTCTTGTTCTCATTGTCTCTGTCTCTCAAATCTCTCTCAGTTAGAAGTAAATTAAATATGCATGAGCATTCTCTGGTTCCCTGCATGAATGTGAGTGTGTGCGTCCTGCCTAGGTGAGGTTAGTTCATCGCAACCCACCAGTGGAAAACAATAAAGAAGGAATCATGTTCTTTCCACTGGAACTGTTTCAATAGGTGGTTTCATTTCCTCTTTCTATCCAAGCTGTGCACCCTTCAGAGAATCCTGGCAGATGCAAACACCCATTAGAAAGAAACATCTCAAATTATATCTCTTTAATATCTCAATTGATTCACTAGACCTAGGGATAAACGGAGAGCCATGGTCCGTCGTCAACGTGCTTCAGTCACCGGTGGGAAACATGACGGTCGTGGATCCGTCATGCATTTATGTGTTTGTTATTAGTCTGCAGCCGAAACTTATTATTATAATAATATGTTATGTTCTATAATTAATTTTCAATCTGTACAAAACCACTTTAATGTTTGTGTTGGCTGTTTACATACATTTTTATACAGTAAGACAGTTGTGATTGTGATTATTTTTGTATTCATTGTCACCAAGATGGGGCCATTCAAAACCTTTAACTATAAAGCCCCTCTTCCTCTGGAAATTGTCTCTTAATGGCTGAAAAAAACACAAAACACGCAGTTAAGGGTCTAAATACTAGCTTTGTTATTGCCTGATACATGATAATAATCTGTACAATATATCAATAAGCTAACACTGGTCTCTCACCAAGACACCTGCCCTGTTTTCCTCACACCACAACTCAATTTGTCTCCTCTGACTGTTGTGTCTAATCCTGGCCTGTCCTGCTCTCTTGGCCGCATAGCAGGCTCATAATTATATGGCTGAGGTCCGTCATACGAGTAAACATTTAGGCTACAATTTCCTCAGCGTCCGAACTGTCATTGCGATCCATTGCTTTCCTATTGTTTTGTTTGACCGCACTCTCTTCCGTTACATCACTTCCGGTTTGCCGGTTTTCAAATGCGGAAGTAAAATTTTCACAAAAACGACTCAATAGCATTTTATAAGTGTATGTTTATATTTAAATCTAGTTCCTACATTATATTTCTATACATTGGCTCACTGGGTACTCTAACCTACAATATGCCCTTTAACTCAAGTCTACTGCTCCTCAGACTTGTCTCCTGAAAAAAAATAACACTTGTGACCTCATGTGTTGTGACCCTAGAGTTTCAAAAGAGATCTGAACAGTGTCTCAAACATATTAGCTCAGATGTGCCAAATATCAAAAGTACAGTTTTACAGCTATTCAAATTTGTAATTAAAAGTAAGAGATCTCGACAGGACTTTTTCTATTGAAATTATTCTCAGATCAAGTGATCTGAATGATCCTTTTAATTTTTAAAGCTCTGTATTCTCACTCATTTGTGCCTGTTTTTATTTCTTCTTTAGGAGAAACATCTGAGAACTGAGCTTTGAATGAGCAACATTTGAGCAATAACAGGTTCAGATGAAGATGTTTGAATGGTTTTCATTTGTCTGATTGATGTTAGATCCTCTTACGAGAAGCTTGTAGTAAAAAGTGGGGGAAAAAATAACGATTCAGCCCTGCAATTTCATGTGAAATGTGAATTATAGTGCGTTTCACACATCATTTGACTGCACATATGTTTGAAGTACAACTGTGGCACTGTGCTCACATCTTAAAGCTTCTTTTCAAGATCAATGGGAAACAACTGAGAAGCAGCTTCAAAGTGTTGGGTGTCTCAATTCATTAATAACATAAATCATGAAAGCATAGATATGTTCTCAAACTTCTCTAAAATAAAGTTGACTGACTACATATTAATCGAAGCATTAAATCAAGCAGAAACAGCAGGTTTTCTGATGAAATGTAAAATACATCCAAAATCCTTTTTTTTATCCAGATTTTTACAGACGTTCACGTCATAGGGGAACACAAATTTCTTACCATTTATACAAGAAATGTTAGAAAAACATTCAATGCAACAACAACCTTCTTTGATGTGAATGAATCTTGTAAATGTTAAAAAGTGAAACCTGCGTTTTACTAATACGATAAATTAAGTTGTACAATCAGAAGTAATGCCGATGATTGGTTTGATCATGTATCCTACATTCATAATCTACGTCTAATTCTATGGCAATAGACACTTTTTCAAATAAAGGGCCCAACTAGACCTTCATATTTTATAAGGGAACACAAGTCCCACTCATGAAACAAGTCCTACTAAAGAAATGTTTAATTCTCCGGTTTTAATCTATGTATTAGTGCTTTACACAGTTCAGAAACCAACACACTGATCTGAAGAACATGCAATGCAACAACAACCCTATGCTGACAAAAGGTTTTTTTGATAGGAAGAGGGTCCTATTCATTGGAAATCAAATTCACAAATCTCAAATGAGATCTCTTTCATTTATCAGTGAGATTGAGATTGAAATAAACGTGTGAATGGATTTATATTTTTCCTGGTCTGCCTTAAGCATTCGCATATTCTCGTGCATTCTGGTCTCGTTGTGTGAGCGTGCAAATATGCGTTTGCTTGGGTCGTACGCTCTTCGGTTTTGTTATGTAAAGAAACACTACACCTGCGCACATACGCATTCTTTTGCTACAGCGCACTCGAGTCGAAACTTGTCGTAAAGTGTCATGTAGTGGCAAATTTTTCATTTGCAACTGTTTACGATCATGTCAGGGATTCAAAACTCAGAGATAATGGTTAGTTGTGAACCCAAACAGGGTATTTATTGACAGAAATATGGAGCATGACAAGGCAAGTAATTCAGTTGATAAACAGGTAATAGTTGGATGATGGGATCATTAACAGAGTCTTTGGCTACATCCGAAATCGCGTACTTCCCTACTATATAGTTGGTTAAAAACAGTATGTGACAAAAGTAGTATGTCTGAATTCACAGTACTGAAAAAAGCGTAAGCAAAAAGTCCCCGGATGACCTACTACTTCCGGTAAGATTCTGAAGTGTGCATACAATGGACACTTTAGTATTCCACGAGGCAACGGGAAAGGATTTATGAAGCAACGCAACTGCCACTGGTAGATCACATGATAATGAACATGGCGAATGTAGTACGTCTGGATCATATTCATACTACAAACTCTCATACTATATATTACACACTTTTTTTAGCATGACGTAATTACTTATTCAAAATAAGTATCTACTCAAGAAAGTACGCAATTTCGGATACAGCCAATGTGTCTTTTACCAGGGAGAAGATTGATGAAATGGAGAATGGGATGAGCACGCACCTCGTTGAAGGCAGAGAGTGAGTATCCAGGTGAGTATTATGTATTCAGGCTTGACTGGAGATCACGGGGAGTTTGCAAGGAGAGCATGAGAAAGGATTCACAAGGAGATTGTAGGAGGATTCATTAGGAGATCGCTGGAGTACAAGGTAAGTAGAGTGGGCAAGTAGTCTATTGTCCATTGATGAGACAAGACAAGACAAGAGTGCTTATGTGCAGAGGCTGATTGGAGTGCTGACAAGGGACAGGTGCAGGTTCATGTGCTTAGTATTCTGGTGAGTGAGAATCTGGCGATGGATGCTGGTGAGACTGTGGCTGTGTCTGAAATCACCCCCTATACCATCATTCACTATTCCCTATATTAATCGACTAATATATTTTGCTTTAGGTAGTGAATGAAAATGAGTGAGCGAATTTGGAAACTTATCAAACTTTATGATTTATCTTGAACTCTGGCATGGAACTATCTATAAAGCTTATTTAAACAATTGAGTAATCAATTAAAAAGGAATTTATGCCTGATATGATATTACGCTGTACCCACTTTGGACCAGCGGTTTGGAAAATGGATGTAAGGTTGATTCAGCTATGGGCACCATTTTCTGGTCAGAAGTGGGAATTAATTCAGCGCGCTACTTTCACAGTGCATTATGGGTATTCTAGAGACATTGAAAGTACATCGGGGGTGTTAATACTAAAATTGATGTTTCCTCGCTTTTAGGTCCTCTAGCCCGTGACCCGGAAACTGTCAGCGAGGAGGTGAGGAATGAGGAACGGGGCTTTCTGAGGAGTCATGAGCGAGAATACACGTGTGTACCTTTCCCTCGCATTCTAAAAAAATAAGAAGCACCCCGGTTGTACACTCGTAATTTTGGGATTGAGTGAGTGCACTCAATAACGTCCACTATGTTTTCGGACACCACTACAAATGGCTGTGCCCACAACTAGTACCCTATTTAAGGTTATAGGGGATGATTTCGGACACATCCCGTGTCAGATCACTGCTGAGGATGGAGATGAAGATCGTTGGATAAAGGCTTGAATTTGGTTCTGTTCCTCAAATGGATTCTGAAGATATTACAGCATAGAATAATTTTTTTTTTCTTTGAAAGTTATTGTTTGATTCACATCATTTGTATATGCCTGTATTGTCCCACTCAAACAAAATAAGTATTGCATGAATGGTTAAACATTTACAGAAATGTTTTTCATTTTAAGGTTTTAAAGTTTATTTTTGTTTAACATTGTGTAATTCTTTGAAACATCCTTGCACCAGGAATCACACAGGACAGAATGATAGGTCATAATTTCAAATCCAGCTGCATTAAATAAATTAATTAAAGTCCCCCTGTAGTCAAAGATTTTATCCCTGAAACTCATCTTTGATCACCAAACTTACATATTTACAAGTTTTTTTCTTGCGATGCGGTTTGCGAATGTTCGTTGGAACGATGGTTTCGGGAACACAGACTCGTTGAACTATGCTGATAACGACGGAACTTGCGACCATAGTTGGCTAACGATGCTTTCGGGAAACGCACCCCTGATTGGTTACAAAGTAGTTTGTGAATTCAGAAACACCAGCAATTTCAAACCATGTTTTTGAGACTGTCTTTGGTCCACTGCAGTTTTAAGGAGAAAATACTCAGCAATGGTGTTGACTTATGAATTTGCACATGGTTTGTCTCAAAGCATATTAAAAACACCACATATACATATAAACAAGATAAAAGCTTTAAAGGAGTAGTTAACTTTTTTTTTTTTTAAACTTTTGCTGATAATTTACTCACCCCCATGTCATCCAAGATGTCCATGTCTTTCTTTCTTCAGTCAAAAAGAAATTAAGGTTTTTGATGAAAACATTCTAGGATTTTTCTCCATATAATGGACTTCATTGGGTACCAAACGGTCCAAGGTCCAAATGACAGTTTCAGTGCAGCTTCAAATGGCTTTAAACAACACCAGACAGTGCATAAGGGTCTTATCTTGCGAAACGATCGGTCATTTAAAAAATAACTAAAAAAGTTTACGTTTTATAAGCACAAATGCTCGCCTTGCTCTGTTCTGTGATGCATGTTTGTAACGTCACGTAATACGCAATTACGTTGAAAAGGTCACGCTTGACGTATGTGTATTCCGGTTCAAAAAGGTAGGGTTTGGCGAAAAACTCCATCTCATCATCTCCTCTAAGTTCAAAATCGCCCGACATCGTTGTTTTACCTTTTAATTTCCTTATCGTTTAAAGCCATTTGAAGCAGCACTGAAACTGTCATTTGGACCTTGGACCCAATTTGGTACCCAATGAAGTCCATTATATGCAGAAAAATCCTAGAATGTTTTCATCAAAAACCTTAATTTCTTTTCGACTGAAGAAAGAAAGACATGGGCATCTTGGATGACATGGGGGTGAGTAAGTTATCAGCAAAAGTTTTTTTAAAAGTGAACTACTCCTTTAATTTCACCACATATCATAAATTGATCATAAATGCAAAAGAATCAACTGACCGATTAATTCCATGAATTCAGTATTACATTAAATAAGAATTCATAAACATTTGTTTGTCTGTAAATTTGCTGATACATACATAATTTAGATGCTGTCAGTATGTCAATATGGTATGTCAATATGGCTATGCAAACATGAGTAATTGTAATTGTATAAAACAAATTCTCATGAGATTATGTTGGCCTATAGTATCACAGAATTGGGACTAATTGGGACTTTTTACCCAGAGTTACGAAAACCTTCTATAGAGTGCATGGTTCATATCTCGAGCTTTGTGCAGTCACAGAAACCCTGTGTTTTGCAAAACAGCCAATGAGAATTTGTGTCAAGAGTAATTTAAAAAAAAATGTTTTGCTGATGCGAAAAAGTGAGACAAGATGATTATTTAAAGCAAGTTGTGTGCTGACACTGCAAATATTCAACTAATAATGTTAACCCAGGTTTTAGGATGACCACCCTTACGAAAAAGAAGTATACCTCAAGTTCATTTTATGAAGTATACTTAAGTAATGTTCAAGTATATTTTTAAGTACATTATGTAGTAAGAATACAGATGTCAATATGTACTAGTAGTAAACTTGTTAGTGTACTATTTTAATACCGCTTGGGACTAAATTGGCCCACTTTTAGTATATAAAAGTATATGTTTAAGTGTACTAAAAGTGTAACTGTAGTAAACTTTATGTGCACAACTAGTTCATAATTACATTTCTCATTTGTACTGCAAGTGAACTTATGGGTATACTAGTAGTTCACTATTTTAATACTTGTAGCACATTTTTAGATTATGAAAGTACACTTTGAAGAATAATCTCAGTAAACTACTAGTTTAGTAGTTTTATACTACAAGTTTTCTTTAAGTGAACTTAACATCATAGCTTTATTAGCTTCATGCATCCTTTTTTATCAACACTTGAGTGTTGGTAAGTTTCACAAAGAAAGGAAACATTTTAAACAAAAAAGTTAAAAAAATCTAATTTGTGTCAAAGATACGCCTTGATCAGATTCAGAACGATTAAAACACAGATGGCGTAGATCGAGTCCAACGGCCGTAAAGCTTCAGTCGTTTTCTCTTCATAGGTTACGCTTCATTTCATTTGGAAACATTAAGCAGTTTTGATTTACACGCTGTTTAATGTTTGATGATCACATTATTTTACATTTGTGTGACCAATCTTCTTTCACTTGTTTCAGCTTCTTCTTCTCTTGTTTTGATCCGGAGATTCTGTACTAGAAGATGTCATAGCGCCCCCTACCGTACAACAGTGAAAAAATGGATAGCTGGAAACTCAGTCAATGGTGGGGAAAGAGTAAAGTAGAATTAAAGTAAAGTCCTGTACACTACCAGTGGACTAGCCTACCCACAAGTTCAGATATGCAGAATTAGAATCATATCTGTTTTATATCAATATTTTAATCAATATTTTCAAAAAATGTAAGTTTCATAAGACTGTATATGAAAAACAATGTTAAAAAAAAGTATTTAATAGGCTACTTGGTCAATCGAGTTAACACAACAAGCCAAGTATACTTTTTATACTTAATTATACTTTTAAATATATCTCGATCAAAAGATTGAGTACATGTACAGGCCAAATATACTTGGACTTTTCTCTCAGTATAAGTCAAGTACACTTAAGTGTAATTTTAAGTATATTTTTGAGAAGTATATAAAATGTAGACTGAAAGTATGCTTTCTTATTTTTAGTTGAAAAGAAGTATACTAATAGAACACTTGAATAAACGTATTTTTCGTAAGGGCAAGGGTTAAATATTTAAAATATGTAAAGCCCTTATAGGGTTAAGCCAGGGTTAAACATAATGTGAAAACCCATAATGTGTTCTTGAGCCAATTATCAGCAAATCAGAGTAGCCATGAGGTCATATAGCTGCAGCTCTAGTGAGTACTTATAGGCGACTGGCTTAAAATGAGTGTATATTAAAATAGGAAAAAGTGTTTTACCATCAAAAAATTACACACATCACCTTATAAAGAAAGTCTGATTTATCATTAAGCCTGCATGTAGGTGAGAAATGCAGTTGAACTTTGCAGGCGTAATCTGCCATCGCGCATCACAAACAAACAAAATTAGCTGTTGGACTGGTGAATGGAGAAGCATCTTTATCAGTGGAGCGCAGATGCAGACTCACAGGTCTCCAGGGAATAGTTCCCTCAATCCATCTAAAAGCCTCATTCAAAGCAGAGGATCAACTAATGAGATCTGACTCCATTAGTCTGCAGTGCTAAGTGTCCGTCCATGCTTACGTAGCGCAGGAAATGGGGATCCCTCTCACTAAACCTCATCTCCCTCAACGTCATATCATGACTCTTTAATCCACTCAAATCTGGTCTCACTCGTGCTATAAACCCAACCACCTCAAACCGGCCAATTAGCCAGCTGCCACACTACAACTGTGTGTTTGTTACTTAGTTTGAGTTAATGGAAAACTAAAAAGATAAAACTGCCCAAGAAGTGGCTTAAAATTTCCAAGGGACTTTTGGGGCATCCCCAGTTAGAAAATGTGCGTGATTACTTTCATCAATGTTTGTAGTTTGACCACCAATGCATCCCCAGAAGTGAGTTTGGGGACGCACAATTGGGAAAAATGTGGCCGGGGTTTGTGTTTGGGTTCGTTTTTTTTGTTTTTTTCATTCTTAAATCAAGATACATTTACTTGAGAAGAAAATAGCGTAAGATTGTTTTTTAACGTCTTGATTTCTGCTAAATGTATAAACATTTTGTGAGTTTTATGATTAAAACAAGTAAAAAAATATGTGTGTGTGTGTGTGTGTGTGTGTGTGTGTGTGTGTGTGTGTGTGTGTGTGTGTGTGTGTGTGTGTGTGTGTGTGTCAGCTACACAAAAGTGTGTATGAGAGAGTTGGAGAGGTAAAGACATTAAAGGGATGGAAAATGCAAACTGGAAAACCACAAGAAATGAAAGGCAAAAGAGGTGATGTGGCAGACAGACACACACTGGCCGTCAGTGGAGTGTATTGTGTGAGCTGATGCTGGAGCATCATGCTCTATTGTTCTTTCTCACACTGGAGCCCACGAGCAGGGCACAGACAGTGTGGTGTGTGTGTGTGTGTGTGTGTGTGTGTGTGTGTGTGTGTGTGTGTGTGTGTGTGTGTGTGTGTGTGTGTGTGTGTGTGTGTGTGTGTGTGTGAGAAAGAGGGGGGAAGGGGTGTGCACAAATGAACTCACAAACAAACACTTTGGCAGAAAGCCAAGGCTTTTTTTCCAGCACCGGCTGTGCATGTCGCTTGCTGTGTGTCAGTCTAATCAGTCTGAATCAGACTGTGGCATTGTAGGATTTATCAGCAGTTTCCAGCCTTGTCTCATGCACACATTAACTAGAATCATTCAATCAAAGCATACACTTGATTGACGTCACATTCTGTTATTGTTTCATTTTCGTTTTCATGGACTTTTAGTTTGTTTCTCAATATTTCCTGTTTCCCTTCAATTGTCATGGTTTCTAGCTTGGGTTCATTTGTTGTCATGGTGACATCCACCTGTTCCTAGTTCAGTTTATTTGTTGCCTTGTTGCCCAATCAGGCGATGGTTGTGTCAGAAAACTGATAAATGACGCCTTCGGTGGAAATATTGCAAGGTAGGAAGGCATCAAGGCCCGTCCAAATCCACTGTTCTTCACTTCTTGTCTCCTGAGATTCCATCATTGAATTGATTTTTGAAGGCATCATAGATGTAAAAAACATATGTTGTCTTTACTTATGGATCATATCATTTTTTACAGTGTAGATGTACATTTTTGACCTAATGAGAAATTACTATTGAAGTGATTAAATATTTACTTAATTTTCACCAAAGCTCGCTCTATTTTGCTGTAGATCATTAAACCATTACACTGCCTCAGAAGTCTGTCCGAAATCAGTTTTGTGAGGAAACTTCGTGTGCAAAAGCTGCCTGCAAAGTCATTTAAATTGTAATTGTAATAATAGTTCACAATACTAATGTTTTACTGTATTTTTTATCAAATAATTGCAGCCTTGGTGAGCATAAGAGACTTCTTTCAAAAACATGAAAACATTTTAACCAAAACCAAAACATTGTAATGTATATATATTTTTAATATAACAAAGGAATTATGTTGCTATTTTTGGCAACAGGACATTATGTCAATAGCAGTATTATAAAAGTCACTGGCCAACTGGCGAGTTCGCTTTATTTACTTGCCAAAGCCAATTTCCACTTCTCTCTTCTGACTGCACTGAGTGGAAACAGATCCCGATTCTGCCAAAAACCAAACCAGGACTGCATCATGAGTACAGCCTCACGTTTAGAGGATCAAGGCTGATTCATGAATGCTTTAAGAACAAATCATTTGAGGCTCCAAAAACACATTTTATGTTGCTCAGGAGATACCATCCCTGCAATTCATCAGCTGTTTATGGTTCTTATTGCCCTGGATAAACGTATATACTATAGGAGAAAAAGATAGTAGAGTTATAGGGCTCATAATGATCTACATATCACACACTGCATCAAATACCATAAATCAGTATAAACTGGAGAATCGACATTGTGTGTCTGTAAGGGGCATGTTGGGTTTCCATGTTTTATGTGGACATTCCATTGACATAATGATTTTTATACTGCAAAAAATATATATTCGGTCCCCTTTACACTAGCCCTACCCATCACAGAAAACTTTCTGCATTCTTACATTTTCAAAAAAATATCACCTAGTATGATTACACAAGGCCAACATTTTCTGGTATTACTATCTTTGAGGGGACATTTAGACACACACACACACACACACACACACACACACACACACACACACACACACACACACACACACACACACACACACACACACACACACACACACACACTTTAGTTAAAAGTTTAACAACGGTTGGTTGTCCCTTGTTGTCACAGGTTCATCATAAATCTTCTCCATTAGTGTCACATATTTATCAAAGATTTGCCAAAAAGATGTTTACCATTAGTGGCAAAATGTTCATTGTTGCCAGAGGTTTTCTGCAAATCTGAAGTACTGGAAAAGAGCACCAAACTTCTGCCAGACATTGACCATGAATTAACAACAGGTTTTTTCAGGGGCCACTGTCTGCAGTAATGAATCAGATCATCAGACAGTCAATATCTGCATCAGTTTCCATAGTAATGACATAAACATCAGAACAATGTCAAAAGACGTAAGAGAGCATGACATCTTGTTGTGATGCTAAACTACAGAAGCAGACAACATACAATGTACAACACCATAAGCATCTGTACTTATATACACTCATATGCACTTCATCACAATTTATTACATAGTGAAAGCTACATGTTAGTGTACATGAGTGAACTGAGACAGACAATACTGCACTTTGTGTATGATGTTAAAGACATTTACTTGAAATTGGATCAGGACTGACTGCTTAAACTGTTTATTTCCAAAAATCTGGAAATTCACTGTTAATCGGATTTCAAACCACATACAAATGTGGTTTGGATCAGGTTTGTACGTTTTCTTTTTCTTTCAGTTTCAGTTCAGACAACAAACAACTAAACGGATTTGAGTTGTATATGCCAAGAAATCAGATTTTTTTTCTGCCAACTAAACAAAGCCTTAACTAAACCCTGTCAAAAGTAGACACTTCCAAACCGGATTTGCAAATAATCTTCAAAGCCTGGCCAACCTCCACTCAATGTATTGATCAGATGACTGAATAAGTAATCAATTGACCCTTTGCAAAGACCCGCCCCCCTTAGTTACTGTCGCTATGTCCGACAAGCTACGCTGCTCTCATGTTCTCACGCAGTGAGAAATACATCGCGGAGCAGACAGGAGACTGACAGACTGGACAGACCAAGTTACTTTTCGGTTACTTTTGATATTAAACATATTAAACAAAGTCTCACCTTTCAAATTTGGTCATTTTTAAAAAGAAATTTAAACAATAAATACCGTTTTGTGGCTCTTTAATGTGTATGATAGAGTCGCTGTAGAGCCTCAGTTAAAGCTGCTCAAAATCCAATCATCTCTTCCTTCTAGTTCATTTATAGAATCAAATAAACTTGAATGAACATTAGAAGGAATGTTGTTTTAACCGCGGAAAGGCGTCAGTACACTCCGTTTTCTACTATCTCTCCTGACTGCTTTGTCGGACAAAATGGCGCATGGCGAAGTATGATTGGTCAGATTACCTGTCAATCAAGCTCCACGCTAAGGGTCAATTAACACCCACCTTAGAGAGGACAACAGAACCCAAAGAAAAAAACAAAAAAAAAAAACAAGAAAACAACAGTTGCATTTCATTGATCCGGTGTTGTGAGCCAGTTAAGCCCCTTTCACACAGCGCTTTGAACCCGGCAAATTGCCAGCACGCTTTCTGTGTGAACGCAAACTCGACCCGGAATTTTTCCGGGATCGATTCCGGGTTGGGGACCTAGTAACATTGCCGTGTTCAGTCCTGGAACGCGCGCTGTGTGAACAAAAGCCGTAATAATGCCGTGTCTTAGTGATGACGCTGAAGCCGGGATCCTTCGCCAGCTGTGAAATGGTACGTAAAGCGCAAGATTATGGTCGAATCAGAGAAAACATGCAGAAGCGTGGTTTCACGAGAGAGAGATCGCAGCTCATAAGCAAACTTAAGACGCTGCTGAGATTACAAGTCACATCGATGTCACGTGTCTTCACGGGATTTTTACGGGTTGTGTGTGAACGCACTCTCTGATTCCGGAAAATCACTGGCAGTGTGAATGAACCAAAATCAAACGAACCCGGGTCAAATCCCGGGTCACTTTATCCGTGTATTTTCCGGAATCTCTGTGTGAAAGGGGCTTTACACACAGTCATATACAGTTTAATAAGCAGTGCTAGAGGTCTTCAGAAGGAAGTAACAGCTTATAACAGGAAGAATAACAAGGGAGGGGTCCAAATATGACAATCAACACAATTATTATAAGAGGAAAGAGGTTGTTCTCTCATTTTGTTCTCTTAAGAGCACTCTATCCATAGAAGTATGTAGTATGGAGGTTAATCCAACCGTAAATACTGAATACACATTCAGCGAGTGAGCCATGTGGCCGAGGGTATAAAAACCTCTTCGGATTGCTGAGTGTGGTGCTTGTGAATGGATTACTGTTCACTCAGCCACGTAACGTCTTTTCTCTAGGAGGGCAAACACCCACTACAACTGGATATGGCAGAAGTAAGAAGATTTATGGTCCTATTCACTCTGTCCCTGTCTTCCTCCATTATATCCTCCTGACTTTTTGTTGGCCCTAGGGGCAGGGGCTGCCAGGATGTATCTGTCTGTCCATTGATGACGGCCGATGGCCATGATCTGCAGATGTCCTCACTTCCACTGGGTAAAACCACAGTAAAAAGCCCCTCTGCTACACCAGACCTCCAAACATCTGTAAATCATTGGCACTGGAGATCTCAAAACTAATACTCTGCATAACTCAACAATGTCTTTATGATCATGCCTAAAAATAGCTGACTTTGTTCTTTATTTGCTCTGAAGTTGTAGGTGAGAAGAAAGCCTCAGAATTGCATGTACATCGGCATGGAACTCATTCAGCACCGATTCGGCTACAGACATGAAGGATATCTAAATCATGCAGCTTGTTGAAGAGGTTTGCTATTACTTTGTGATTGGACTTACTTTCCAAGCAGATGAAAAATCCCATCAACATGCATATATTGATGAAGGGATCAGAATATTAACTCAATGGAAAATCATAACTGTTTTACATTTTGGTGAATTGGTGGTGAATTCATATGAATTTGTACATTTTCGTACGATCTGCTTACGCCCCAGTGATGGTTATGTTTAGAGGTGGACCTTCATGCTAACTTTTTTTTTCTACAAATCATGTTGTCGCACAATGAATTCATACACTCTCAGAATAAATGTGCAGTAATTGTAACTTTGGGGGTACAATCGCAAGGGGGTACAGTCCCCTAAAATGGTCATAAGGTAAGAATTGCTACTTTAAGGTACTATTATGCAGTTTTTAGGGGTATAAAAGTTACAAATATATCCTTTTAAGGGTACTGCTCCAGTGACAACCCGTTGTACCCCTAAAGCTACAATTTTTCCACATTTTTGTCTACGAAATCACCACCTTGTAAAAATAAATTTGTTTCCCCATGAAATGTGGCTACACCACACAGCAATGTCCTGGCAATCACCAACAACACTCGATGGCAGTAAAATCCACATAAGAATGAAGGAGATCTTCGAAAGTTTTAACTCAGGCTCATTGAAAAAACGCCTATGGTGACATTTGTGCAAAATGATATTACTTTGCATCTTGAAATAAGTCTTTATTAATCGATAATCTGCCTCTTTAATCATAATTGTCTGTGATATTGCCTCTATAATGTTAATTTCAGCTGGAAACTGCAGTGATTTGTATGTATTGGTATGGGTTTTCTGTTTAGAGTTTTGCAAAAATGTAGGCAGAGGCACATTTTTCCAATGTGTTGCCACAATCTAGTTCAGTCAATCAATTGTCAGACCGTTTTTACAGATACGACCTTCAGATCATAAACTGAGACATTGTACACACACTTCCTTCAAAAACACTAACCTTGAACCTCACATTGATAAGACCGAAAGAAAGGCAGCACAGCTGTGTGGTTGAGCTAACAAGAGGGAGAGCTAGTTTGTGTTTTGTGTTATGCCATGTGTACATGTTAGCTGTTTGTGTTTGTGCGTATGAGAGAGTGAGAATAGTGTACCCGCATTCTGACCTATAGCCCACTGTGTAAAGCAGCAGGGTTTATGCATCACTCCTCATCAGGGGTCTCACAGCCTGGACCACTTACCTAAACATTAGCATTTCTTCCAGCCATTTCCTCTCTAAAACTCCAGAAGTGCTGCACATGATACAAGGTCTTGCCACTTTGCTGACCCAGTGTCCCCTTTTAAATGTCAAAGGTTGTTGTGAAATCAATGTTTACATATTATGACAACTGCACTTCAACTCAACATACACATTATAAATATTTATGTCCACTTTGCAAAGAAAATAAGAACAACATAAATTGTATGGATGCATTTTCAAGGAATTTGCTTGTTACAAATGTGTATGTGGCAATGATTTTAGTATCGCCTGACCCAAAATCAACTCCTGACTCCTTGGCCTAAACTTATTGAAAGACCAAAAGCTTACAGAATAGGTTGATTTTTAAGCATTTTAGCAACCAAAGCCTCCCTCAAACTGGGGTTAAACATACATTAAACTTCTTGGCACATCTGACACTCACAAGCGCTGTTACACAGATAGCGCGTATATATTTAAGAGTGGAGTGTTTGAAATTAGCTTCTTCCCAATCACTGTACCATGAGCCCAGCATGAAGCCCAGTTAAGCATGAAAATGACCGTGATTTGACACTTGACAGACTTCTATGACAACAAACCAGCCATTTTGTATGCATAAGAGCAAATTACCACAATCCTGATAAATAAGGCATGAGAAGTTATCCAGCAGTTGTATGGTGCTGTTAAGGATGGGATGGGATGGGATGGGCTGGCTTTTCAGACTACACGACTAAAGCTCAGTGTAGCTGTCAGTCAAAGCAGGATAATGGCACTAATGCTCAGCATCATCCATCACACAAACCTGGACCTCAAGCATCCTTAAACCATAATACCCTCATTTATCCCATTAGTTTTCTTCTTTTTCTTTAATCTTCTATTGAAGACTAGCTCTTTCTCAATTCAGTTTCAAAACAAAAACTACATTTCCAAACTGCACCAAATACAAATTAAATAAAATAAAAAATGTGAATAAATGAGAAAAATAGCTATTAACCAAATACAATACATTAAAGCTAATTCAAATTTGCAGTGCAAAGACATTAAAATGAATGAGCAATTGGGAAATTAAAAAGTATAGCCTAATAAAATACGAAGGTAACAGAGAACCTTATGAAGTAAGAATGGAAAGCGACACTATTATGTGCGCTATTAATTGTCTTAATTAGACAAACGCAGGAATATCTATTGAGATCACTGTCTCTCCATCTCTCCTCTCATCGTACCTGTTTTGAAGAACGCATCCGTGTCTGAATCGGTGGGTCCGTCCTCCGCCGCTTCAGCAGGATTCATCTTTCCTCTCAGATCTCACAAATCAAAATAACGCGAAATATATCCAGATTTAGCGCTCCATCATCTCTATATGTCTGTGTTTTGACTGCACAGCCCTCGATCAGAGCGACAAAGCGCAGCTCTGCATTGCCTTCTATTGTCTCCAGATGCGCCTCTCCTCCTGCGATCGCTCCTTTCGCTTCTAATGAGTCGGTTCTTTTGAACCGGTTCGCCAATTGGACTGGTCGATTCGTTCGCGAATTAGTCTGGACGGTTCTCGAGACTAGTTTCGGTCTTGTCCGATTCGCAATGAGCCCTGGAGCCAATGAACACAATCCTCAGTGATTGGGTTTTTGGTTGATTAGATCAGTAAAGTAACCAACCTTACTGTAGCCGAATGTAGCCTATGCAGGAAACATGTTACAACCTGTGCGTATGATGACATAATGTGACATACGACAAAGAGATTGGTTTTAATATTTTATTGGAAACACGAGAGACATCCAAAAGATGTGCAATAGACGGCCTAAACTATTTCTGCTAAAGTAAAAAATAAGAGAATGTTTGTCTCTATTTGGCTCAGTCGTAGCCTATTTCCAACTTGCAAAGATAAAGCATAGGCTATGAAAGGAACTTCATGTTGCATGAACATTATGTAGGGCAGCAAATTGAACTAACATAGCCTAACACATCACAATACAATAGCTTACATGTTATACGAATGAATGTTACTTAACAGTATACGTTGCATATTGCCATGTAGGCTAACTTAAATGTTTAAAGCTATTTAAAATGTCAGGGTATTCTTGAGTACGGGTGTGACGTAAACGAACCGATGAATCGTTTTGGAACGGCCTCATTGAAATGAACTGTTCGAAAGAACCGTTTCGCGGAAATGAATCGGACCAGCTCAACACAAAGCGGCGCGCAGCCTGTGTGTGTGCGTGCGTGCGTGCGTGCGTGTGTGTGTGCGTGCGTGTGTGTGTGTGTGCGTGTGTGTGTGTGTGTGTGTGTGTGTGTGTGTGTGTGTGTGTGTGTGTGTGTGTGTGTGTGTGTGTGTGTGTGTGTGTGTGTGTGTGTGTGTGTGTGTGTGTGTGTGTGTGTGTGTGTGTGTGTGTGTGTGTGTGTGTGTGTGTGTGATGGGGATGGAGAGCGCTATCCTGACAGTGAAAGGTGATGATGTCATGAATTCTGCATAATATCATGGGCTGGTCATTCTTCCCCTCTCTTATAAATATATTTTTTAAAAAGTTAATGTGTTATTTTAGAAACATAAGCACACTCATTTAGATGCATTTAGACCCCCCCCCCCGTGTGAAGTGTGTATTTTTCAAAGAATAGAGCATAAGTGTGTGTGTGGGGAGGTAGGTTGGTTGGGGGGTGGGGTGGGGTGGGGTGGGGTGGGGGGGGGGGCTCCCTCTTTGACATCACGCCCCCATCACTCGTGCAGTCTTTAGGCTATTAAAGAATCCCAAAGCTGCTGGGACACGCTGTATAGCCTGTTTTGATAATACAGTAAATAGAAAGCACGTGTGCATCCATTTTAGTAAATTAAAGCTTTTTAAACATAGATGGCAATATTCGAAATAATCCTTAACCTATGGGGACATTTTTTTGGTTATAAAGCAGTGGATGTTTTTTTTTTTTTTTGTTTTTTTTTTGAGAAATATTATAATAGGCCTATTGCCAATGTGATATTCGGAAGCTTTATATTTCATACCCTGTGTTCTACCTTGCTTACATTAATCAGCCTTGACAGTTTTAACAGAACTGCTGCCATTTTTGTTTGTCCAATAAATAAAATATAAATTAAAAATATTTTCTTTAATACATTTGAATTGTTATTTTTGATTATTTAGTGATACATTTTATTTCTAAGATTCTTTCGAACCAAATGACAAACATAAAGATGGTTATGGGGTGAAAATCGAGGATTTACTGCCCCCTGGCGACTGCCACACAATATCACAACTTAAATAAAATATTTTCAGTAGTTCATAATGGACCCAGACTTCTGATAGGCAGAAATACATTATCAGAGACATTGTTCACCTTGTTTTTTTATGTTTCCAAGGACATTTTGACTTATGAAGTGTATGGATAATACAAATAATTAAACATCCTGCTTTTAGCTCTTTGTAGAACAACATTTAACTCATATTGAACTAATATTTGCTATTTTTTCTATATCCACCAAAAACTTTAATTAGAGGGCATATGAACCTATAAATTATCTTAATTTATTTCCATATGTCTCCCTTTTTCCCCTGTCACTATGTAGTCCTTGCTTTTTTTTTCATTTATTGATTATATCTGTCGTGTAAAACTCTGTCGGGCATAAACATAAGGAACAAACAGAGGAAACTAGATGAGCACAGTTGAACATAATCGAATAGACAGTGATTAGGCTAACCATGACAACAAACTAGACTGTGAATGAGTAACCAAGGGAACTTATATGAACAGGCCAATGGGAACAGAGCAAACAGAGTGAAAACTAAACCAAAACCGAGCATACCTTACAATATCAACACTTATTGTAATTAATAAATACTAATTTGCATGCAGTCATTACTCATGCCAGAAAGCCAATTTGTACAACCGTGTAAAAATAAAATGTCACATTTCAAATCATTAAGCATACTTGTAATTTCACCCTTTTCTATAGCAAATCATGCATGCTTCTTTTTCATAATTGTTTTATAATCATGTCTTTAACACCTGAAGTAATTAAATGCAGTCTTTTTAATTTAAATATACATACAGTGTATCCTTGTTTTATCAGGACCAAAATGAGAACCCTGTGATTACTCAGCAAAAATCTCTGCTTGGCATTTTTATTCCAGTTCTTCCTGTTACCATGGACACTTTTGGCAGTGTGTTGTATGTGGTGTGTGTGTGTGGTTAGCGGACTCTAAGCGGGCACAATACCAGCTTCCTTCGGCCACCCTACAGTTCCCTGTAACGCAAATATTCAGCAGATGGCTTAGCTATGTAATTGCCAGAATTACACAACTATGTCATATACTTGGAGGACTAGAGGTGAAATCTCTGATAAAACACGGCAATGTTCAAATAAAAGGAAAATGTGTGAGTGATATGCATGGTATTTTTAAATGAAAGATATTTTGGTTTTCTTCAGCACATTTTTCACATTGTAAAACTCCAGTAAATGGGAACGCTGAAACGAGTGTTGACCCACATCTGCTCGCTGTGAGAGATGAGTGTTGCTGAACAGAAGCAATGACATGTTTATGGCCAGGTGTTGAGGAATGACCGTACCAAATTGCTCCCAAGGTGAGTTTAGTTAGATGGTCAGAGAGCAGTGAGCATGAAGAAGTGTTTCATCAGAAACATCTGTTCTCTTTCTCTCACACTCTCTCCCCTTGATAGTTTCTAATCATGTCCATCACAGCAGTCTTATACCCTAGTCTGAGTGAGAATGTGTAACAACTCACTCAGAAGTGAGCACACAACATACCTTCTTTAATGTTCACTTAACCACTACAAGTTACCCCCCCACACACAACGAAGGTAATAAGTGCTGGGACTGGAAGATAACTTCTGCATTTGATGCAAGACTGCTCTTCAGTTTCCAGTTGGGGAGATTTAAAGCGGAGGAAAACAGCATTATAAAGTTTACTTGATAATTTACAATCAATGATGTGCGAAGAATTGTCCGGATGTGCAGTACAACGCCGCAGAGTAAACTTGAGAAAGGTTTCAAGTTTTATGTGTCTTCTTATCTCTGCAAATATGATGGTAAATTCAGCTAGCCTGAACTAGAAGGGCTAACATTGTGCTATTATTTTTTTTACGATCCATCCAGTACCAGGCTAATCACGTTAGTATAAATGTTGCCCATTTAATGTGTATAAATTGGTCTGAAAGTGTCAGGTAAAAACATGGCCACAAATTAGATCTCAGTGAGAGCTCATTGCAACCACTTTATGAAGAATGCAGAGACTCCACATCAACTAAGAGTATGACTGGTAGCTTAAAAGTGACGTTCAAAGTTCTGTTTTTACTGATCTAACGTTACCACTGTTAAGCTTGAATAACCACAGATGTAATCTTAGCTAGTATGGATGATTATTGTACGAAAAAAAATAAGAATAAAACATGCAACAACGACAGATGAATAGCACTGCATTATCACTGCAAATTCTAGGTGCAACAGTGGTAATTGTCACGGTGTGGGTTTTGTGTTTGTGTATCTTGTTCTTGTCTGTCATGTGTTCCCCTGTCCTTTCATGTTTCAGCTGTTCCCTGTTTTGTTGATTAGTCTCCCCATGTGTTTCTGATTAGCCACGCCCCCTTGTTATCTTGTTTAGCTTGTTTGCCTGTCTTTTTATACCTCTCTGTTTCAGTTGTGGTTTGTCGGTCGTTGTACTTGCTTCAGTGTTCCTGTGTTCCTTGTTTCTCCTGTTATTTTTATTAAATTAGCTGCACTTGGATTCTCTCTCTGCTTCGTCCTTCCGGCATCATAACAGAACGACCGACCAACACTGAATCCAGCAGCATGTTCGCCAGTGTCTCATCTCCAGCCACCGAGCGGAGGAGAGGCCACTCTTTTGAGGGAACCCGGTTGGTCAAGTTTCGTGGGACACGTGGAGGCCTCAGTAGAGGAGGTGGTCGAGAGGAGCCCCGACACCACTCTCCACGCTGGCCATTTTTCGACGCTGGGTTGGTGATGTCCAGCCCAGGGCCCCATTCGCCACTGGTCCCGTCCAGCCCAGAGCTTCACGTCAGCCACGTCCAGCCAGAGCTTCACGTCAGCCACGTCCAGCCAGAGCTTCACGTCAGCCACGTCCAGCTAGAGCTTCACGTCAGCCACGTCCAGCCAGAGCTTCACGTCAGCCACGTCCAGCCAGAGCCAGTCTTCGAGCAAAAGCCAGAGCCCTCCCCGCTGACGCCGTCCAGCCCAGAGCCTTCGCCGCTGACGCCGTCCAGCCCAGAGCCCTCGCCGCTGACGCCGTCCAGCCCAGAGCCCTCGCCGCTGACGCCGTCCAGCCCAGCCCAGAGCCCTCGCCGCCGTCCAGCACAGAGCCCTCACCGCTGGTCCCGTCCAGCCCAGCGCCCTCACCGCTGGTCCCGTCCAGTCCAGCGCCCTCTCGCTCTCGGAGACGGAGGAGGAAGAGGACTTCCCGCATCCCGCAATACCTGGAAGTCCTCCCTGTACTTCCTGTCAGCCCAGAGTCCTCGCCGCTGGTCCCGGCCGATCCAGAGACTGTTCACGTCACGTCTGCCGAGCCAGAGACTGTTCACGTCACGTCTGCCGAGCCAGAGACTGTTCACGTCACGTCTGCCGAGCCAGAGACTGTTCACGTCACGTCTGCCGAGCCAGAGACTGTTCACGTCACGTCTGCCGAGCCAGAGACTGTTCACGTCACGTCTGCCGAGCCAGAGACTGTTCACGTCACGTCTGCCGAGCCAGAGACTGTCCACGTCACTTCTGCCGATCCAGAGACTGTTCACGTCACTTCTGCCCAGTCAGAGACTGTTCACGTCACTCCTGCCAATCCAGAGACGGTTCACGTCACGTCTGCCCAGTCAGAGCCTATTCACGTCACGTCTGCCATGTCAGACACTGTTCACGTCACTTCTGCCAAGCCAGAGACGCTTCACATCTCTTCTACAGAGCCAGTGTCTACGGACAAGATGGCCGATCCAGAATCGGTTCAGGTCACTTCCTCCGAGCCAGTGTCTACGGACAAGATGGCCGATTCCGAGACTGTTCACGTCACTTCCTCCGAGCCAGTGTCTACGGACAAGATGGCCGTTTCCGAGACTGTTCACGTCACTTCCTCCGAGCCAGTGTCTACGGACAAGATGGCCGCCTCCGAGCCAGTGTCTACGGACAAGATGGCCGCCTCCGAGCCAGTGTCTACGGACAAGAGAGCCGCCTCCGAGCCAGTGTCTACGGACAAGATGGCCGCCTCCGAGCCAGTGTCTACGGACAAGATGGCCGCCTCCGAGCCAGTGTCTACGGACAAGATGGCCGCCTCCGAGCCGGTGTCTACGGACAAGATGGCCGCCTCCGAGCCAGTGTCTACGGACAAGATGGCTGCCTCCGAGCCAGTGTCTATGGACAAGATGGCCGCCTCCGAGCCAGTGTCTACGGACAAGATGGCCGTTTCCGAGCCAGAGTCTACGGACAAGATGGCTGCCTCCGAGCCAGTGTCTATGGACAAGATGGCCGCCTCCGAGCCAGTGTCTACGGACAAGATGGCCGTTTCCGAGCCAGAGTCTGTTCCTGTTCCAGAGCCAGTGTCTGATATTCCTGAGTCAATGTTTGTTTCTGTGTTTGTGTCTGTCCTTGTGGCCGCTACTGTTCTAGATCCAGAATCGGTTCAGGTCACTTCCTCCGAGCCAGTGTCTACGGACAAGATGGCCGATTCCGAGACTGTTCACGTCACTTCCTCCGAGCCAGTGTCTACGGACAAGATGGCCGTTTCCGAGACTGTTCACGTCACTTCCTCCGAGCCAGTGTCTACGGACAAGATGGCCGCCTCCGAGCCAGTGTCTACGGACAAGATGGCCGCCTCCGAGCCAGTGTCTACGGACAAGATGGCCGCCTCCGAGCCAGTGTCTACGGACAAGATGGCCGCCTCCGAGCCAGTGTCTACGGACAAGATGGCCGCCTCCGAGCCAGTGTCTACGGACAAGATGGCCGCCTCCGAGCCAGTGTCTACGGACAAGATGGCCGCCTCCGAGCCAGTGTCTACGGACAAGATGGCCGCCTCCGAGCCAGTGTCTACGGACAAGATGGCCGCCTCCGAGCCAGTGTCTACGGACAAGATGGCTGCCTCCGAGCCAGTGTCTATGGACAAGTTGGCTGCCTCCGAGCCAGTGTCTACGGACAAGATGGCCGTTTCCGAGCCAGAGTCTGTTCCTGTTCCAGAGCCAGTGTCTGATATTCCTGAGTCAATGTTTGTTTCTGTGTTTGTGTCTGTCCTTGTGGCCGCTACTGTTCTAGTGGCTGCTGAGCCGGTGTCTGTTCCCGTTCCTGAGCCGGTGTCTGCTCCCGAGCCAGGGTGTGTGTTGTCTGTTCCCGAGCCAGTGTGTGTGTTGTCTGCTCCCGAGCCAGTGTGTGGGTTGTCTGTTCCTGAGCCCGAGCCAGTGTGTGTGTTGTCTGTTCCCGAGCCAGTTCCCGAGCCAGTGTGTGTGTTGTCTGCTCCCGAGCCAGTGTGTGTGCTGTCTGCTCCCGAGCCAGTGTGTGTGCTGTCTGCTCCCGAGCCAGTGTGTGTGCTGTCTGCTCCCGAGCCAGTGTGTGTGCTGTCTGCTCCCGAGCCAGTGTGTGTGCTCCCGAGCCAGTGTGTGTGCTGTCTGCTCCCGAGCCAGTGTGTGTGCTGTCTGCTCCCGAGCCAGTGTGTGTGCTGTCTGCTCCCGAGCCAGTTCCTGAGCCAGTTCCCGAGCCAGTGTGTGTGTTGTCTGTTCCTGAGCCGGTGTCTGATATTCCTGAGTCAATGTTTGTTTCTGTGTTTGTGTCTGTCCTTGTGGCCGCTACTGTTCTAGTGGCTGCTGAGCCGGTGTCTGTTCCCATTCCTGAGCCGGTGTCTGTTCCCGAGCCAGTGTGTGTGTTGTCTGCTCCAGAGCCAGTGTGTGTGTTGTCTGCTCCAGAGCCAGTGTGTGTGTTGTCTGCTCCCGACCCAGTGTGTGTGCTGTCTGCTCCCGAGCCAGTGTGTGTTGTCTGCTCCCGAGCCAGTGTGTGGGTTGTCTGTTCCTGAGCCCGAGCCAGTGTGTGTGTTGTCAGCTCCCGAGCCAGTGTGTGAGTTGTCTGTTCCCGAGCCAGTTCCCGAGCCAGTGTGTGTGTTGTCTGTTCCTGAGCCGGTGTCTGCTGTTCCTGAGCCGGTGTCTGCTGTTCCTGAGCCGGTGTCTGTTGTTCCTGAGCCGGTGTCTGCTGTTCCTGAGCCGGTGTCGTCACCGCCCTGGCCGCCCGAGGGGTCGCCTCCGCCCTGGCCGCCCGAGGGGTCGCCTCCGTCCTGGCCGCCCGAGGGGTCGCCTCCGCCCTGGCCGCCCGAGGGGTCTTCGGCGCCCTGGCCGCCCGAGGGGTCTTCGGCGCCCTGGCCGCCCGAGGGGTCTTCGGCGCCCTGGCCGCCCGAGGGATCTTCGGCGCCCTGGCCGCCCGAGGGGTCTTCGGCGCCCTGGCCGCGCGAGGGGTCTTCGGCGCCCTGGCCGCGCGAGGGGTCTTCGGCGCCCTGGCCGCGCGAGGGGTCTTCGGCGCCCTGGCCGCGCGAGGGGTCTTCGGCGCCCTGGCCGCGCGAGGGGTCGTCTCCGCCCTGGCCGCCGCCTGCGCGTCATGCTCCCCCCACGTTCCATGGCCCATGCCCGCCATTGCAAGGCCCTGGTTCTGTTCCCTGCACGGGCCTGGCCCTCCGTCCCTCCCCCAGGACCGCCTCCACTTCACCACCCTCCTGAACTTTAGTGTTTTGTTTCGAGGGGCGTCGGGAGCCGCCCATAGGGGGGGGGGCTATGTCACGGTGTGGGTTTTGTGTTTGTGTATCTTGTTCTTGTCTGTCATGTGTTCCCCTGTCCTTTCATGTTTCAGCTGTTCCCTGTTTTGTTGATTAGTCTCCCCATGTGTTTCTGATTAGCCACGCCCCCTTGTTATCTCGTTTAGCTTGTTTGCCTGTCTTTTTATACCTCTGTGTTTCAGTTGTGGTTTGTCGGTCGTTGTATTTGCTTCAGTGTTCCTGTGTTCCTTGTTTCTCCTGTTATTTTTATTAAATTAGCTGCACTTGGATTCTCTCTCTGCTTCGTCCTTCCGGCATCATAACAGTAATGCAGATAAACTGCGGTAAAGTTGGTTTCATATTCGCACATTCGGACTTTGTTTATCAATAGCTTTCCAACAGTGGATGCAAAAGAGTTAATATTATTGACATATTTGACAATGAGCTACAATTTTATTTTTTTTATAAAACAACGACTACGAGGGAAAACGTCTTGGTTACTAATGTAACCCTCGCTCCCTGAAGGAGGGAACGGGAGACGTAACTTCGACGTGACGACGTAATTGGGATCGCCTTGAGAGACCAATCTACTTCGAGAGTATTAAAACGAGCCAATGCACATTGGCATGCGATAATTGCATCAACTGCTCTGCTTGCAGCGCGGGCATATGATGAGCAGCAGGTGCGTCGCATATTGTTTTACGCTGAGGAGCCGAGACATGTTTGGCCGTACAGTGATGATCAGCAAGCGTGGCGACAGGACGTTACATCTCCCGTTCCCTCCTTCAGGGAACGAGGGTTACATTAGTAACCGAGACGCTCCCCATCAGTCGCTCACGTTCAACGTAATGTCGACGTGACGACTAATTGGGATTCCTATGGAAAACGCCATGGTTGCTGCCACATCTAGCGCCCTACGCAAGACTCTCAGACCCCCAACTGCCTGGGGCGGAAGGCCTGCGTAGAGGGAGTTCGAACTGCTGTTCCGTTATAACCCACACAGTGGAACTCTTGGATAACACTGGGAAAGCGTGCCTTTCCGGGGGAGAGGGACGCCGCGGAGCCACATCCTGCCCGAAGGGAGGTAACATGTGGAGAATACACATATGGACTGGCCGGAGGGGCAGTGCGACATATGGAATGTCACTGGGGTGGCTCCAGCCTAAGAAGATGGAGGCGACACCAGACAGTGACGGCAGAGCGAACTCTGCCAAGGGAAAGACACGGGCTCACCGCAAGGAGCTGATTGTGGAAGAATTCACTTATGGGATCGCCGCAGGGATCACCACATATGGAACCCAGCCTAGCACAAGTTACACAAGCATACGAGCACTAGGCCTGTCGTCGACGCTCCGAAGGGGTGCGGAGGTACTCAACAGGGTTCGCTCAAGCGAGGAACTCGACTGGAGCAAAAAAACGCACGTATCCACTCCATGTGGAGGGGAGTGGCGCAGCAAGCCGACACTAGAGCGGAACTTCAGTGTTACCGAGCACACAGGAAGAACCCGGCTCAACATGTAGGCTATAAAACCTAGCAAACGTGTAGGTGTCACCCTGCCCGCAGCTCTACAGATATCTGTCTGCGAGGCGCCGTGTGCCAGCGCCCAGGAAGAAGCGACATTCCAGTGGAGTGGGCTCTCAACCTGGGCGGGCAAGGCACGCCTTGGGCTTCATATGCCAAGGCGATGGCATCCACTATCCAGTGGGTCATCCTCTGCTTGGAGACAGCCTTCCCTTCTGCTGGCCTCCATAACAGAGGAAGAGCTGATCTGAGGTCCTGAGGCTTTGCGTTCTGTCCACGTACAGGCGCAGAGCGCGGACTGGTCAGGCACCAGGCTCAGCTCAACCCCGACTCAGAACTACCCTCATGTATTATGACTGTTTGGTCACATGCAGGGAAAAGGCGGTCTGCGGTAGCACCGCCACTCCACCATTGAGGGTAGTGCGAGAGGAAAAACTTTCTGCAGCTTTTGGAACGTTTGGCTTTTGGCAGAAAGGCAAGACGAACAACGTGCCGACGTGGTCATGCTCTCAAGAGAAAACATAAACCATCCACGAGCACAGTTTCAGCACACTTAAGCCCATGCATGTAAAACAGTGATCGTGGCAGTCACATGAGGACAGGAAACGACCGTATCCAGAAACAGCTGTTTTGCCATCTCTTTGTGAGATTGCGGCCAACGCTGTCTGCACTGTCATGCCAACACCAGCTTTGAAGAGGCATTCTCCTGAAGAGCAGACTTGTTTTCTTCTTTAGAAGTCAACACTGTCATGTCAATATCATACTCCTCTTATAAAAAAATAAAATAAAAATAAATTACTAATGGTCTAAAGGAAGAACTGTTGTTTAGAGAAGCGCTACATAAGCAAGATCAAACTGAAAAAATATTGGAATAAATTAGTTATAGCGAGGGCAAATTTTAATTTAGACCAGTCAAACTATATTAAACAAAAAAGTATGTATTTGAAACAAAAAGTACATGAATTTGGGAACAGACCAGGTAAACTATTGGCACATTATTTATTTATTTTTTTTTAAAAAGGAACAAGCTAAAAGAACTATAATGGCTATAAAAACTGAAAATGATTTAACATACATTCATAAGAAATTAGTAATAAAACAAAAAATCTGAAAATATTTAAATTCCTGAGGCAACAGCTTTTTTACACCGTTTGGATTTACCTCAGGTTACAGTCTCACATCAACAAATCATCAATAAAAACTTCACTGAGGAAGAGGTGCTCTCTACAATGAATTCATTGTCAGCAAAAAAATCACCAGGCCCAGATTGGTTTTCTGGAGAATTTTATAAAAATGTTGTCCACGACTTAAAGGCATTTGTTCGTCTAGAATGGGATTTTAATGGATTCAAGCATTATATAATACTCCAAATGCAACTGTTTGCACTAATAATGTGGAATCTCCCCTAATGTACTTAGGAAGAGGTACCAGACAAGGTTACCCTCTCTCTCCATTATTATTTGTTATTGCTTTAGAACCGTTTCCTGAGTTGATTAGTGTAGTAAAATCTCAGTGTGGGTGTAGGAAGAAGAAGACAGGGTCGGCGAAATTGGGACTCGCACTTTATTAAAAACCAAAACAAAAGGAAACAAAAAGGTGCGCTCGTGCGCGTCCGCTGTGGCAAACTCCACGGCACAAAAAAATACACAGCTCTCTTTGGCTTTGTATAGCTCGTTTGGTGTGCGCTGCTCTCGTCCTGTGCGAGTCCCAGGTCTCTCTCTCTCCTCTCTCATACCCGGCAGCTTAAATGCGGTCTCCACGCCAATTACTGCAATCAGACACAGGTGTTCGTCATCTGCACTTGACCCACTTACTCACCGCACAGCTCGCTGACTCATCTCTCGCTACAGACTTCGCAAAACCACGCCCCCCTCGCCACATACCCCCACCGCCCGACTCAGGCCAGGGGAGCCGTCCGGCCTGTAGCCCCCCCCCCCCCTCCTCCTGGAGAGGAAGTCAGCCACAGCCATCTGTGCACCCGGCCTGTGGACCACCTGGAATTTAAAAGGCTGTAAAGCTAGATACCAACGGGTGATCCGCGCGTTGGTATCCTTCATGCGGTGGAGCCACTGCAGGGGAGCGTGGTCCGAACAGAGGGTGAACTCCCGCCCCAGGAGGTAGTAGCGGAGGGTGAGAACAGCCCACCTGATGGCTAAACACTCCTTTTCGATGGTGCTGTACATCGTCTCTCTCTTAGAGAGCTTCCGACTGATGTACAGCACCGGCCGCTCTTCACCCTCCACTTCCTGGGACAGGACCGCGCCCAGCCCCTTGTCCGATGCGTCCGTCTGTAGGATGAAAGGGAGAGAGAAGTCAGGAGCATGTAAAAGCGGTCCGCCACACAGAGCAGCCTTTATCTGGGTGAAAGCCTGCTGACACTGCTCCGTCCACTGGACCGTATCTGGTGCTTCTTTTTTAGTTAGATCAGTCAGCGGGCTAGCGAGGTCCGAATAATTAGGAACAAACCTCCTGTAATATCCCGCTAGCCCCAGGAACTGTCTAACCTCCTTTTTGGTCTTAGGTCTCGGACAGGTCGCAACCGCTGCCGTCTTATCAATTTGGGGACTCACCTGTCCGTGACCCAAGTGGAAGCCCAGATACCTTACTTCCACACGCCCAACTGCACACTTCTTTGGGTTGGCCGTGAGCCCAGCCCTTCTCAGCGTCTTCAGGACAGCCCGCAAATGCTCCATATGACGCTGCCAATCGGTACTATAGATGATAATATCATCCAAGTAGGCAGCGGCATATGCAGCATGCGGACGGAGAATTTTGTCCATCAGACGCTGAAAAGTCGCCGGAGCCCCGAACAAGCCGAAAGGAAGGGTGACAAATTGGTGTAATACAAAAGCTGTCTTTTCCTTGGACATGGGAGACAAGGGGATCTGCCAATAACCCTTCGTTAAGTCCAGTGTCGAATAAAAACGAGCAGTACCCAGCCGATCAAGCAATTCGTCAACCCTCGGCATTGGATAAGCTTTAAACTTAGACACCGCGTTCACCTATACTCCACACAGAATCGGATCGAGCTGTCGGTTTTAGGAACTAAAACTATCGGGCTCGCCCAGTCACTGCTGGACTCTTCTATTACCCCCATATCCAGCATAGCCTCTAATTCGTTCTGAACTACCTTTTTTTGTGTTCAGGTAAGCGATACGGGCGGCAGCGCACCACCACCCCCGGATCCGTCTCAATGTGGTGCTGAATGGGGTCCGTTCGACCAGGCAGGGGAGAAAACACATCCGCAAATTCAGCTTGTAAATTTTTAATGTCAGTGAGCTGGGAGGGTGAAAGGTGATCTCCGCCAAGAGCCAGCGCGAGAGATTGTGATTTTGTGCTCGCTTCTGGCCCGAGATCCTCCTCTCCGATCACCTCCGTCGCCAGCATCACTGACTCTGCCTCAACCCACTTTTTGAGGAGGTTGAGGTGATAAATTTGATGTGCTCCGCCCCTATCTGTTCGGGCTACCTCATAGTTGAGATTGTTAACCCGCCGTGTGACCTCAAAGGGTCCTTGCCACTTTGCGAGTAATTTAGAGCTAGAAGTAGGGAGTAATACAAGCACCTTATCTCCCGGTGCAAATTGGCGAAGTCTAGCCCCCCTGTTGTACAGCTGACTCTATCTGTCCTGGGCCTGTAACAAATTCTCCATTGATAGCCGCCCCAAAGTGTGGAGTTTTGTTCTCAGGTCCAAGACATACTGAATTTCGTTCTTACTAGCGGACGGTCCGTCCTCCCAAGTCTCTCTAAGAACGTCTAACACCCCGCGGGGCTGACGCCTATAGAGAAGCTCGAAGGGGGAAAACCCCGTGGAGGCTTGGGGAACCTCGCGTACAGCGAACAAGAGGGGTTCTAGCCACTTATCCCAATTTTTGGCGTCTTCGTGAGCGAACTTTCGAATCATGGACTTCAAAGTGCGATTAAACCGTTCCACTAATCCATCTGTCTGTGGGTGGTAGACGCTAGTGCGAATCGATTTAATGCCCAATAATTCGTAGAGTTCGCGAATAATTCGTGACATAAACGCCGTGCCCTGATCGGTGAGAATCTCCTTGGGGATTCCCACCCGGGAGATTAACGAAAAGAGCGCGCTCGCAACACTTTTGGCAGAAATGTTACGGAGCGGGACTGCTTCAGGATATCGCGTTGCGTAATCCACCAGGACTAACGCAAAGCGGTGCCCCCGTGCTGACCGTTCCAATGTCCCGATGAGGTCCATACCAATTCGTTCGAAGGGGACCTGCATTAGCGGAAGGGGGCACAATGGTGCTTTTGGATTGGCCGGTGGATTCACCAACTGACATTCACGACAAGACGCGCACCACTTGCGCACATTCTCGTGAATGCCCGGCCAGAAGAACCGGGCCATGAGACGGTTTAGTGTCGCCGTTTGACCTAAATGCCCGGCCATTGGATTACAGTGAGCCGCCTGAAAAAGCATTTTCCGGCGGCTTTTAGGAACTAACAACTGCGTTGTATCCTCTTTTGTCTGGGTGTCTTGGGTCACCCGATACAACTTATCTTTTAAAATAGCAAAATAGGGATAAGAGAGCGGTTGGCCTGGGTGGAGTACCTGGCCGTCGATAGAACGGACCTGATTAAATGCATGTTTTAAAGTCTCGTCCTGGTACTGCTCCAGGGGAAAATCATCGCGCTCTGTGAGGATAGTTCTCTCCAGAGTACTCCGTTCTCCTGCAGCAGACGCCAGAGGTCCCGGCTCAGCATCTCCCACCTGAACAATCGCCGTCTTTCCCTTGCTTTTCTTTCCCCAAGAGGCACCCGTAGATAAAGACCCCAATAATTCACTAAAAGCAGGCCAATTCGTTCCCAGAATAAGCGGATGCTGGAGGTGCGGGTTAACTGCTACCTCCACACTATGCTTTTGTCCCCTAAATTGAATTACCACAGGCATTATAGGATAACTTACCACCACCCCGTGCACACACCGCACCTTAACCATGCGGCTGTTATCCAATGCCCCAGGTTGCATCAGGCTTTGATGAATGGAGGTTTGGTTGCAGCCTGAATCCACCAAAGCCTGATAAGTACCCCCCTTGATACTCACTGGTATTTGGTACAGGCCAGTTTGATCGGTGGGAGCCGGTGGCGCGTCGGGAACCCGGATCAGTGTCCCCACCTCCATCACTGGACACCGGTCGATAAAGTGTCCCGGGTCCCCGCAGCGCCAACAGGCCGGCCCAGACCTTCCCGCCGCCCCAGTGGCGGGAAGTGGGTCAAGGGATTGGCGTGGAGAGCACAGGGCTGCCGGACTCGGGGCGGAGTGGTCGGCGGATGCAGCCCCTCTGGGTGGGGCCCTGAATGCCGGGACGGGCTCCGCCGGAGCCCCCGTCTTCCACCTCGGTGCCGCGAGACCTGGGGAGGGGAACAGGTTTGGGGAGAGAAGGGGACGAGAGAGAGAGGGAGAGAGAGAGGCGGATAGAAGGGGCTCGCCGCCCCCTGGGAACGCCACCATGTGATCTTCCGCCAGGTGGATGGCCTGGTCCAGCGACGTCGGGCGATGGCACTGGACCCACTGGGCAGTCTTCTTGGGCAGTTTAGAGATGAACTGCTCCAGTACCACCTTGTTGATAATATCCTCGACGTCGCCTCCGTCAGCCATCAGCCATCTGCGGCAGGAGTCCCGGAGCTGTTGCACCATGACGAAGGGTCGAACCGCTGTAGAATGGCGCGCCTCAGGTCTTCATAGACCAGGAGATTCTGGACTGGCAGTTGGTGGGCGGCTATCTGCGACTCCCCCGATAGCAGTGGGATGAGTCGCATGGGCCAGTCCGCTCGGGACCATCCCCGGGGCCGAGGCCGTAGCTGGAGCGGGGACAGCCCGAATCTCCCGGTTGAGCCAGCTCCGGAACAGCTCGCGGTCTTCTTGCTGGCCTTGGAGAAGCATCTGGAATCGCTGGTCTTGCTCCTCCTTTACGGCCAGCAGGGCGTGGTGTTGTTCCCTGTGAAGACCCGCGAGCGTTTGGATGAGGTCCGCAAATGGCGTTCCCGGCGGGGTCTGCATGGCGGCGGCAGTCTTCTTCTTCCCGGGTTTCGGCACCAGTGTAGTAAAATCTCAGTGTGGGTGTAGGAAGTTGAAGACAGGGTCGGCGAAATTGGGACTCGCACTTTATTAAAAACCAAAACAAAAGGAAACAAAAAGGTGCGCTCGTGCGCGTCCGCTGTGGCAAACTCCACGGCACAAAAAAATACACAGCTCTCCTTGGCTTTGTATAGCTCGTTTGGTGTGCGCTGCTCTCGTCCTGTGCGAGTCCCAGGTCTCTCTCTCTCCTCTATCATACCCGGCAGCTTAAATGCGGTCTCCACGCCAATTACTGCAATCAGACACAGGTGTTCGTCATCTGCACTTGACCCACTTACTCACCGCACAGCTCGCTGACTCATCTCTCGCTACAGACTTCGCAAAACCACGCCCCCCTCGCCACAATTAGAAATAATCCTATGATAAAGGAAGTGTCCACAGGCACGCAATATCACAATTTCACTTTATGCAGACGATTCTTTATTATTTGTCACTGAACCTATGTTAACTTTGGGCCATGTTCTGGCAGATATTCAAACATTTTCTGCGATTTCAGGGTATAAGGTTAACTTACAAAAATCAATTGCTTGTCCTCTTAATATTTCAAATGAAGAAAATGTTAAGAAAGAATGCCCCATTTCTTGGTCCGTATATGGTTTTAAATATCTTGGAATACAAGTGACACCCACTTTGGATAAACTATTTAAGGATAATTATAACCCTTTACTGGAGAATTGTAAAAAGAAACTTCAGACCCGGTCTGTTCTCCCACTATCTTTTATTGGGAAAATTAATGTTATTAAAATTAGTATATTTCCTAAGTTTATTTATTCTTTTAATATCTTACCATGTTATATTTCTTTTTCTTTTTAAGTTAATTAATAGATGTTTAACAAAGTTCATAATGGAACAACACTTTAACAAAATCATGTCTAAAAGGGGGCTTGGGACTTCCACATTTTCAGTGGTATTACCAGGCCTGCCAAATTAGAAATATCATAAGTTGGAAGCTGGAAAATAATTCCCTGTGGGTAACTTTGGAAGCACTAACATGCTATCCATTGGAGATCACATCAACACTTTATGTTAATAACTTGCAGTTTCTGATGAGTGTAGAGGGGTTGGTGGTCACTTCATGGGCTGAAAACTTTTGCGCATATGTTTGATGAAGACTCTAAGTCTGTTAAATATTTTACTGCTATTTGTGTTGAATATCAAATTCCTAGAACAGATAGTTCGTCACATTATTATATCTCTACATAAAAAGGGACAACTTAGATTATATCTTACTGAGCTGGAAAATGTATTATTTCTGCTACTTCGGTTAAGGGGAAGATATCTCATTTGAATACAATTCTGTCAGAAAGCTCCCAGAATTGTTTTTCTTCTTTGAGAACAAATTGGCAATTAGATCTTAAAAGGAAGTTTTAAGATCGAGCGAAAAAGAATGGTTAATTCTGTGTATCGATTTGACCTTACCCTTGACTGTGAACATTAAAGTTAAATAAACTAATTATACATTTCTGTATAAATACTATATAACTCCAGTGAAGCTTAATAAATGTAATGATACATACTCTCCTATGTGTATAAAATGTGGAACTGAATTAGGAACATTCATGCATTTATTTTGGTATAGTAAAGCCGTTTTGTCTTTTTGGGAGAAGATTCATAAAGTAATTCAAGATACGTGTAACTGTACTTTTGAGCTATGCCCTATGTTATTTTTATTGAATTATGATATAGAAAATAAGTAAATCTGAATATATGAAAATGAAACCAAATTTACCGCAGTTGCAGATACAGGGTCGCTACGACCCCTACAGGCAACAAAATAGGAGGGTAAGATCAGTCTTTTTATATTTGATGTCGAGCTGTGGTTGGCTGCGCGAAATTATGAATTAATGGCATGGCAGTGGAGTCTTTCTGATAGAACTCTTACGCTTTCATTTCTGGCAGGTCACATTAGTCAATCTGACTCTCAGCTGATCTACGTCTACCTATAGGAATACAATGCCTATCACAGCATCCATATATAAGCTCCTTCAGTATTATCAACAGCAATCACGTTTCTCAAGAGCTAATTGGGGACGTGGTTCCGCGAGGTCTGTAACGGGAGAGAGAGAAAGAAGAGAGTGCGTAAGTAGGTCAAGTGTAAATGACGAACATCTGTCTTGTTGCAGTAATTGGTGGGGAGAGACCAGAAATAAGCTGCTGTGGAGTGAGAAAGAGAGAGAGGGAGAAGGACTGAGGACTTGTACACCGTCATCAAGTGGAAAGAGTGGCCGACAACTAGTGATGGCAAAATGAGGCTTCCTGAACCACTGAGACCTCGCAGACCATTGGTTCACCCAAAGGTTCATTACTCGAAGCTTCATTCAGCATTGCTCACTAGTGACACCTAGCTACTGTGCAAAGAAATAGCAGACAAATTAATTCATTCTGAACCAATGACCTGAGCAGACTTATGATGTCCATATACCCCCCCCCCCCCCCCCCCCCGTTCTGTTTTATTTTTTAAATTAATTTCTTCTCACTGTTAATGTCTGTAACCTTTCATTTGCAATAATAAAAAGACCTGAGCAGACATTTGTCCATTGCCTGGGTATAAAATAAAATATGTATATTTCTCTGTCTGAGTTTACTTGTCACACTGTGAACTGTCACACACACACACACACACACACACACACACACACACACACACACACACACACACACACAGTTAATTAATTATTCATAAATGGTTTGGATAGTGACAATATGAACAACAAAAATGACACTGTGTTGAGTGCAGTGCTTATGGTGGAGGGAGAGTAATAAAGCAAATTGCAACAGAAAAGTGTGGGGTGGTAAAGGTTAAGAATTGTTTCTGGTGATTTTGTGAATAGAACTGTTACTATTTTTTGTGCAGTGTTGTGGTTATGGGACTGGGGACGTAGGGGAACGAAGGATGGATTAAAAATTATTTTTATTGAGGAACAGAATTTTTTCAAGTGTGTTGGGGTTTAGACGATTCCTCTTCTTGGACAGAACCTCTCCAGCCTTGGAAAAGATCCTTTCACATGGAACAGAGGATGCAGGTGAACATAAAAATGCCAGTGCCAGCTGGTATAAATGAGGATACTGATGTTTATGTTGAGCCCAATATACCAGTGGATCCTCAGATCTTGTGAGATTCACTTCAGATAAATATCGGTCCACTTCTACAGTAGCATCTGCTGTTGCACTTGAGCTCCTTCTACTGTGTTTAACCGTTCTATCCAGCAGATGCCAAAGGTCACCTTATAATAGAGGTACAAAGAAAAAATACTCCATTAACAATGGTTCACATTACTAATCACTAATGTGAACATTCACACAACAAAGACATATACTACTTACTGTTGTTTGTGGATTGGCCTGCTTCTGAAGAGGCTGGCAGCTGAGTTGGGGGTGTATTAGTGGAAGCAGAATGGAGACCAGAACTTCTGATTAAAGTAGCGCATTCAGATTTTAATCTTGATACGCCTTCTTGCAGTTTCCCTTGCCTTAAGAATCCCAGTTTTTTTAATCTGGGATCCAATAACGTGGGTATGGTCATCACACTTATTGATTCTAATTGTACTGCTTGTTCCCTGACCCTCCGTACAAGGCTGTCACCCAGCTGCCTTGTTAGATTGGACTTCAGGCCTTCCAGCTTACTCGTTACAGCATGATTAAGCATCTTCATCAAAGGAATCACTTTGGAGGCCGACACCCTTTTCTCTCCCGAAAGCTCTACTGTAGCCTGGCGGAAAGGGGCAAGAACATGTAAAGCATCCTGGACTGCCTCATACTCCAGGGCTGTAGGAGGGGTGATGTCGGACTTTAAAGAGGCCAGGGCTGCCCCCACTGGCTCTCTCAGATGATATAGACGTTTCAGCATGTTATAAGTGCTGTTCCAGCGAGTGTCCACTTCAATTATCATTTTCAGAACTGGTCTCCCCATCTGCTCCTGTACTTGGGCCAGTCTCTCTTTTGCTTTAGTGCTGGTTCGGAAATAGGTCACAAGTTTCCTACATTTGGTTTGAATGTCGTTGAAGCTACTGATATCATCAAAAGATTTCCTCACAATTAGGTTTAGTGCATGTGCAATGCGTATCGCATGCCTAACATTCAGTGATCGTACACATGCAATCATGTTGGCTGCAGCATCAGTTACCAGGCACTTAACTTTATCCTTTATGCCCCACTCCTCCATGAGCTTGATATGTCCAGTAGCCAAGTTCTCAGCAGTATGGCTCTTAGGGAAATGCTGTACACCTAGTAAAATAGTGCAGAGCTTGTCATTGTCATCTATAAAATGGCAAGTTACTGCTAGGTAGGCATCCATGTTTAGCGATGTCCACATGTCAGAGGTAAGGCTTATAGCCTGAACTTTCTGCAACTGCTCTCTGGCCTTCTCCTTAGCCTCCTTGTACTTATGATCAACCATGACCTTCAAAGCCTGTGGATAAAAATAAATGCAGTTACTCTTACTTTTAACTTCTTAAATAATGATGAACCACTTTATTAATCACATACCTTTCTAGTTGGGATCACATAAGTAGGATCCAACACATGCAGGAGCTCCCTAAACCCATCATCATCCACAATGGAAAAGGGTTGGGAGTCTTTGATGACCATGTTCACCAGGGCCTCATTCACCATTTCTTTTTTGGAATCTTTAATAAAATAAAACGCAGGTGTATTGTAGGAGCCTAAAACATTATTTAAATATATATATATATATATATATATATATATATATATATATATATATATATATATATATAATGATTATTATCAATTACTTTGACTACAGTGTGGATGGTTAGTAGTTTGTGCATGCTCGTGCAGTGCTCGATAATGCCTGAGCATTGAGGAGGTGTTATTACTGTATGTCAGCTCCTTTAGGCAAAGCAAGCATTTCTCCTTGAAACATAAATGAATAGACATGAAATATAATACAGCCATATAGTGAGGATTATTATATCAAGACAGTAAAATAGTAATAATAATACGAATTGTGTTTGTACCTTATTGTGAGCAACCATTTAAAAAAACTCCCAGACAGGGGAGGATTTCCTCTTTCTTGCTGGGTCCATTACAAGGAAAAAGGAAGAGGTCACAAAAAGTAAACAATTCCAAAAGGGCAATCCAAATCAAAAAGCAGTCCAGTACAAATCCAAAAATCTAAAGCAATCCAAATAATCTTATCTAATTAATATAACAATACTATAATATAGCTACTATAACTAATACTAACAATATACTATAACTAATATAACCTGATATAATGTAATAATATACAGCCCTAACACATATATTGCACAATAACGACGATGAAACAACTCTCTAACTCTGACTCTCTGACACTACTACAACTGATTCTACTACTTCTGACAACACCCACAAGGTGGCGCGAGTTTCGAACCCCCTTTATCCGGAAACGACACTCAAACCGAACTGATGACGTATCCACACAAACCGAGGCCTCGTTTGTCATTAGTCACGTGATTTTCACGTTAACAACACAAACCTCGAATCGTGGCTTCATCTGGCACGCCCATTTTTGCTCGACACAAGCTCCGACGCCTCGCTTCAAATGTCACATCACTGCCGACAACATAGAGGAATGAGTCTGAGCTGATCAAGTGGAAAGAGTTGAGGACAAGCTGTGGAATGAGTATTAATGTGAGACTGTTTTTGTGCTGTAGCGAGGCTATGGTGAATGCACTAGCTGTCTGCGCGCCTTTTGCTTTGGTAATTGTTTTCAGTTTTCACAATAAAATGTATGAGTCTCAGTCACGCCGACACTGTCTTCTTCCTTCCAAACACTGAACCTCATCACACTAATTAAATGGCAAAATTCGTTAGGCAAAACCACATCATCTCATAAGGAATCGTGCAATCAGGACAAACGCGATCCACAAGGATTTCACCTCATATTCATTCACGTTTGTGAACTTGACCATGCAAAAATCGTTGCATTGATCATAAGCTGCCTGATTTGGAAGTGAGCTGAGTTAGCATTGTTTCTCGCATTGCTGCCGTATCAACCCAGGACTCAAGTTACACCGACTCAAGAACAAGTTCAGATGAGATCTGCACTCCCTGCATTAAAAAGGATGTCAAGAGAAGATCAAGCATCCACATAATAGCTGGCCATAATTCACTTTTAATTAATTTCTGAAAGTCTTCATGAAGTTAAGTTCATTGCTAATAGCTATCAGGGTATTGGCAAAATGCTTGTTGCTAATGCTATCCGTGTTGCTTAGCCTTATCTAGTCGTTTTCATAAAATGCTTGTGGCTTATGCGATCATATTGGAAATGTGTGTTACTCATCTGTTGTCATTGGCATCTGCTGTCGTTGTGATAGTAAAACATGTTGTTGTATCAGATTTGTTGCTGCTAGTCAGAGCTATTGCACCAGGGTGTATGCTTCCCAGTGGCGGCTCTACATTGAGACCCCCTTCTAGCGCGCCCCCCCCCCCCCTTTCCCTTTAAGAAAGCGAGCCCTGATGATTACGAGTTAATAGCGCAATACAGAGAAAGACGGCTAAAGCAGTGCATGAGAGACAAATCCAGTCGTGTGTCAAGTTGAGTATCATCCTTGATTTAATCGATGTTCTATGTGAGTAAATGTGATGATCATCATTTAATCTGGTGTAATAGATTAGCTGTGTTCGTTTCATCCTGTGTATAATGTGTATTTTGTGGTTAGAGTTCGAGATGATGGAAGATGTTTGATCGATGCACTTGACTGCATTACTAAGTCTTTATAAAAGAGTTTAGTAAGTCGTTAATGTAATGTGTATGTGTATAACGGATGAAAATTATGTGCATAATATCATGTGTATGTTACATTTGATTTTCGTGAAATGGTGTTTGAATGCACATAAAGAAAATGCTGACAGTGGTTTTGAGTTTGTGTAGGGTGCCACTACCGTGTTTTATTTCAGGCTTGTCCTGAAAGAAAGTGAAAAATACACATTTAGGTCTTTATTTTACTACATTTTGTCTGTTTGGGTGTGTAGATTTCACCTAAATTCATCAAAAGCTGGTGTTCTAAATCATCCCGCTGCTCCGCGATCGCTGTATGCACCCTGTCATCACATATACCGTTGGAAAGCTCTCTCTCTCCTCTGCAATGCTGTCGGATCCAAATATGGTAATTTCCTGTTTATCAGCAACCAATCATGAACGTAAAATGGGCCATTTAACTCGAAATGAGCAATCTCATTTGCTGACGCCAATTTCTGACAACGTGATTCTCTTCAGAATCGTCACGACGCGCTCTGACATTCCCGCTGTAGTTTAAAATGTCGAAAGATATGAGTTCATTTAGCCTACTATTTGTATGTATAAGTGATTTTTTCTTATACGACAGGTTTAAAGTTTGTTGTCATAACTTGACAGTTGCGACTGCTGACTCTGCAGTCATCTTCAGAAGCGTAATGTGATGTTTCTGTAACGTCTACTATAGGTGTGATGTATTTCGTTTTTGTCATTCCACCTGTGTGATGGACTGTTGATGCGTTGTGTGAAACTTTACAGCAGTATTTCTAACTATTGTGAAGGTTTGTTCAGAGGGATTTGTTGATGTATCATTCTTGGCCTGGTTTATATGACATTTTATGCCTAAAAATAGGGCGGAAATCAATTTAAGGCTATTGCCAGTATTTTCTGATTTACAGGGTAACAAAATAAGATATTCATAATCCCCTCTGAAATTGACTTTTCATTGAATATATCAACAAAATCCAAAAATAATTTTGAACCTTGTTTTTTTTCAAAGGTCAGATTCATCACTTCAAAATATATGCAAATTAGCGCATATTTAATTAGATATAGCCTGATTAGCATATTTGAACATAAAATTAAAGAAAACTTGTAATACATTTTTTTTCTCCTATTCATGTGAGTAATCAACTGGTAAAGTTTCATGGTGATATCTGTAAGTTAAAATGTTTACCCTATTCACTTGCAGTGTCTCGCCTTAAGTGATACTAAATTATCACCTGTTATTTGTTGAACCATTCAGTTCAAAGCATTGAAGATCTTAACAAAGAAAATTTAAACAATTGATTGAATTAATAGATGAAAATCTGGAAGAGCAAATCTTAATAGAGAGCAAATCAAAAACTTGGTTCAGTGTCAATTGATTTATTTTGTTAACTGGCAACAAAATTGGGTACCAGGAGTGGGGTCCTTTTTATAAATCGATATTGCCAGTATTAGTTAAGTGTTAGTGGCACACAGGTGAGCAAACACGGTAGTGGTGAAGAGAAGCCTCCTGCGTAGGAGTCAGCGATTGCAAGACAGAGTGTTCAACTCAGAATAGAGACGGGTCGTGGGAATTGGCCATCGGAGCAGACGGTCTGGTGACGTGCTTTTCCCATGGATTTCTGAAGTAGGCATGGATTGTCCCTTTTAGTTGCCACGCTCAAGACTTTGACTTGAAACATGTCTGACCATTCAGATGGGGAATAGGACAACTGAGTAAAAAGCACAATGAAGCAATGGCCACACTTGAGTCTTTGAAGGCTGGGTTTAATAAGATGTGTATGTGACGTTCTCAAGGTTAACAACAGCTACAGTGTGTTAACAGTAGTTTATACTCTGCTTTGCCAGGGAAGTGTTTCATCCTCTGTATAGTCAGGGAAGTTGTTTTATCCTCTGTCTAATCAGGGAAGGTTGTTTAACAGAATAGTTATCCTCTACGTTGCTAGGGAAGGTTTATCCTCTGTAAAGTTAGGGAATATTTATCCTCTGCTTTACCAGAGAAGGTGATTTATCCTATGTGTAGTCATAGAAGATTAATCCTCTCTTTCAGGCAGGGAAGATTAGTGTAAAGTGCTAGTAATTTGTGTTATCCTTTGCTCTGCCATGGAAGGTTAACAATAGTAAGTGTTAATAAGTGTACCCTCTGTTGATCAGAGAACTTTTAGTGTTTTTGATTGTGTGATAACAAAGAAAAAAAATGCTAGACTGATCCCCACAACTTAAAAAGGTGGTCTTGTGACTCCTTTGTGGTCAGATAGGATTCTGAAAGTGTGCTAGATGACAAAGGACCCATAGTCCACATATGGGCATATGGCCTTGTAGCTGAGTACAGAAGAACCTTGCCATTCCTAGATCTAACTTGGTCTAACAGAACTCTCAGAAGTAACCTAGACAGGTTAGCTACATGGGAAAGAGATGCTGATGTTAACCCTCTGGGGACGGATTGGGCGGTACCGCCCAAAATGACATACTTTTACAAATGTGTAATTATCGAACTATCTAATTTTAATATATTAAAAACTATTCATGATAGAGAGGTGCGGTCTTTTTTGCCGTCTTCCTTAGATTCCGCTGAAAACAGTGGTATATGGTATACACACTATTATAGCATTATTATTTTATTGTTTTGTAACTTTTATGATGGCACATCAGCAATACCGGCAACAGCACCTCAGCTTCCACCGAGGAGGAGACGCAGACAATCTACACAGAGTGTTCAGATGCCCACACTGAGCCGCTCAAGATCACGCTTCCCACACCGTACATGACCTGAACAACACTGGGAAACCGAAAGGGATCTAGATGTGGCACCCATTCTCCCCAGGTTTGCCCCTGCCAGGCCCCCAGGAGTGCAACTGGATAAATCCAAAGTGTACAGTCCACTTGATTTGTTCCAGCATTTTTTTAGTAATAATGTCATCAGGAAATTGTGCAGTAACACAAATAAGCAAGCTACAAAGAAGATAGCTGAAGGGCTGCAATTCAAATGGACTGATCATTTTCATGGGACTGCTAAAAACTTGGATCAGTGAAAGCTTACTCGAGGCAAAAAAAACATTTTTTCAGTGCCATTTCCAAACAAAGTGATGCCAAGGGACAGGTGGCTCTGCATTTCCTCAAATGTGCACATGAGCGATCCGGCTGAGGACGTTGTGAATGACAGCAAAAAGGGCACATCAGACCATGACCCACTGTTTCGCCTCAAGCCTTTGATGACAGAAATCAAGGCAGCATGCAAGTCCTTTTACCAGCCAAACAAAAATCTGGCAATAGATGAGAGGATGGTGGCAACAAAAGCCAAAACAGGGATGACACAGTACGTTAAGGACAAACCAACTAAGTGGGGATTCAAACTGTTAATTTTGGCCAACTCTTCAAATGGATACACGTCTAGCTTTACTTTGTACACGGGGAAGGCAAAGTTCCCCACTGGCTTTGGACTTTCCTATGACGCAGTTGTGGGTGTCCTGGACAAACCATATTTGGGAAGTGGTTATCACATTTATTGTGATAACTTTTATACAAGCCCTCAGCTATTCAGACACCTGTCGTCTCTGCACTTTAGAGCCTGCGGTACATATAGAAGGGAGGAAGGAAACCCCTAAATCCACCGTGAATGCCCTCTCCAAAAAATCCCAAAGAGGCACAATCAGATGGATCAGAGATTGTGACTTGCTCTTTGTCAAGTGGATGGACACAAGAGAGGTGTCCATCTGCTCGACCATCCATCAAGCCTACACATCTGAGAAGGTTGCGACAAGGCAAAAAAAGAGAGATGGAACCGATGTCCGATAAGCTCATCCAGTACACCTCTGCTCACCACAAAGCACATAGATGGTATAAGACTATGTTCTTACACTTTGTGGACATAGCCACATGCAACAGCTACATCCTCCACGAAGAAAGGTGTAAAGACCAAAAGACTACACCGCTGACACACAGAGCCTTTATGGAGGAGCTCTGTGCTCAACTTGCTGGGGTGACAACTAAGGTTCAGACAACAGTGGCTGCAGACAGGACAACTCATCACACACCCCTGCCCATTGCCCCCTTGGACCCAGCAAACCCTGCACACAAGCCTGCAGATACCAGAAAGTATTGTGAGCACTGCAAGGCAAGCAGTGTACAACAAGACCCCCTGGCAGAGTGGGGCATACCAGGTGGCCCTCTGCAACTTCCTGGAGAGGCCTTGCTTTGCTCACTAGCATGCCTGAGAAAAAACGCCTGCGACTGTTTGTATATAAAGTTCATTATTTCATTGTTCTTTACACTTTTGCTTGAACAGTTACAAATGTATGTCAAGCAAAGGGTTTGGAAAGTACTTTTTTTTTTCAAAAACTGTTCACTATTGTTGTGTGATGTGTGATTTTCAGTAATAAATGACAAAAATAAAATTTTCGTTTTTAAAATTCTCTAGTTTATTGTACATTTTTTTTACTCAAACTTCCTTTATAAACACATTACATGCATTATTATGTTAGCTTAGGGTCTTCTGAATCCACAGATACCAAACACATGGTGTTCCATCTCCATTACATATGGTTTATAAGCCCAAATGTAAAAATAAAGAGAACGGTCCAAAAAGGGCTTAGTCTCCAGAGGGTTCAGGCCACAGTGAGAGTAGCAGCAGCTAGAGCAGCTAACACAATAAAACAAGACAATAGATGGCCTAAAAGAGAAGGCAAATGCAACTACTATGGAAAATTATGACATTGGCAGAAAGAGTGTAGGAAGAAGTTGCAAAATAGTAAAATAAATACTATGCATAATTCTGCTCCTTCTCAGCCTGCCTACAACCCAATTCATGATTTTGGTGTCATTTGGCAAAGCAGACAGTTTCTAACTTCTGCTGGATCCCCCATTAAGCATACTGGATTAGTGAAAGATCTAATGTTTGGCATGAAACTTTCAAAGATATTAGCAGTGATCAAAGTGAAATCACATCTCCAAACTAATACTACGGAAGCTAAAGGTAATGCTCTTGCTGATGTAGCAGCTAAACAGGCTTGTTCCTATGCAACTGTACAAGTGTGTTCAGGTATTACAGCACTGAAGACAATTCTACCTCCTAAATCAATCATTGATATGTACAAAGACGCTCCTCTATATGAGGCATGGACATGGTTAGACAAAGGAGTTACCGTGAATTCAGCCGGCTGCTGGACCAAAGGGCTAAGTATGTAGCTCCCGAATCACTGCTGCCATATTTGGCTCAACAAATGATGTTTTATAAACAAGGTTCGGGAGGAGCACGTTCAAATGAATCATTCCAATCAACTCGTCACCAAACTATTACATGTCTACCCTATCAGCACGAGAGGAAGCATATATAAATATCCACTGTCAACTCACCTAACATTCCTTGACAGTTTCAGCATTTGGTCCCGCCCTTTTGCCACAATGTCAGAGATCGAACTCTACCCTTCCGATGACGACTCCTTCATCAGCCAGGCTCCATCTCAGCTCCCTATCACCGCTACGAGCTCCCATGTTCAACAGGATACCGCTCCCGAACCTCCAGCTTCACGGCGTGGCCGCCGGCCTAGCCGAGCCGCCTCTCGTACCCCGAGGCGACGTGGTTTGCCCTCACCTCCACCATCAAGACCTCCACCATCTCCAGCTTCCTCCTACACCTCAGCACAAACCAATATTCCGGCAATCGAGAAATGGACAGTGCTGGGGCTGAGACAAGCACTAATCAGCGCTGTCGTTCATTTTTCTAGGAGGATGAACAAATCACAACTGTACAACTTGTATGTTTCTCTCCAGGCAACTTTCCCTTCTCCGAAATCCACTCCACCTTCAAAAACAGCAAAAAAGGCAAGTAACAAAACATCAAACTCACGTTTTCAGAAAACTCCTTCTCCCGACGCCGCAGGGCCCAGTTCTACGCGAGCGCCAGGCCAGAGCAGGCCTTCAACTAGCCTGGGCCGCGCCCCAGATTCCGCCGCCGCCAGGCCCCACTACTCTCTCTGCTCTGCTGAGCTACAGACCGTGGCGTTTTCCAGCACCGCACCTCACGCCACTTTGCCAGTTTCATGCGAAACAGGCCGCTCTTTAAACGTGAGCATGCCAACGCTTCAAGACCAACCACCCCACCATCCTCCCGTAACTTTTTCCAACCCTTTTTCCTGTCCCTGGCCTGGAGTCCCACCGTCAGTCTCTAGCGCGAGGTTGCCTCAGCTAGAGCCGCAGGCCCACACACACTTCCTATCTCCCCAGCTCTCTTCTTTCCCAACTTTTCCAGCTCCCCCCCAAGCTTTAGGGACCAACCCAAGTGTGAGGTTGCCTCCACAAACCGCTTCGGTCCCGGGTTTTTTCCCTCCTAATACTTTTCCCCAAAACCATTCTTCTTTCACCCTATTTTCCGCAACGCCGATGCCCATCCCGCCGAACGCTACAGCTATGGAACTGACCCCCGTGACCAACAACATCAGAGCCCGGATACTCACAGGTGCGGATATCGATTTATCCTCTCTTAAACCCAGTTCACAATTCATCCCGCATCCTGTCATTTTCCGAATTCGCAATTGCTTTCAGCCGGTATAGCGAAATCATTTGCGCCGCACTCCCCCACAGAAGACGAGAACTGAACGACTATCTCACGATAATTGCAGAGCTCGCGTTGTCATATGGAGGAACACATTTTTACACTTACCACAAATTGTTCTCAGCAAAATGCGCCGTCCGTGTAGCTCAGTGGAACCAGTTCCCTTACTGGGGAGCCCTTGACACAGAGCTACACAACAGAGTGTTCTTAGGCTGCAGCAAAATATCCTGCGCAGTTTGCAGATCTGTCTCTCATTCCACCACAGCTTGTCCTTTGATTAACCCCGAAAATCCTCTCCGCTCAGATTCATCAGCTGGGAAATCAACCAGTTCTGTCCCGCGACCAGCAAACTTTAATCCCTACGACTCAGCTACGGATTCCCAAAGAAGAAAAATCTCATTCCCATCCAACAACCAAGCCTGCAATAATTTAAATGCGGGGCGTTGCCTATGGCAACGCTGCCGTTTTTTTACATATTTGCAGCTACTGTGGCAGTTTACAGATTCAAAAAACTACTTATCCGACTCCTGCGAATTTTTCCCGTCTGTCTTCTGAATTATCCCACCACCCTAACACTGATTTTAAGGACTATTTACTGTCTGGTCTCGAGCATGGCTTTAATCCTGGTGTCGAAAGCCTCCCCACACAGAGTATCATATGTGATAATCTCCAATCTGCTTTCGCCGAACCTGACACAGTCGACACCCTGATTAAAAAAGAAATTGAATCGGGCTTTATGATTGGTCCTTTTGACATTCCTCCTTTTGAACATTTCCGTATCAGCCCAATTGGAGTGGCCAACAGAAAATATTCAGGCAAAAACGCCTTATAATCGATCTTTCAGCCCCCCATAATTCTCCGTTTCCAAGCATTAACAGCCTCATCTCGCTCAAACAATTTTCTCTTCATTACCACACCATTGATCAAGCTGTAACATTGATTAAAGACGCAGGTTACGGCGCTTGGCTTGCTAAAGTTGACATCACCTCTGCCTTTAAAGTGATGCCCATCCACCCAGATTCGTGGCATTTGTTCGGCGTACGATGGCAAGGTAAATTTTACTTTTCTGTCCGTTTAACTTTCGGCTGCAAAAGTAGCCCCAAAATTTTCGACATGTTATCAGAGGCTATTTGTTGGATTCTTTCCAATAACTACTCAATACCCTACCTAATCCACTTGCTATACGATTTCCTGATCATTTCTCCGCCTGAATCCATCCCAGCCGCACATCTCCTCACAGTCCAAAAAGTCTTCAGCGAGCTCGGGATTCCAATCGCCCAAGAAAAATCCATGGGTCCAGCCACATCCATCGAATTCCTGGGCATTAAATTGGACACAATCAACTTCCAGGCCTCACTACCCAAGGAGAAAATCGACAGGATTATTCTGGTCGCATCCACCCTTCTAGAAAATCCAAATTGCTCTAAACGAGAGCTTCTATCTCTGCTCGGCCATTTAAACTTTGCGATGCGCATTATGCCACAAGGTCGCCCTTTCATCTCACATCTCCTCTTCCTTGCATTATCAGTTCACAAGCTAGAGGACCAAATCTCCCTAACTACTTCATGTAGCAACGAGCTCAGTTTATGGATAACATTCCTTGAACAATGGAACGGCCTGTCTTTTTTCTATAATAATCTGATTTCTCTCCCTGCGGATATCCAACTGTTCACAGATGCAGCTCCTTCCGTTGGTTTCGGAGGTTTCTACCAAGGTCGTTGGTTCGCGTCTACATGGCCAGCCCAGTTGTTAGATTTACCACAATCACTAACATCCTCAGCATTGTTCGAGTTGTATCCTTTAGTGGTAGCAGCCTTCTTGATGGGCAAAGAATGGTCGACAAACAGCATCATGGTACACTGTGATAATGAAACAACCGTGCATTGCATCAACAAAGGCCGCTCAAATTCCCCTGCTTTAATGCCTCTCCTAAGACGCCTCATTTGGATCGCAGCTTGCGACCAGTTCATCTTAACTGCAAAACATGTTCCTGGGTCCAAAAATCAAATAGCTGACTCTCTCTCTCGTTTTGCTTTCCAGAAATTCAGGCTGTTGGCACCAGAGGTGGACCCATGCCCAACCCCAGTACCTCACTATTCAGAGTTAATATTCCCATAAACTATCCATTGAAACCACTTCTAGATGCCTCTCTTAACTCCATTTTGCAAGCCGTTTCACCCAGCACCCTCCAATCCTACCTAACCGCATAGAAGTGTTTTAAGTCTTTCCACTTCACATTCAACCAGCCTTTTCCCAGTTTTTCTCTGCTCAACATCACTTCATTTATATCCTATCTGGACAGTACCAAGAACCTCAAAGCCCCCTCCATCAAGGGCTATCTAAGCGGAATCCAATTCTTCCACAAACTCCTTTTTGGTTCACCCTCCGCAGACATAGCAAATTCCTAGACATCAATGCTTATCAAAGGCATCCAAAAAACCCAACCAACCCGTCCAGATGCCAGACAACCAATAACCTTGGACATACTCACCAAATGGATCTCTACCCTCCGCCGAGGCTACCACTCCACCAACACCGCCCGCACACTGGATGCCATGTTCATATTGGCTTTCTTCGGTTTCCTCAGATGCTCAGAACTCACCATCACCTCCAACTTCAACCCTAAAGTCCATCCCACAATCTCAGATCTTTCGGTATTAGACAACGAAACCATTTCTTACTTCATCAAACAAAGCAAGTCGGACCAAATGAAAAAAGGCCACTTCATATACATCTTCAATCTCCAATCACTAATCCAACCATACCAAACTCTCTTCGCGTACTCACAATTCAGAAACTCTCAGACCAAGTCCCCTTCCGACCCACTCTTCAACGACGATTTCAATCACCCCGTTACACGTTTCTGGTTCCAAAAACATCTCAAATCCATCTTACTCCAATCAAACATACCAGCAAATAATTTTTCCAGCCATTCATTCCGCATAGGTGCAGCAACCACAGCTGCCCAAAAAGGTCTTCCCCAGCAGCAAATCCAAGAGCTTGGCCGCTGGTCGTCGGAGGCCTTTAAGAGTTACATCCGTTCTAACCACCTCCATACCAAAGAAGCCCAACGATCCCTACTCAGCTAACTTCATCTCAACCCACCATAGGATCCCAGGAAGCAAGCCAAAGGCAAGTCCATCTATCGTTGCAGCAGTGCACTCTACTCCGCCCCGCAGGGACTCCATTAACTCGATCAAAGTCTGATCCACTGCCGCAGCAGTGTCATCTACTCCGCTCCCGCAGGCGCCCCATTATTTCAAGCAAGTCTGGTCCACTGCCGCAGCAGTGTCGTGCACTCCGCTCCCGCAGGAGCTCTGTTATTCCATCCAGCTTGCTCCACTGCCACAGCAGTGCCATCTACTCCGCTCCCGCAGGAGCTCCATTAACCTAAAGCAAGTCTGGTCCACTGCCGCAGCAGTGTCATGCACTCCGCTCCCGCAGGAGCTCCGTTACTCCATCCAGCTTGCTCCACTGCCGCAGCAGTGTCATCTACTCCGCTCCCGCAGGAGCTCCATTAACCTAAAGCAAGTCTGGTCCGTTGCCGCAGCAGTGTCATGCACTCCACTCCCGCAGGAGCTCCGTTACTCCATCCAGCTTGCTCCACTGCCGCAGCAGTGCCCTCTACTCCGCTCCCGCAGGAGCTCCATTAACCTAAAGCAAGTCTGGTCCACTGCCGCAGCAGTGTCGTGCACTCCGCTCCCGCAGGAGCTCTGTTACTCCATCCAACTTGCTTCACTGCCGCAGCAGTGTCATCTACTCCGCTCCCGCAGGAGCTCCGTTACTCCTTCCAAACTTGCTCTACTGCCGCAGCAGTGTCATCTACTCCGCTCCCACAGGAGCTCCATTAATCTAAGCAAGTCTGGTCCACTGCCGCAGCAGTGTCATGCACTCCTCTCCCGCAGGAGTTCCATTTACCAAAGAAGTCCGATCCACTGCCGCAGCGGTGTCTTCTCCTTCTTTTCCATCCTCCTTATTTCCACCGTATCAGCCATACCATCCTCCTCGGTCCCTGCACCATTTACAACCTTCCACCCAAGAGGCACACCCATCCAACTCCAAGTCAACCAACTCCCGTCCTACGTTAAAGAAACCTCCCAGCAACCACCTCTTCCTGCAGCTGATATCTTATGCTTTACATTTCACAAGTTTTTTGGGGGTCATCAGCATAATTCTGGCGGCTGCCCTGCATTTTATTTCACAGCTTTTTGGGGGAGCACTATGGGTTCGGGCCAAATACCGAGCCCGGAGCCCTCTCCTCGGACGCTGCCAAATATGCATTTATTCTATCTGACTTATTTGTAAGTGTGAATTCGTGAAATGATGTTTTATAAACAAGGTTCGGGAGGAGAATGTTCAAATAAATCATTCCAATCAACTCGTCACCAAACTATTACATGTTTACCCTATCAGCACGAGAGGAAGCATATATAAATATCCACTGTCAACTCACCTAACATTCCTTGACAGTTTCAGCATCCCTCCACCACCCCGACTCCTCACTCCTGGCTCATTCTTCCACAGTCAGGAACGGGGGGAGCACTATGGGTTTGGGCGGCATACCGAGCCCGGAGCCCTCTCCTCGGACAGCACACCAAATATGCATTTATTCTATCTGACTTATTTGTAAGTGTGAACTCGTGAAATACACAATTTGGGTCACAGTGGTCCAGCAACAATGAATCACAGGTTCTCAAATCAATGGTGGAATCCAAAATTCAGAAAGATAGCCGCCGAAACAGTCAAGAGATGCGGTTACATGTCAGAAACACAATGATGTGCCAGCAGCAACTACAGCAGCATCACATACCCCAGCTCTACCAGGACCATTTTGTCACCTGCAAGTTGACTACATATCATTGCCTCCTTGTAATAGACACATTCTCAAGATGGATAGAAGCTTTTCCAACAGGACATGCTACAGCTGCATATACTGCTAAATGACTTGTCACTGATTGTATTCCCAGATGGGGATTACCAGATTGCATTGACTCAGATCAAGGTACACACTTCACAGGACAGGTAGTCAAGGAAGTGTCTAGAATGTTGAAGATTAAGTGGAATCTTCGCTGCCCATACAGGCCACAATCATCAGGACAGGTTGAACGATCGAACAGAACAGTCAAAACCAGGCTAAGCTAGTGCATCAGGAAGGAGTACCATGGGTCGAAGCGCTGCCAGCAGTACTGTGTAGTATGAGAGCTTCACCTAACAGATCAGTAGGGCTGAGCCCTCATGAGATTATTACTGGACGCCCAATGCAGATGCCAGGTGTGATTGATCTTAGAAATGCTGATGTACACATTGCCTCAGATGCCCTGATTGCTTACTGTGAAAACCTCACAAAGGCAGTAAAGAGTGCCAAAGAGAGAATTGAGTCTTGTTGCCAGACTCCACCAGAAGGTGGATACACAATCATTCCAGGTCAATGGGTCATGATAAAGTCATTCAGAAACAAGCCATTAGAACCTAAGTGGCACGGACCACATCAAGTGATGTTGATTACTGCAGCTGCAGTATTGTGTCAGGGAAGGAAAACCTGGACTCATGTGACACACTTGTAAAGTTGTTCCCCCACCTCCAGGGATGGGATAGGACACGGACCAGTGAAGAACTGAATGCAACAGGCTTCGGGGGCCAACCCTGCGGTGAAGACTCCCTCATGAGAAAGAAGGAACAACAATAGCAGACTCGGAAAAGGATACAACCCTAGTGTTTGAACAAATACTGCTCTATCTGTCTTTTGTTTTCTTTCTTATTATGTGCAGATACCACTTCATGGCTGTCCCGAGACCCATATGCACAGACCTCCTCACCTGCATATGAAGCCACAACCTTCCAGAAAACAACTAGACCCACTGCCAAGCCAACTATCACAAAAGAAAAAAAAAAGAAAAGGAAAAAAAATACACAACGCAGATACTCACATACAGTACCTAACAGTCATCCATCAACATGATCAAGATTGTCATACTAGTAACCATCATGGACATCGCACAAAGTGTAGACTCCAGAAACAACATTCTTAGAGCTGATGAATATGTAAAAAAAAATACCTTGTTTGCTGGAAAGAACGTTTGCATGCCACACCCGCCTTCAGTAGGAGCAGGAATCCCATGGGTGGCACACTCTATCTCCAACAAGAATGCATGTCACAACATCACAATTCCCCCAGCTTCGCTGTGTTGTATTCCTGGATTACCATCCTGCAACCTAACTTCAGCTACTCCCATCATGACAGATCTACTCTTGCCAATTACTTTTCTTTGGTGCATGGAAAATTATGCTCCAGCCTCGACTCCCTAGGGTGAAATTCCTTGTGAACGTTGCAGCTTTGTGGTCGAAATGAGAACAGAATCCCATGTGGACATTACTCCATCAGCAGGAAAAGAGGAAAAGGACTTAGAAGGGTGTCTCTATAGGACACCATCCCTACCGAAACTCTTTGCAATAAATCAGTGGTGTATGATTCCTCCACCGACTGGCACATTTTGGTTATGCGGAACTTCTGTCTACAATATCCTACCCAGCCAATTCAACGGCAGGTGCACCCTGGTTTATGTTATAACGGCTATCAGAGAAAATACACACTCCACCCCAAGCTCTCCACATCTACAAAATTCAGCCTCTACCACAAACAATGAAGATGGCTGCGTTCCAGGACTCACTTATACACAAACATGGTGGTCAAGAACTGTCATACAGGCCCTTGATCAAGTCAGAAGCTTATCGAATTCTGTACAGAAATTGGCCAATGATAATGGCTTTGGCCCTAGGTAACATCACAGACACTCTCGCTTCTCACAAGATAATGATCTTACAGAACAGAGTGGCCTTGGATTACATTCTAGCAACGCAAGGGGGAGCCTGCACCATTATTGGCTCTGAGTGCTGCACCGGGTTAATGGATCCAACAGAGGACTTGAACAAAACCCAACAAGACATTCTTGATCTTTCAGCAGAGCATGTGCTATGTGCCTGTAACAATCACCGGTTACAAGAATGAACTTTTAAGTGTCTAAATTTTTATTTTGTCAGAGTTATTAGAACTCCCAAAGGGGGAACCATTGTATTACACATTTATAAAATGTTAAATCTAGGTTCAATACAATCATATATAAACTGAGAAAGTATAGTAGATTGAATTTAGCATTTGAGGTATAGATTATGATTATATCAGCTGTTAAACAGAGTTTTCCAGCAAGAGATTCCTGCCAGTCCTGTTCTCTCTATTGTCAATGTAAAGTTCCCTTAGTCAGACTTGGATGACTACAGCGACACACACCGAAGTCCTCAATAAAGAATAACTTCTGCTTGAAAGATATCACAACGTCTCCTGGTCTCTGCTTCGACGAAGGAAAATGTTTTATGGTACGTAATATTAAACACATTTTACCTTATTTGAATTATTCTCAGGTTAGGTAAACTAAGTCAAATCTGTCCTAAATAATAAGCATTTGAATTTCCATACTTACAATATTTAAATCACAGAAGACTTCTCCATGGTTAGTTCAGCTCAATCTTTTGTAAAACAGAGACTTAAGGTGTATTCACACCAGACGCGAATAGAGCGTCTGGCGCGAGTGATTTCAATGTTAAATCAATGCAAATACGCTTTAAGCGCATAAAAAATTCCTGCGGCGCGAATGAGGCGTAGAGTTCGTGTGTCAAGTTCGCGCGAATGGCGCGAATTGAGCAAATGTTTTTATTTAGTGCTTTTTGTGCATTCACGCGTTTGACGCGAATTCGTGTCTGCTGCCCAAGTTGAAAAATTTGAACTTCTGCGTCAATTCGCGCCACGTTAACCAATCAGGAGCCTGCTTGCTTCACGTGGCAAAGTGACATAATAAAGTCCCGGTCGAAGTCACTCATTCAAAATGGAGGAGAAAATAATTTTGGCAGTGAGTGGATTCCCGGAGCTTTATGACTCTACGTCATACGATTATAGAGACAGGAACAAAAAGGACCTCGCTTGGAAGAGGATTAGTGAGAAGATTGTACAACCTGGTAAGTTGTAAGATGTACAAATTTCACTTCTGAGTCACGTTATTGACCTACTAACCAGCTAGCAAGCTGCCGTACTGCTATTTTACAACTATTTTCCCGCTAATATACAACTACTTTTAGCTAATAAGATAATGTGTTTATTCAGAGGATGTATGCTGTAAAATGTGGAAAAGCCTCAGGGACACGTACCTAAAAGAGAAGAGGAAGGAGGCTGACAAGAGGAGTGGGTCAGCAGCAGGGTCTGGGAAGAGGTGGAAATTCTCTCAGATCTTGGGATTCCTCGACCCCTACGTCACACCAAGGGAGACGAGCAGTAACATGGAGGGGGTCGAGGCCCGGATCGGAGAGGACAACCACCTCGAGGACCAGGGACACCTAGAAGAACCATCAGGGGAGACAGTGACAGGTGTGTTTCCATTAAAGCGAGATTACAAGGCATATATGCTGTCATGTTTACAGATGAAGAAATATAATCTCTCTATGAGTATTGTTACCAACATGTTGTATTAACATTTAATATTGTCTTGACAGAGCCATTTGATCAGAGAGAGGGTGGTCGAAGAACCCCCTCCTCTTCTCCTGTCTCCCCAGTCCCTGGTCCCTCAGCCCCTGCTGCTGAACCTACAGGTGTGTGAAGGCAATAGTACAAACAATATTTCAACATGTTACATGCACTTCTGCCTGGTCCACAAACTACGTTTCACAACCAAACAAACGCGAGAAGTGATAAGGAAATAACGGAAGATCACACGTGCGTGAGACCGGAGTTCTCTCGCGACACTAAATTTGTTATTAAAAATGATAGCCTACAAGAAGATTGTGATCCAAATAGTCTGTGCGCTGATTTGTAGTGAAACATAAATAAATAAACAGTTTATGCAGGAAATGGTTGGGAAGACGAGGGGAGCAAGGACTGTGTTTTGCAAAGAGAGTTGGGGGTAAATAAATAATTGCAAATGTTTGTGCTTTGTTTCGGTTTGATATAATTGTAAATATAGGCCTATCTATTAAAATACTGATATTCTGGTTTATAACTCCTCCCCGAACATCCTGCTGTCCTGTATCTTGCTCTCTCATTGGCTGTCGGTCATCCCCGATGTAGTTTTCAGCCAGAACACTTTTCACACAGCAGGATTTTGAATCGCCGACTGGTCCAGATATTTAGCATGCCAAATATCTCACGGGCGTCAGCAACTCGTCAGCGATTCTCTCAGATCGCGTCTTTGCTCATTCACACTGCGTGATTGTCACTCGCGTGAATGAGCCCCGATTTGCCTGTGATTTCGGGCATTTGTCTGCGATTTCTCAAAACCTGTCGGCGAGCCAAAATCGGGGCTAAAATCGTGCAGTCTGAACTCGGTATTAGGGTCTGCTGGGAATGTTTGGCCGAGTCTCCTGACAGAGAGATCTTCAACTCCCGCCTCTGGCAGAGCCTCGACCGGATCCCGAGGGAGGCTGGAGATATTGAGTCCGAGTGGACCATGTTCTCCACCTCCATTGTCGAAGCGGCCGCTTGGAGCTGTGGCCGTAAGGTCTCCGGTTCCTGTCGAGGCGGCAATCCCCGAACCTGGTGGTGGACAACGTAAGTAAAGGATGCCGTCAAGCTGAAGAAGGAGTCCTATCGGGCCTGGTTGGCTTGTGGGACTCCTGAGGCAGCTGACGGGTACCGGCAGGCCAAGCGGACTGCAGCCCGGGTGGTAGTGGAGGCAAAAACTCGGGCCTGGGAGGAGTTCGGTGAGGCCATGGAGAAGGACTATCGGCTGGCGTCGAAGAGATTCTGGCAAACTGTCCGGCGCCTCAGGAGAGGGAAGCAGTGCCCTAACAACACTGTTTACAGTGGAGGTTGACCTCAACTGGGGATGTCGTCAGATGGTGGAAGGAATACTTTGAGGATCTCCTCAACCCCGCCGTCACGTCTTCCATTGAGGAAACAGAGGCTGAGGGCTCAGAGGTGGACTTGTCCATCACCGTGGCTGAAGTCCCCGAGGTAGTCAAGAAACTCCTCGGTGGCAAGGCACCGGGGGTGGATGAGATCAGAGAGTTCCTGCCTCAAGTGGAGGAGTTTAAGTATCTTGGGGTTTTGGTCACGAGTTAGGGAAGGTTGGAACGGGAGATTGACAGACGGATCGGTGCAGCTACTGCAGTAATGCGGTCGATGTACCGGTATGTCGTGGTGAAGAAGGAGCTGAGCCGCAAGGCGAAGCTCTCGATTTACCGGTCAATCTACGTTCCTACTCTCACCTATGGTCATGAGCTTTGGGTCATGACCGAAAGGACAAGATCCCGGATACAGGCGGCCGAAATGAGCTTTCTCCGCAGGGTGGCTGGGTGATCCCTTAGAGATAGGGTGAGAAGCTCGGTCACTCGGGAGGAGCTCAGTGTGGAGCCGCTGCTCCTCCACATCGAGAGGGGTCAGCTGAGGTGGCTCGGGCATCTGTATACGGTCCCTACCCCGCTGTTCTGCTCTCCAGAGCAAATACAGTGCGGTGACACTCGATGAATGCTCGATCAACATCAGCCATCTTGTAATAAAAAGATGGCCGGCAAAAGATAAATTTCGCTTCAAACTTTTTTTTTTGGGCGCGCGTCAATTTCGCTCTTGACGTGCAAATGGATTCAAAGTGTTCATGCGAATAACTAGACGTGGCAGGCGCGAATTTAACGCTCTGTTCGCGTCTGGTGTGAACGCACAGTTATGGTAGGCAAGCTTCTTAATTTCAATTATATATTTTTTTTATTAAATACAGGTTAACTAGTTTACATAAAAGGCACTAATATATAAAACAAAAATTTAAGTAAATCAAAAGCAAATAATTTACAAGCTTTAACTGCATGAGGTGCAATGGCAAGGCATCCAACACCGGAGAGGCCATCCTTGGTGAATCAGCACCTGGACATTCTCATTCCAGTCCTTTTAAAATCCATCAAACTTTTTGACATCTCCAGAAATCCCTCCTGGAAACTCCCTAGGACTTGTGTCTATAAAGCCTTTCGTCTTTTCGTCCTCCTTCTTTGGACCTTTTCCATGTTGCATTCTGTGCCTCGTCCGCAACACACACGACGCTAATGCTTGCATTTTTTTTCTTTCTTTAGCAAAGTTCTTTCAAATACATGTTTTGTTCCTCACTATGCTTGTTAATAAATGCTTAAAACATTAATGGTGGTATGTGTTTCTTTATAAACCATTTTACAATAACAATTGCAGTATTTTCTTTTATAAACCAGTCTCAATAAATTATTTTACAATAACAATTGCAGTATTTCCTTTTATAAACCAGTCTCAATAAATTATTTTACAATAACAATTGCAGTATTTTCTTTTATAAACCAGTCTCAATAAATTATTTTACAATAACAATTGCAGTATTTCCTTTTATAAACCATTTTCTCAATAAATCATTGTTCCCAAAACTGTTGCAGTGTTTTACTTTATAAACCATTTTCTCAATAATTGGTTGACTATTACAAGTGTCCTTCATTATATAACACTTTTTTTAAAAATCGTTTTAACAACAACCTCTGGTGTCTTGCTTTATAAAAACACTTTCATTATATAAAGTTACAATTGTGGTTAACTATAACACATAATTACTTCATACACAAAAAGATATAATTATAATAGAATAATTGCTTATTCCATAACAAAACGTTTCCAACAGCTGTACAGCTGTCAATCATTTCATGTGAGTGCACATGACAATAATCCTGCCCTTCTGCATGACGCTGTCCTGTACACTGCCTCGTCCTGTGCTCAGTGAAAATCAATGCACAATTTTGAATATATGTTATCTGTGTGTGATTTTGTGCGATTTGGGGTATTTTCATATGACTAAAGAATGTTTACAGTATACATGATAAGCAGGTGTAGTGATTAGCTGCATATAATATGCTAAATATAACATTTTTCAACATCATTATATGACTAAACTCCATTTTAGATCGCGATCAGAAGATAATACAAATACTCAATGTTATGTATCTTGATGCTAATTGTTGCTGTAATCCACTTGCTGCATGAGTTTTTCTATTCCATATTATAATTTGTTAAAATAATTCACATAAGGTCCCAAGAGTAGTTTTTTTTCCCGTTTGTTTTCTAGAAAGACTTAAGATAATAGGTGGATTATTCATGTCAAGTGGGATGAAAGAGGTGTAGATGGCCAAGCCATAATGCCAGAATAAAGGCTATAATTGCTGAATTCAAACAAAAGAATAATGATAAAAGAATAATGAAGATTAAGTATCATCAGAGGTGTGAAAGGTTCGTCGATTGACTACAATAAAGCATGAATGGGTCAGTTCTCGTCGCCAGACATTAGTCATAGACTGTAAATGGGTGTTTACAGGGCAATAAAATATTTGATTAGCATCTTATCAGCCTTCTCTAAAAACTCCCCTGACATCATCTTAGAAAATGTTATAAGTTGTGGTTCTAAGTTGTTATACTACATTCACATAATGTTTTTTATACATTTAATAAATATTCTTAATATTTTTTGTTTTTATGTATGAGCTTATATATCTCAATATTAATAAGAGTCTGATTAACTCTGAGTCTTGAACTGTAAACGGTCAAGGGTTGGGTTTCTAAATATATGTTGGTTATATATCTATTCAGAATGACTTATGAGCAGCAGCCTTTTGATTTTGGGTATGTCATGTATACCCCACTTGCCAGATTTGGGTCTGTCAGGGGTTAATGCCACAAACGTTAAGCTGACAAAGCATGAACAGTTTAAGGAGGAAGTGCTGTTATATCCCCAGGATGTCTGTTCCCTGGCAAGTGCCTGGATAGCTCAGTCAGTAGAATATCAGACTTTTAATCTGAGGGTCCAGGGTTTAAGTACCTGTTTGGATGAAGCTCTAACAGTTTGTTGCAGACGTCCCCTAATAACTTCTTGTCCTCTTCCCAGCCTTTGAGGGAGGTGTTCATCCTCTGCTGATCACATCCACATTGATGGTTGTCCTCTGCTGCTCACATCCAGAAAAGAAAATAGCATGTGACTCACTGACAGGAGTAGTCGTGACCGAGAGGTTAAGGCGATGGACTTGTCACTTTGTCTGTTTGCGACAGGAACTGTGACATCCAGGATCAAAATCCCCAGATTTGGGCCATTCTATTCAGGCAGTCAGAGCAATGGGTTTGGCATCCCCCGACAACTTCACGGCCTTCACGTTGTGCACCTCAAGAGTCTACCGCATGATATTTCATGGAGAATCTTGCACATTAGTGTTTTGAAATGTTACATTTGTTCTCTCTTAGAAAAGAGAAACAGAAACCTACTCTTTATGTCCCAATTGCTCGTTTGTCTAAACCACCTTAGAGTAGCAACATGCCATGAAAGAAAAACTCCACTATTTCAATTTTAGTGTTCCTAGCTTTGGCAGGAGCAGCTTATCTCTCTCGTTCCTTTATAAATTGTGGTCTTCATCCTTTAATTCAACAAACTTTAAGCTGACAAAGCATGAACACTTTAAGGAGAAAGTGCTGTTATATCCCCAGGGTGGCTATTCTCTTGCAAAAGCCTGGATAGCTCAGTCGGTAGAGTATCAGACTTTTAAACTGAAGGTCCAGGGTTCAAGTTCCTGTTTGGGCAAAGGTTTGTTGCAGACCTCCCCCAATCTCTTGCTGTGCTCTTCCCAGCCTTTGAGGGAGGTGGTCTTCCTCTTCAAGAAAAGATGTGGCGGGGTTATTTCCCAGCATTTGGTGTTGGTTTGCCTGCTATAATGCTTGGTTACTGTCTAAGCAAACGTTGGAGGGGACTTGAGAGAACTGAGCTGAAGCTTGCAGTTGAACCAAAGAAAAACTTGCTCAATGTGAAACACTAACTGCAGTTAAGCTACTTCTTGCTGCAGAGGAACGAAGGGATAAAAGTCTACTAATGCAATTACGTTGGAGGGATCTTGTAGCTTCAGAGGCCATGTATCATTTGAGCTTCCTTTTTAAGAAAATAGTTAAGGAAAAGGGTGTTGACATTTCATCTTACAAAGCTTTTTCCTTAAAAGCCAGACTTCAAAAGTCACATCCATTTTTGAGATTTCTGAAATCCTCAAGAAATTATTTAGTGTATGTTGATGATTTAACTGCTGATGAAGTAATCCATGATGAAGTTACACAGCCATCATCATCAGACCATAGTGAAGATGACAAAGAAGATGACACAGAACCAAGTCATGTTGGAGCAGGGCAAGGAACAAAAGACTCAAGACTTCTGTATCATGCAGCCATGTCACTCAGGGAGATTATAGAGGCCAAGTGCAAAACTACTCCTAAACTGCCATGGACACCCACAGCACAAGACCTTCAGATGGACACTGCCTCAAATCTGGTACCAAATGAATTATACAATGTCCTGGCTTGGACAACAGGTATGACTACAGAATTTAGAACTGATGGTTTGTGTGCCAATGATAGTGTGGAGAACAATCAGAAGATTGTGTCAGGATATCATGAATCTTGCAATGAGAGGACGCTGGCTCATGCCAAAGCATTCCTCCTTAGCCATGGCTGTACGACATACGACCGGATCAGCTCAGAATACTCTGGTATTGACCATTAATGATAATGGTCTAGGGCACAGTTCCTCCAACTCACAAGTACTGGAAAATGACACTGCTCTAGCAGAGCTGCAATTGCAAAGAGGTGATACATACATCCCACCAAACATTACAGTACAAGTTCAAGCAACTCTTGTATGAGACAACAGCGACTTTGGAGAAGAAACACTATCTGGAAAGGGAACAACACATAACACAAATGGTATTGTAATTCAGAGGCCAATTACCTGTGGTATGTCTACTTCTAAGACAGTATCTCTGCAGAGAACAAGGAAAAGGTCTCTTCAACCACCTCACGCCCATTTTGACACCTACATAAGAAGAAAGAGGACCGGTTCAAAACCTTTTGGATCAGAAGTTGAACTGGGACACGAGAAATACATGTATACACAGGACTCTGCACGAAGACTGGATGGTGCCTACTTTTTCATGAAGACTCAATAAGTCCATGGCAGTGTTTCCCCTGGATGGACTGCTCATAATACACTGCTACAGAGAGGTACGATTCCACAGCAGTCTAACATTGGTTACCTGCCCGTCATTGACGCCAGTCCAACAGACCTAGACACAGTACACACCATCCTCGCTTGTTCAATAGAAGTAGCAGACAAATTGGAGCTGAATGAAATTGTGTTGGTAATGGATCAGGCCATATATGCAAAAGCACAAGAAATTAGTTGGATGAACACCACATTTATGCAACAGCTGGTCCTGAGAATGGGGTAATTTCATACAGCCATGGCATACCTGTCCTGTATTAGGAAGCACTTTGGGGAAGCAGGATTTCAAGATGTCATCATTGAAGCTGAAGTTGTTGCTGCAGGATCTATAGAAGGAGTCATAACTGGACATCAGTACAACAGAAGCATGCGCACCCACAAGTTAATGTGTGAGGCACTTCAAAGACTCCGCTGGCAGCCATACCTTGACATCCTTTCAGAATATGACCGTGAAGCTGCTATGAAGATAGCTGCTGATCTCAGACTGCCTTCCCTGGTGAAGACTTTGATGTTTTGGTAATGTCTGAGAACTTTGCTGCCCTCAAATGTTAATCTGAAATAAAAAAAAAAACCTTTGTTTCACGAGTTTACATGTTAATGAAATCTGATGTAATATTATAATGCGTGTTTGGCTTGCTGTCCGGGGGGAGGGCTCCGAGCTCAGAATTCGGCCCGACCCCAGAGTACTCCCCCCATAACCTTAGAGATCATAGGTATCTTTGAGTGGACCCAGCCGAATGTGGGGTGAAGGGGTGGAGGTAGGGTGCTGAGAAATTAGTCATGAGACAGGAGGTAAGGGAAGGCTTTATTTATACTGGCTTCTTCTTGTGCTGATTGGATGATTACCTGAACATGCTCCTCCCGAACTTTGTTTACATAAAACTTCATTTCACGAGTTTACATGTTACTGAAATCTGATGTAATATTATAATGCGTATTTGGCTTGCTGTCTGGGGGGAGGGCTCCGAGCTCAGAATTTGGCCCGATCCCAGAGTACTCCCCAAAATGCCAGATAAACGAAGGACAGCGAGCGTAGAATTTAACCCCCCCAAAAGTGAAGGGTATGTATTTACTGTAGGATTACAAATTTATTAAAATGTCTAATTTAGGTTTAAAGTTAGGATGGTGATGATATCTGGCCAATCCTGTTTTTCTGTACTGGTCAGATTACAGAAACTCTTAATTGTTTTTCCTGCCCTTCCTGTTCTCATGTCTCCGCGGGTGGGGATGCATGCTGGGCTGGGTTTGAACACCTGCTACTTTATTACTGAGGTGGGAATTCCTGTCTCAGTATGAGAAGTCCTGCCCCGTCCTGTTCTCGTGTCTCATGCTGAGCAGGTTCCAAAACCTGTATACCTCATTTACATGCTTTGTTTTCAGAAGTGTCTCCACCTCTAGGTAACCCCTTCCCCTTGTAATGTATATAAACGGTCTGTATTTTAGTTAAGTCAGACTTGGTTAAGACACGAGCTTGGAAGACTACAGCAACAAACAGCTCGTGTTCTCAATAAAGAAACCTTCTTAAGAGTTAATCAAGTCTCCTGGTCTTCGCTTCTGAGTTCCTACACTTTAGAAGAAAAAGTTCACAACTTTACCAAGGAACGAGCTTGCCTGTTTGACTGGGAAGGCTCTCGCAACGACCGACGGGAACTTGGATGCTCACGGCATTGGTCGGATAAGCCCATTCTGCAGTTGAACTGACAGCTTGCTGACGCAAGAATTATGTGAGCGTGAATTTGTGGATGAGTTTAACCGTTCACCCAGGAGGGCTCTCGCAGCGTCCGACCAGAACTTATATGCAGAGCCGGTCCGAGCCTTTTGGGGGCCCTAAGCAGAATTTGATTTGGGGGCCCCTCCCACTACACGAAGTCACCTGTGCTTGACGATTATTGACACAAATGTCACGCAATAATGATACATTATAAATGAATACAGTGAGGTTATGTATTAATACAAAATAAAAACTTAATAAAAAATAGATGCCTACTTAAATAAAAGAGTTTTAACTTTTACTTTACTCTTTTACCAACTCTTTGAAACTTCTTAAAACAAACTGTCTCAAAACATATAAAATAAATTATTTGCTAAAATAATGACAAAACTGAGAAATCAGAAACATAATAAGAGCAATGGTTCAACAATGACAATTATTATTGAAAACTGTAAAAATATTATTATTTCTCAACTGTCTCAATACAGTGTAACTGTCCTCAAAATCTTTTTTATTATTATTATTGAAACAGACTTTGTTGGATTGTACATGACAGAATCCAACAAAGTCTGTTACTATAATACCGGTGATGATGTACTGGCGCTTGTTGTATGTGTGTATGCAATGTATTTGTCCCCTCGGGGCTTGCCGTAGATTGGAATGGGTCACCTGGTACTGGAGTGTCGCGGGTTTTTGGAGTTAGTTATCTGATGTGTGGTATAATAAAGTGGAGAAGAGTTCAAACTGCTATGTTTATTATTTATTCAAACTGCTACCCTTACACCTAGAAGGTTAAGTTCCCCTGCGTCTATTTTCTCCAACTTAAACCGATACCGTGACTATGCGCAGTTGCGCACGGATTGTCTATGCACACGCAGGGTGTCTAGATTATGCGCATGACTTTAAATGCTGCAGTTGTAGGCAGGTATATTGATCATGAAATCAGAAATCTCTTGTCTTGAATTATTCATTCATTCAGTCATATTCATTCATTTATGTCACTTGTTTAAGTCATCTAATTATTTTTTTTTTAAACTTGACAGGGGGCCCCAAGCAGCTGCTTAGTTTGCTTATGCCTCGGGCCGGCCCTGCTTATATGCTCGCGGCATCGGACGGGTAAGCCTCGCCAGGTTGGACGGAGGGCGCCCGCTGGACTCGGTCGGGAGGGCTCGACCGGCGCTTCGAAGGGGGGCTGGGGCACGGGAAAGACCCCTCACGTCCCGACGAATGGGGAGCCCACCTGGCGACACGAGCGCGGTTGTCCGGCGACGACTAAGACGGGCAGACTCTCACTGCAATTCGAACGGGAGGGTTCAACCAACGTTTTGGAAGGGGGACGGAACCCGGCCTTCGAACGGGTGAGTCATCGCTGCCTGCGAACGGGGGAGTCTGCATATGATTGAAAAAACGTACCCTATGAATATTAAGCGAGCGTGCAAGCGGCGAGCCCAGATGTAATCGGAAGGTTTGGTGTAAACGGATGTAACTGAAATGAGCTGCAGCAGATGATAATTATAATTTAATTAACTAGTTAGGGCTTGGTGAGCATTTCTGATGAAAAACGTGATTTGCAGTTATTAAGAACTGGTTGCATGCGGAGATCCATATGAGGCATCTGAGGAGTGGCATAAGCGCAGGTGAGCGAGAACGACCTTTGTTGATACAGTGTACGGTTGCTTTGTTATTGCAATGGATTTGGATGCTTTTGGTTGACCATTCTTTCCCCCATAGGGAAGCTGCGATGACGATTGGGTAGAGCTCGAAAAGGGCAGAGGCGGCTGAAGACTGGGGTGTGTCCAGGAGCTGAGGGGGCCAGGGAGATGCGAACCAGCGTCCTTGGTAATAGCCGCCGAAGCCGATTGAGGGAGCTGCGTCTGTGAACAGTTTGATATTGAGGGGGAGAGAGATAAAGTCGACGTAAAAGAGGAAATTAATCCATAATTTTAGCTCGTTTTTTGACTCGCCGGAAAGGATGATCCGATCTTCCAGCGCGTGAACAGATGAAGAGAGGGCTAGGAGATGCGCGATAAAGGGTCGGCCCTGTAGAATAATGCGCATCGCATAATTTAGGTGGCCTAGCAGCAAGAGAAGTTCGCGTTTTGAACAATCTGTGCTGTCTGTAAAATTGGATGCGATTAAGATGATGCGATCGATTTTTTCCTTAGGCAGTTCGTACTGGAATTTTGCTGAGTCCAGATTGATGCCTAAGAACTCGAAGGATGTAGTTGGACCCGATGTTTTCTCCTGGGCTAAAGGAATCCCTAGCTCGGCGAAAACTTTTTTCACTATGAGGAGGTGAGCCTCGGGGAAGGTGTCGTGAGGTGAAATTATTAGGAAATCGTCGAGCAGATGGAGAAGATGAGGAATTGCATAATTATTGGAAAGGATCCAACATATGGCTTCGGGGAGAGTGTCAAAGATTTTTAGGCTGCTTTTGCAGCCGAAAGTTAAGCGCACGGCGAAATAATACTTTTTCTGCCAGTTTACACTGAATAAGTGCCATGAATTGGGGTGGATTGGCATTACTTTAAAAGCAGAGGAGATATCTACTTTTGCAAGCCATGCACCTCGTCCAGCTATTTTAATCATGGTTATGGCTTGTTCGATATCATGATAGTTGAGAGAATACTCTTCGAGAGGGATGAGACTATTGATGCTCGGATATGGAGAATTATGGTGGGCTGAAAGGTCGATTATCAACCGCTTTTTTCCCGAGAATTTCCTGGTAGCCACGCCTATGGGGCTGATGCGAAATTTGTCGAACGGGGGGGCCTCGAATGGACCCATCATGAAACCAGATTCAATTTCTTTTTTAATTAGCTTATTTACTACTCCAGGCTCTGCTAAGGCGGACTGAAGGTTAGCGCAGATAACATTTTTTAACAACACGGATGGCTTTCTACACCAGGTTTAAAGCCTTGAATGAGACCTGTCAGTAAATAATTTGTGAAGTTGGCATCTGGGTGGTGTGATAATTCTTCGGCTAGACGAAAAACATTCACAGGAGTCGAGAGATAGTTTTTTGCGTTTTTATTGACAGATTTTTTGACTGGGCATATCACGCGGGTGTGTGCGCCGCCACAGTAATCGCAGACGTGGAGAAAACGACAGCGTTGTCTTGGGCATCTCCCTTCATTGAAGTTCCTACAAACTTGTCTATCGGCTGCCGAGTATGGTGCTCTGATTGAAAAATCTTCTCTTGCGTGCCGCGTAACGTAACTTGTGGATTTTATGGCATTCTGCTCTGGGCAGGGAGGGATCGATGGATTAATTTGGGGGCATGCCGTGGTGGCATGGATTGTGGATCTGCAGATTGCGCAGGAGATATTTCTGCACCCGACGAAGACTCGGTTATGGAGATCAGTGTCCAACGCTCCCCAATAGGGACACTGATTCCATTGGGAAACGCAGACGGCGCATTTTGCGGAAAACAGCTTGTGGTACGTATAAAAATGACTACCCCCGTAAGACAACGCGAGCTTCGCTATTTTTTTTTTTGCTTTGGTGTTTCACCTGTTGTGGTACTCATTATGTTGGTTTCTCCTATCCTCTTAGACTCGATTGCCTTATTGGGCTAATTGATTGTATAAATGTACAATCCTCTATGGTGTCTTATGATTCAGCCTCAATTATGGCCCCTCTAGAACAACTACACCGCTTTACAACTATAGGACAGGAAGAGCTAAATAAACTTATCATTGCATCTAAACCAACAACATGTTTATTAGATCCAATACCCACTAAACTACTGAAAGAAGTGTTACCTGTAGTGGAAGAGCCTCTTCTTAATATTATTAACTCGTCTTTATTTTTAGGCCATGTTCCAAAAATATTCAAGCTGGCAGTACTAAAACCTCTCATTAAGAAACCGCAATTAGATCCAAATAACTTAGCAAATTACAGACCCATCTCAAATCTTCCATTTATGTCTAAAATACTAGAAAAAATTGTGTCCGCTCAACTGTGCTCTTTCTTGCAAGAAAATGATATCTATGAAAAATTTCAGTCGGGATTCAGACCGCATCATAGCACAGAAACTGCGCTAGTTAAAATTACAAATGATTTACTTTTAGCTTCTGACCAAGGCTGTATCTCAGTACTAGTTCTACTCTATCTTAGTGCTGCGTTCGGCACTATAGATCATAAAATACTAGTTCTACTTGATCTTAGAGCTGCGTTCGACACGATAGATCATAAAATACTCTTGGATCGACAACAAAACTACACTGGTGTTCAGGGACAGGCATTAAGCTGGTTTAGATCGTACTTATCAGACCGTTACCATTTTGTCTGTTTAAATGGGGAAAAATCGAAGATAACGTCAGTAGACTATGGAGTGCCTCAAGGATCTGTGCTAGGCCCTCTGCGATCCTCAATATACATGCTGCCACTTGGTCATATTATAAGAAAACATGGAATTGCCACTGTTATGCTGATGACACTCAATTATATATTTCATTACGACCAGATGAAAACACTGACTTATCTAACTTGACAGAGTGTCTAAATTATATAAAATGCTGGATGACATGTAATTTCCTGCTATTAAATTCAGATAAAACGGACCAATTACTTATTGGTCCAAAAAACTACCCACAAAATCCCTTACAATACAACTTTAATTTAGAAGGATGTCCTGTTATTTTATCCACCACAGTAAAAGACCTGGGTGTTATACTAGACCGCAACTTGACTTTCGAAAATTAAATTTCTTATGTTACAAGAACAGCCTTTTTCCACCTTAGAAACATTGCTAAGCTACGTAACATGCTATCTGTTTCTGATGCAGAAAAGTTAGTTCATGCATTCATGACCTCGAGACTAGATTACTGTAATGCTTTATTAGCTGGTTGTCCTGCATCCTCAATAAACAAGTTACAGTTAGTGCAAAATGCAGCCGCTAGAGTTCTTACTAGATCAAGAAAATATATCATATAACACCTATTTTATCATCTCTACACTGGTTACATGTAAAGTTACGAATCAATTACAAAGTATTCCTACTGACCTATAAAGCCCTAAATGGTCTTGCTCCTGTGTATTTAACAGACCTTCTATTGCCATACAATCCATCGCGCTCTTCAAGATCACTAAATTCGAGGCTTCTGGTCATTCCTAGGATATCTAAGTCCACTAAAGGAGGGAGGGCGTTCTCACATTTAGCTCCTAAACTCTGGAATAGCCTTCCTGATATTGTTCGAGACTCAGACTCGCTGTCCCAGTTTAAAACTATATTAAAGACGCATCTCTTTAACCAAGCATTCACTTAATGCTTACCTTTTATACTACTGCTGAATCAGTTCGAATGCATTAATATTATGAACATTAGCTATGCTAATTATTTCCCATTTGCTTTTCTGCTGTTATCTCGGGACGCTAGTCCCAAGGTAAATAGCGTTCGTCAGCCCCAGTTTGTATCCAGCCTCTCACGGAGACGGAGTGATGAAATACATTTGGCGAGTATGTCAATTGTCATGGGTTGTCTGGTATCCGGGAGAGTGGGATGAGTTCTTTGAATTCCTTTAATGATAAGGGACGCTTGTAAGTTATTAATGGCGGGGGCGGGCCTACCATAAACTAATTTGTGAAAGAATTGAATGCCGCTTAAATAGCTTTTTATGGATTCGGCTTGGAGACCTTTAACTCGATTGAGGTGAGATATAAATGAAGTAACGGTTAGAAGAGAGAATTCGGGAAATGGCAGGTTGTGCGAGAGGTGAAATAATTTGAAAGATTTCCACGCGGTGTAATATTTTTGGAGAGTTTTGGGTGAAACTGCTTGTAGGATGGAATCGATGGACTTGTCCAGAAGGGATTTCAGCGGATGGTTTATGGGAAGATTAGTTGAGAATAAAGAGGTACTGGGGTTGGAATAGGGTCCGCTTCTGGTGCCAGCATCCTGAATCTCTGAAAAGAGAAACGGGAGAGAGAGTCAGCGATTTGGTTGAGAGCACCTGGGACATGTTTTGCATTTATTATGAACTGATCGCAGGCGGAGATCCAGATGAGGCTTCTGAGGAGTGGCATTAATGCAGGTGAGCGAGAACGACCTTTGTTAATGCATTGTACGGTTGCTTCGTTGTCGCAATGAACTTGAATGCTTTTGGATGACCACTCTTTCCCCCATAGGGAAGCTGCGACGACGATCGGGTAGAGCTCGAAAAGGGCCGAGGAGGCTGAAGACTGGGGAGTGTCTATCAGCTGGGGTGGGGGGGGGGGGGCAGGGAGACACGAACCAGCAACCTTGGTAAAAACCTCCAAAGCCGACTGAGGGAGCTGCGTCTGTGAACAGTTTGATATCGAGGGGGAGAGAGATGAAGTTGTCGTAAAAAAAAATTAAGCCGTTCCACTGGTTAAGAAAAGTGATCCATAATTTTAGCTCATTTTTGCACTCGCAAGATAGGATGATTTGGTCTTCCAGCGCGTGAACGGATGACGAGAGGGCGAGGAGATGTGCGATGATGATGCGGCCTTGCGGGATAATGTGCATGGCATAGTTTAAGTGGCCAAGCAGCGAGAGGAGTTCGTTTTTGGAACAATTTGGGCAGTCTGTAAGATTGGCGGGATTAAAATGATTCAATCTATTTTTCCTTTGGCAGTGAAGCCTGGAAATTAACTGAGTCCAGATTGATGCCCAGAAACATGTGCCGTGGACATTGGGAAAGACGTACGGCGCATTTAGCAGAGAATAATTTGTGGTAAGTGTAAAAATGACTACCCCCATAAGACATGATAGAAAGGTAATCGTTGAGCTTGCGCGCGTCTATGGGGAAAAACAGAGCATATAACTTCGGTATAGCGGTTGAAAGAAATACAGAATTCGGCCAACGACACTGTGCAAGATGAAACCTGCGTGTTGTTTTTTAGAGTGACGGATATGTCGCCGCAGTCCACCTGGCGATTGGATTCTGACATGGGGAACATTGACAGGAGGGAGCCCAAGTCTACATCCGCACCTGCGAGGATTTGAGCTCTGATGCTGTTCGTCACTGGCGGAGGTTCTGCGGCGACGGCGTTTGGAGGGGCTGGTTGAGGAGTGTTTGAAAAGAGAGAGAAGGAAGATCGAGCGAGAAGAGGGTTGGAAGGAGGGAGGGCCGGTGCTGAGGCCATTTGCGGAGGCATCCTCACACAAATGTCAGCCCCTGGTCCGGATTTGGACTGGGGATGCTGCGGACATAACGCAGAATACTAAATGCTATGGCGAGAAAGCAAACCACTCACCCTGGGCCTGCACATACAGAGTCAACGGCAAGCTTCAGCTCAGTTCTCTCAAGTCCCCACCACCGCTTGCTTAGACAGTAACAAAGCATTACAGCAGGCAAACCAACCCCAAATGCCACAATGGGGATATAACAGCACTTTCTCCTTAAAGTGTTCATGCTTTGTCAGCTTAAAGTTTGTTGCATAAAAGGGTGAAGACCCCAATTTATAAAGGGACGAGAGAGATAGGCTGCTCCTGCCAAAGCTAGGAACACTAACATTGAAAGAGTGGAGTTTTTCTTTCATGGCATGTTGCTACTCTAAGGTGGTTTAAACAAGCAATTGGGACATAATGAGTAGGTTTCTTTTTCACTTTTCTGAGGACAAACGCAACATTTCAAAGCACTAATATGCAAGATTCTCCACGAAATATCATGCGGTAGACTCTTGAGCTGCACAACGTGAAGGCCATGAAGTTGTCGGGGGATGCCAAAGCCATTGAGAGTGCCAGAATAGAACGGCCAACATCTGGTGATTTTGATCCTGGATGTCAAAGTTCCTGTCGCAAACAGACAAAGAGCCACATAGTCGGCAGGGTTCGAACCTGCGCAGGGAGACCCCAATGGATTTCAAGTCCATCGCCTTAAACTCTTGGCCACGACTACTCTTGATAGTGAGTCGTGTGCTATTTTCCTTTCTGGAAGTGAGCAGCAGAGGACACCGGGGCCAACCATCAATGTGCAGCAGAGGATCCATCCGGCTAAAATATTGTGTTGGCAAAAAGGAGTTCAATGACGTCTTCACCTACACAAAAATCTGCTCACTTCAGGCTTGAAAAGAGATGTGGGTTGCCCAATTTTCCGTGTTAGAAAAAAAAGCAGCTCGTACAAAGCTCCTGGATGTCACAATTCTTGTCGCAAGCAGACAAAGTGACAAGGGGCCACATAGTCGGCGGGGTTCGAACCTGCGCGGGGAGACCCCAACGGATTTCGAGTCCATCGCCTTAACCTCTCGGCCACGACTACTCCTGCCAGCAGGTCACATGCACATTCCTGTATGTGAGCAGCACAGGACAACGGGGACAACCATCAATGTGGATGTGCGCAGCAGAGGATTCATCCGGCTAAAATATTGTGTTGGCAAAAGGGAGTTCAACAACGTCTTCACCTACACGAAAAGACTGCCATGATCCGGATTTGGACTGGGGATGCTGCGGGCATAACGCAGAGTACTAAATGCTATGGCGAGAAAGCAAACCACTCACCCTGGGCCTGCACATACAGAGTCAACGGCAAGCTTCAGCTCAGTTCTCTCAAGTCCCCACCACCGCTTGTTTAGACAGTAACCAAGCATTACAGCAGGCAAACCAACCCCAAATGCCACCATGGGGATATAACAGCACTTTCTCCTTAAAGTGTTCATGCTTTGGCAAAAAGGAGTTCAATGACCTTAAAGTGTTCATGCTTTGTCAGCTTAAAGTTTGTTGCATTAAAGGGTGAAGAGCCCAATTTATAAAGGGACGAGAGAGATAGGCTGCTCCTGCCAAAGCTAGGAACACTAACATTGAAAGAGTGGAGTTTTTCTTTCATGGCATGTTGCTACTCTAAGGTGGTTTAAACAAGCAATTGGGACATAATGAGTAGGTTTCTTTTTCACTTTTCTGAGGACAAACGCAACATTTCAAAACACTAATATGCAAGATTCTCCACGAAATATCATGCGGTAGACTCTTGAGCTGCACAACGTGAAGGCCATGAAGTTGTCGGGGGATGCCAAAGCCATTGAGAGTGCCAGAATAGAACGGCCAAAATCTGGTGATTTTGATCCTGGATGTCAAAGTTCCTGTCGCAAACAGACAAAGAGCCACGTAGTCGGCAGGGTCGAACCTGCGCGGGGAAAACCCAATGGATTTCAAGTCCATCGCCTTAACCTCTCGGCCACGACTACTCTTGATAGTGAGTCGTGTGCTATTTTCCTTTCTGGAAGTGAGCAGCAGAGGACACCGGGGCCAACCATCAATGTGCATCAGAGGATCCATCCGGCTAAAATATTATGTGTTGGCAAAAAGGAGTTCAATGACGTCTTCACCTACACAAAAATCTGCTCACTTCAGGCTTGAAAAGAGATGTGGGTTGCCCAATTTTCCGTGTTAGAAAAAATAGCAGCTCGTACAAAGCTCCTCGATGTCACAATTCTTGTCGCAAGCAGACAAAGTGACAAGGGGCCACGTAGTCGGCAGGGTTCGAACCTGCGCGGGGAGACCCCAACAGATTTCGAGTCCATCGCCTTAACCTCTCGGCCACGACTACTCCTGACAGCAGATCACATGTACATTTCTGTATGTGAGCAGCACAGGACAAGGGGGACAACCATCAATGTGGATGTGCGCAGCAGAGGATCCATCCGGCTAAAATATTGTGTTGGCAAAAAGGAGTTCAACAACGTCTTCACCTACACGAAAAGACTGCCATGATCCGGATTTGGACTGGGGATGCTGCGGGCATAACGCAGAGTACTAAATGCTATGGCGAGAAAGCAAACCACTCACCCTGGGCCTGCACATACAGAGTCAACGGCAAGCTTCAGCTCAGTTCTCTCAAGTCCCCACCACCGCTTGTTTAGACAGTAACCAAGCATTACAGCAGGCAAACCAACCCCAAATGCCACCATGGGGATATAACAGCACTTTCTCCTTAAAGTGTTCATGCTTTGTCAGCTTAAAGTTTGTTGCATTAAAGGGTGAAGACCCCAATTTATAAAGGGACGAGAGAGATAGGCTGCTCCTGCCAAAGCTAGGAACACTAACATTGAAAGAGTGGAGTTTTTCTTTCATGGCATGTTGCTACTCTAAGGTGGTTTAAACAAGCAATTGGGACATAATGAGTAGGTTTCTTTTTCACTTTTCTGAGGACAAACGCAACATTTCAAAACACTAATATGCAAGATTCTCCACGAAATATCATGCGGTAGACTCTTGAGCTGCACAACGTGAAGGCCATGAAGTTGTCGGGGGATGCCAAAGCCATTGAGAGTGCCAGAATAGAACGGCCAAAATCTGGTGATTTTGATCCTGGATGTCAAAGTTCCTGTCGCAAACAGACAAAGAGCCACGTAGTCGGCAGAGTTCGAACCTGCGCAGGGAGACCCCAATGGATTTCATGTCCATCGCCTTAACCTCTCGGCCACGACTACTCTTGATAGTGAGTCGTGTGCTATTTACCTTTCTGGAAGTGAGCAGCAGAGGACACCGGGGCCAACCATCAATGTGCAGCAGAGGATCCATCCGGCTAAAATATTATGTGTTGGCAAAAAGGAGTTCAATGACGTCTTCACCTACACAAAAATCTGCTCACTTCAGGCTTGAAAAGATATGTGGGTTGCCCAATTTTCCGTGTTAGAAAAAAAAGCAGCTCGTACAAAGCTCCTGGATGTCACAATTCTTGTCGCAAGCAGACAAAGTGACAAGGGGCCATGTAGTCGGCAGGGTTCGAACCTGCGTGGGGAGACCCCAACGGATTTCGAGTCCATCGCCTTAACCTCTCGGCCACGACTACTCCTGAGAGCAGGTCACATGCACATTCCTGTATGTGAGCAGCACAGGACAACGGGGACAACCATCAATGTGGATGTGCGCAGCAGAGGATACATCCGGCTACGTGAACAACGTGAAGGCCATGAAGTTGTCGGGGGATGCCAAAGCCATTGAGAGTGCCAGAATAGAACGGCCAAAATCTGGTGATTTTGATCCTGGATGTCAAAGTTCCTGTCACAAACAGACAAAGAGCCACGTAGTCGGCAGGGTTCGAACTTGCACGGGGAGACCCCAATGGATTTCAAGTCCATCGCCTTAACCTCTCGGCCACGACTACGAGCTGTCGAAAGGGGGCATGTCATTTCACTTGGTGCCTTGCAGCGTCACTGCCCGAGGCCAGTGCAGGTCAGCAAGAACTCAACGCCCCAAGAAAAAAAGACGCTCGATCGCCCGAACAGGGACTTGAACCCTGTACCCTCAGATTAAATGTCTGATGCTCTACCGACTGAGCTATCCGGGCTCTTTCCGAGACGCGTGCGTGTTGCGTGGAAACGCAAGGCAAAATGAATCGTCTTGGCTGGAAAAGAACACGATTCTCCCAAGCATCGCTTTCCCTTCTTCGACGATTAAGAACGGTCGTCCAAACGTCTGCCGTGTCAAAATATATTTTCGAATTAGTGGGAATGCAGCCTATTAGAATGATAATAATAATCAAAGGACAATAATGCTAGGAAAAATAACAAAAACTCACCGCTTCGTGTTTGGAAAGCATCTTTACATGCTTTAATGCTGTGGACTTGCCGCACTCTTATCGTTATTGTAAACTTGCTTCAAAGGCGCAGTTGTCTGGAGCAAATAGCAAGTCCACTGCACTCTAGGTAGCAGCCAGCGAGTGTACTGACACCTGGCGACTAGAAAATATACCAGCACCATATTCTCTCTGAAGCAAGTTTCTTCCAAACTAAATGGGAGTGTTTCGTTTTCAGTCTTTTCTCTAAGGGTTCAAACCTGAGACCTCGTGCTCTCAAAGAAGGTCCCAGTGGCAATTCACTCAAACATCCAGAGCACGTCAAGGAAGCACCGTGCAACAAACAAATAAAAAAGTGTCCTGAAGGACGGGGTGAGGAGAGCTGGTAACGTGGAGCTCAATTTCAAAGGAACCCAGAAAAACTTACCGTGACCCGGATTCGAACCGAGGTTGCTGCGGCCATAACGCAGAGTACTAACCACTATACGATCACGGCGAGCTACCGGTCTCCCCAATGTGTCACTGAGTACAAAAAGGGCCCTTGTCATCTTTAGCTTGCAGGCAAAACTGCTTCTTACCAACATAACTCTTTTCAAGGGTAATATTGTCACAAAGGCTGTTTTCTTTTTATAAAGTTTGGCAAGGCCTCCAGAAGGTTACAACCTAAAGCAGGAGGATAGTGTCAAACGTAGTCGGCAGGATTCGAACCTGCGCGGGGAGACCCCAATGGGTTTCTAGTCCATCGCCTTAACCACTCGGCCACGACTACAGGCTGTCGAAAGGGGGCATGTCATTTCACTTCGTGCCTTGCAGCGTCACTGCCTGAGGCCAGTGCAGGTCAGCAAGAACTCAACGCTCCACGAAAAAAGACGGTCGATCGCTCGAACAGGGACTTGAACCCTGGACCCTCAGATTAAAAGTCTGATGCTCTACCGACTGAGCTATTCCGGCTCTCTCCGGAGACGTGTGCGAGTTGCGTGTGAAGGCAAGGCAAAATGAATCATCTTGGCTGGAAAAAAACACGATTCTCCCAAGCATCGCTTTCCCTTCTTCGTCGATTAAGAACGGTCGTCCAAACGTCTGCCGTGTCAAAATATATTTGCGAATTAGTGGGAATGCAGCCTATTAGAATGATAATAATAATCAAAGGACAATAATGCTAGGAAAAATAACAAAAACTCACCGCTTCGTGTTCGGAAAGCATCTTTATATGCTTTAATGCTGTGGACTTGCCGCGCTCTTATCGTTATTGTAAACTTGCTTCAAAGGCGCAGTTGTTTGGAGCAAATAGCAAGTCCACTGCACTCTAGGTAGCAGCCAGCGAGTGTACTGACACCTAGCGACTAGAAAATATACCATCACCATATTCTCTCTGAAGCAAGTTTCTTCCAAACTAAATGGGAGCGTTTGGTTTTCAATCTTTTCTTTAAGGGTTCAAACCTGAGAGCTCGTGCTCTCAAAGGAGGTCCCAGTGGCAATTCACTCAAACATCCAGAGCACGTCAAGGACGCACCGTGCAACAAACAAATAAAAAAGTGTCCTGAAGGACGGGTTGAGGAGAGGTGGTAATGTGGAGCTCAATTTCAAAGGAACCCATAAAAACTTGCCGTGACCAGGATTCGAACCGGGGTTGCTGCGGCCACAACGCAGAGTACTAACCACTATACGATCCCAGCGAGCTACCGGTCTCCCCAATGTGTCACTAAGTACGAAAGGGCCCTTGTCATCTTTAGCTTGCAGGCAAAACTGCTTCTTACCAACATAACTCTTTTCAAGGGTAATATTGTCACAAAGACTGTTTTCTTTTTATAAAGTTTGGCAAGGCCTCCAGAAGGTTACAACCTAAAGCAGGAGGATGCTGTCAAACGTAGTCGGCAGGATTCGAACCTGCGCGGGGAGACCCCAATGGATTTCTAGTCCATCGCCTTAATCACTCGGCCAGGACTACAGGCTGTCGAAAAGGGGCATGTCATTTCACTTCGTGCCTTGCAGCGTCACTGCCTGAGGCCAGTGCAGGTCAGCAAGAACTCAACGCTCCACGAAAAAAGAGGGTCGATCGCCCGAACAGGGACTTGAACCCTGGACCCTCAGATTAAAAGTCTGATGCTCTACCAACTGAGCTATCCAGGCTCCTTCAAGAGACGAGTGCGTGTTGTGTGTCAAGGCAAGGCAAAATGAATCATCTTGGCTGGAAAAAAGCACGATTCTCCCAAGCATCGCGTTCCCTTCTTCGACGATTAAGAACGGTCGTCCAAACGTCTGCCGTGTCAAAATATATTTGCGAATTAGTGGGAATGCAGCCTATTAGAATGATAATAATAATCAAAGGACAATAATGCTAGGAAAAAGAACAAAAACTCACCGCTTCGTGTTCGGAAAGCATCTTTACATGCTTTAATGCTGTGGACTTGCCGCGCTCTTATCCTTATTGTAAACTTGCTTCAAAGGCGCAGTTGTTTGGAGCAAATAGCAAGTCCACTGCACTCTTTCTAGTCCATCGCCTTAACCACTCGGCCACGACTACAAGCTGTTGAAAGGGGGCATGTCATTTCACTTGGTGCCTTGCAGCGTCACTGCCCGAGGCCAGTGCAGGTCAGCAAGAACTCAACGCCCCAAGAAAAAAGAGGTTCGATTGCCCGAACAGGGACTTGAACCCTGTACCCTCAGATTAAAAGTCTGATGCTCTACCGACTGAGCTATCCAGGCTCTTTCCAGAGATGTGTGCATGTTGCGTGTGAAGGCAAGGCAAAATGAATCATCTTGGCTGGAAAAAAACACGATTCTCCCAAGCATCGCTTTCCCTTCTTCGACGATTAAGAACGGTCGTCCAAACGTCTGCCGTGTCAAAATATATTTGCGAATTAGTGGGAATGCAGCCTATTAGAATGATAATAATAATCAAAGGACAATAATGCTAGGAAAAAGAACAAAAACTCACCGCTTCGTGTTTGGAAAGCATCTTTACATGCTTTAATGCTGTGGACTTGCAGCGCTCTTATCGTTATTGTAAACTTGCTTCAAAGGCGCAGTTGTTTGGAGCAAATAGCAAGTCCACTGAACTCTAGGTAGCAGCCAGCGAGTGTACTGACACCTGGCGACTAGAAAATATACCAGCACCATATTCTCTCTGAAGCACGTTTCTTCCAAACTAAATGGGAGCGTTTCGTTTTCAGTCTTTTCTCTAAGGGTTCAAACCTGAGAGCTCGTGCTCTCAAAGAAGGTCCCAGTGGCAATTCACTCAAACATCCAGAGCACGTCAAGGAAGCACCGTGCAACAAACAAATAAAAAAGTGTCCTGAAGGACGGGGTGAGGAGAGGTGGCAACGTGGAGCTCAATTTCAAAGGAACCCAGAAAAACTTGCCATGACCCGGATTCGACCTGGGGTTGCTGCGGCCACAACGCAGAGTACTAACCACTATACGATCACGGCGAGCTACCGGTCTCCCCAATGTGTCACTGAGTACAAAAGGGCCCTTGTCATCTTTAACTTGCAGGCAAAACTGCTTCTTACCAACATAACTCTTTTCAAGGGTAATATTGTCACAAAGACTGTTTTCTTTTTATAAAGTTTGGCAAGGCCTCCAGAAGGTTACAACCTAAAGCAGGAGGATGCTGTCAAACGTAGTTGGCAGGATTCGAACCTGCGCGGGGAGACCCCAAAGGATTTCTAGTCCATCGCCTTAACCACTCGGCCACGACTACAGGCTGTCGAAAGGGGGCATGTCATTTCACTTCGTGCCTTGCAGCGTCACTGCCTGAGGCCAGTGCAGGTCAGCAAGAGCTCAACGCTCCACGAAAGAAGAGGGTCGATCGCCCGAACAGGGACTTGAACCCTGGACCCTCAGATTAAAAGTCTGAAGCTCTACCGACTGAGCTATCCGGGCTCTTTCCCTAGAAGCGTGCGTGTTGCGTCGAAACGCAAGGCAAAATGAATCGTCTTGGCTCTAAAAAAACACGATTCTCCCAAGCATCGCTTTCCCTTCTTCGGCGATTAAGAACGGTCGTCCAAACGTCTGCCGTGTCAAAATATATTTGCGAATTAGTGGGAATGCAGCCTATTAGAATGATAATAATAATCAAAGGACAATAATGCTAGGAAAAAGAACAAAAACTCACCGCTTCGTGTTTGGAAAGCATCTTTACATGCTTTAATGCTGTGGACTTGCCGCGCTCTTATCGTTATTGTAAACTTGCTTCAAAGGCGCAGTTGTTTGGAGCAAATAGCAAGTCCACTGCACTCTAGGTAGCAGCCAGCGAGTGTACTGACACCTGGCGACTAGAAAATATACCAGCACCATATTCTCTCTGAAGCAAGTTTCTTCCAAACTAAATGGGAGCGTTTCGTTTTCAGTCTTTTCTCTAAGGGTTCAAACCTGAGACCTCGTGCTCTCAAAGAAGGTCCCAGTGGTAATTCACTCAAACATCCAGAGCACGTCAAGGAAGCACCGTGCAACAAACAAATAACAAAGTGTCCTGAAGGACGGGGTGAGGAGAGGTGGTAACGTGGAGCTCAATTTCAAAGGAACCCATAAAAACTTGCCGTGACCCGGATTCGAACTGGAGTTGCTGCGGCCACATCGCAGAGTACTAATCACTATACGATCACGGCAAGCTACCGGTCTCCCCAATGTGTCACTGAGTACAAAAGGGCCCTTTTCATCTTTAGCTTGCAGGCAAAACAGCTTCTTACCAACATAACTCTTTTCAAGGGTAATATTGTCACAAAGACTGTTTTCTTTTTATAAAGTTTGGCAAGGCCTCCAGAAGGTTACAACCTTAAGCAGGAGAATGCTGTCAAACGTAGTCGGCAGGATTCGAACCTGCGCGGGGAGACCCCAATGGATTTCAAGTCCATCGCCTTAACCACTCGGCCACGACTACAAGCTGTTGAAAGGGGGCATGTCATTTCACTTGGTGCCTTGCAGCGTCACTGCCCGAGGCCAGTGCAGGTCAGCAAGAACTCAACGCCCCAAGAAAAAAGAGATTCGATCACCCGAACAGGGACTTGAACCCTGTACCCTCAGATTAAAAGTCTGATGCTCTACGGACTGAGCTATCCGGGCTCTTTCCAGAAACGCGTGCGTGTTGCGTTTGAAGGCAAGGCAAAATGAATCATCTTGGCTGGAAAAAAACACGATTCTCCCAAGCATCGCTTTCCCTTCTTCGACGATTAAGAACGGTCATCCAAACGTCTGCCGTGTCAAAATATATTTGCGAATTAGTGGGAATGCAGCCTATTAGAATGATAATAATAATCAAAGGACAATAATGCTAGGAAAAAGAACAAAAACTCACCGCTTCGTGTTTGGAAAGCATCTTTACATGCTTTAATGCTGTGGACTTGCCGCGCTCTTATCGTTATTGTAAACTTGCTTCAAAGGCGCAGTTGTTTGGAGCAAATAGCAAGTCCACTGCACTCTAGGTAGCAGCCAGCGAGTGTACTGACACCTGGCGAATAGAAAATATACCAGCGTCATATTCTCTCTGAAGCAAGTTTCTTCCAAACTAAATGGGAGCGTTTCGTTTTCAGTCTTTTCTCTAAGGGTTCAAACCTGAGACCTCGTGCTCTCAAAGAAGGTCCCAGTGGCAATTCACTCAAACATCCAGAGCACGTCAAGGAAGCACCGTGCAACAAACAAATAACAAAGTGTCCTGAAGGACGGGTTGAGGAGAGCTGGTCCCAAGCATCGCTTTCCCTTCTTCGACGATTAAGAACGGTCGTCCAATCGTCTGCCGTGTCAAAATATATTTGCGAATTAGTGGGAATGCAGCCTATTAGAATGATAATAATAATCAAAGGACAATATTGCTAGGAAAAATAACAAAAACTCACCGCTTCGTGTTCGGAAAGCATCTTTACATGCTTTAATGCTTTACATGCAGGTCAGGAAGCAGACAGACTGGCTAAACCGACCGTCTGCTAGCGGCCTCGCGTCACCAAGGTCAGATAAATCTCATCACATAGAGCCTCTTTCACCTAGATATCATCATATAGAGACTGTGTCTGTTCCCCGAATTTGGAGATCCAAAAAACGTCAGGTAAAAAATTTAATTGATGTTCAACAAATAAAAAACAGATATAATACAGATGAACAAATGATAAAGCTTGGGTTGCTGAATATTCGATCCCTTACTTCAAAATCGCTCATAGTTAATGATATGATTTCAGATTATAATCTAGATGTGCTGTGTTTGACAGAAACCTGGCTAAAACCAAAGGATTACATTACTTTAAATGAGTCAACCCCACAAGATTACTGTTATAAACATGAACCTCGTCTAAAACGCAAAGGGGGAGGTGTTGCTGTAATTTATAGTAATATTTTCAAAACCACTAAGAAATCTATTTTTAAATATACTTCTTTTGAAGTGTTGGTGCTTAATGTAAAAATATATAGTGTAAACGATAAATCACGTTTGAGATTTCTGCTGGCTACTGTATACAGGCCACCAGGGCACCATAAAGATTTTATCAAAGAATTTGCCGACTTTCTATCAGAATTAGTATTGGCTAACGATAAAGTACTAATTGTTGGTGATTTTAATATACATGTAGATAATGAAAAAGATGCATTGGGATTGGCACTTAAAGACATTGTAAACTCAATTGGAGTTAGACAACACGTGTCAGAACCCACTCATTGTCGTAATCATACCCTAGATCTAATATTATCACATGGAATAGATGTTGATGCCGTTGAAATTCTGCAGCAGAGCGATGACATCTCAGACCATTATCTAGTCTCATGTAAATTACATTTAGCCAAGGCTGCAAAGCCGACTCCGTGTTATAAATATGTTAGACCTATAACTTCTGCCACTAAAGATTCCTTTATCAATAATCTTCCTAATCAGTTTCATCATCTCAGCATCCCGGATAGCTTAGAAGAACTCGATATTGCAACAGAAACTTTTAACTCTCTCTTTTCCAGCACTTTAGACGCAGTTGCTCCGTTGCGCTTAAAGAAGATTAAAGAAAATAGTCCAACGCCGTGGTACAACGAGCACACTCATGCCCTTAAGAGAGCAGCCAGAAAAATGGAGCGCAACTGGAAGAAAACAAAACTAGAGGTATTTCGGATTTCATGGAAAGAGAGCTCGATTGCTTACAGAGAGGCTTTAAAAGCTGCTAGATCTGCTTATTTTTCAACCCTATTAGAAGAAAATAAACATAATCCTAGGTATTTATTTGAAACAGTGGCTAAACTAACAAAAAAGAAAGCTTCAAGCACAGAAGTTTCCAAGCAACACAGCAGTAATGACTTTATGAACTTCTTCACTTATAAGATTGATAATATCAGGGACAAAATTATAACTATTCAACCGCCTACTACAGTATCGCATCAGGGAGTGCATTGTAGTCTCCCTGAGGAAAAATTCTATTCATTTATGAAGTTTTATTAACTAAGTTAGGGAGGAGCACGTTCAGATAATTAAACACGAGTGGACAGCAATCAGCAATCAATGATAAGAGGGTACATATAGACTCAGCAGTCTTACCTCGATCCATTGACAGTTTTGCAGAGTTTGGCCCCGCAGTACCTTCCTAACATGTCCGAATCGAGCTTTATGTTCGATGAATAATCTTTCATCCTTCAGAATTAGGAATCTTTGCCGCAATCCTCTGGTATTATCTCATGGGCGCCAGGCCAAACAAACGGGTCCTCGCAACCGCGGGCGAAACATTCCCAATGTACTTCTGCGTATTTCTTTAAACCGGACCATTTAAAAAATTCCTGCCATAGAGAAATGGACAATAAGGCAATGCTGCCCTCTTAAACGCAAAAGAACGGGCCTTCCTCCAGCGTCAGGCCGCCGCAACAGGCCCTAAGTAAGCCGCGCTGCAGATTCAGTCCCGGCCAGTCCACACTCTCAACATCTGCCGGGTCAACTCCGTGAGTGCTTAGCTCAAAACCTTTCGTTTTCTGTCCCTGATTTGAACTTCGCATCGCTTCAGTTGTTGATTCACGAGCAAGTCATGCTATCTGGATACAAATTTGATCAGGGGAACACGTGTATTAAATAGTTTCCGTTCAAAGGATTTGCCGTTCATTAACGCAATACTTCCTGTGGCGTAAACTCACATGTAAACAGTAGGTCGCATATTACGTGCAGATTGCACACAGAACCATTAAGAACCTTTTGTTGACACTGTACTGCAATTTATTTACAAAAAAAAAATAAAAAAAATAAACAGAGATATGTAAGAACATTAAGAAAATAAGAACATTTTCAAACGTTTAATAATCAATCCCTCAGCCCCGCACAGTTTCGCTGAGTTCGGGATTCCAATTGCACCGGTTAAAACCATTGGTTCAGCCTCGTCCATTTGAATTTTGGGCATTAACTTGTATACAGGTGATTTCCAGGCATCACTGCACAAACTCATCCACCTTCCCAGATAGTCTAAACTGTTCTAAACGCAAACTGCTATCTTTGCCCGGCCACTTAAAACTTCAGATGCACATAATCATGCAAGGACTTAATCTCTCACCTCCTCTTCCTCGCGTCTTCGATTAACGCGCAAGATGAGCATCGATCGGCCAGGCCCCAAACTCCTCCTCCCTTCACTCTGCCTCACCACAGGAGCTCAATTCTCCAGGAGCTCTGTTTCTCTGGCTAATTTCCTCCACTGCCACAGCAGTGATGCCTCCTCTGCTTCCACAGGAGCTCTGTTTCTCTGGCCAATTTTCTCCACCGCCACAGCAGTGATGTCTCCTCCGCTCCCGCAGGAGCGCAATTTCTCCAGGTAATTTTCTCTACTGCCACAGCAGTGATGTCTACTCTGCTCCCACAGGAGCTCTGTTTCTATGGCTAATTTCCTGCACCGCCACAGCAGTGATGTCTCCTCCGCTCCCGCAGGAGCTCAATTTCTCCAGGTAATTTTCTCTACTGCCACAGCAGTGATGTCTACTCTGCTCCCGCAGAAGCCTTGTTTTCTGGCTAGTTTTCTCCACTGCCACAGCAGTGATGTCTACTCTGCTCCCGCAGAAGCTCTGTTTTCTGGCTAATTTTCTCTACTGCCACAGCAGTGATGTCTACTCTGCTCCCGCAGGAGCTCTGTTTCTCTGGCTAATTTTCTCCACTGCCACAGCAGTGATGTCTACTCTGCTCCCGCAGAAGCTCTGTTTCTCTGGCTAATTTTCTCCACTGCCACAGCAGTGATGTCTACTCTGCTCCCGCAGAAGCTCTGTTTCTCTGGCTAATTTTCTCCACTGTCGCAGCAGTGATGTCTACTCTGCTCCCGCAGAAGCTCTGTTTCTCTGGCTAATTTTCTCCACTGCCACAGCAGTGATGTCTACTCTGCTCCCGCAGAAGCTCTGTTTCTCTGGCTAATTTTCTCCACTGTCGCAGCAGTGATGTCTACTCTGCTCCCGCAGGAGCTCTGTTTCTCTGGCTAATTTTCTCCACTGCTCCTGCAGAAGCTCTGTTTCTCTGGCTAATTTTCTCCACTGTCGCAGCAGTGATGTCTACTCTGCTCCCGCAGAAGCTCTGTTTCTCTGGCTAATTTTATCCACTGTCGCAGCAGTGATGTCTACTCTGCTCCCGCAGGAGCTCTGTTTCTCTGGCTAATTTTCTCCACTGCCACAGCAGTGATGTCTACTCTGCTCCCGCAGGAGCTCTGTTTCTCTGGCTAATTTTCTCCACTGCCACAGCAGTGATGTCTACTCTGCTCCCGCAGAAGCTGTTTCTCTGGCTAATTTTCACCACTGTCGCAGCAGTGATGTCTATTCTGCTCCCGCAGAAGCTCTGTTTCTCTGGCTAATTTTCTCCACTGCCACAGCAGTGATGTCTACTCTGCTCCCGCAGAAGCTCTGTTTCTCTGGCTAATTTTCACCACTGTCGCAGCAGTGATGTCTATTCTGCTCCCGCAGAAGCTCTGTTTCTCTGGCTAATTTTCTCCACTGCCACAGCAGTGATGTCTATTCTGCTCCCGCAGAAGCTCTGTTTCTCTGGCTAATTTTCTTCACTGCCACAGCAGTGATGTCTACTCTCCCGCAGGAGCTCTGTTACTCTGGCTAATTTTCTCCACTGTCGCAGCAGTGATGTCTACTCTGCTCCCGCAGGAGCTCTGTTTCTCTGGCTAATTTTCTCCACTGCCAGAGCAGTATGTGTCCTCTGCTCCTGCAGGAGCTCTGTTTCTATGTTTCTTCTTTCTCTGTCCAGCGAGCATTGGTCTCCCAGCAGACATAGCATGCATCTATGTTTCCTCCTTCTCCGTCCAGCGAGCATGGTCTCCCAGCGGACATAGCATGCATCTATCTCTACTCTTTTTCCATCCAGCGGGAATTGGTCTCCCAGTGGATGTTCTATGTACCGTAGGAGACCGAACTCGCGCTGTCCTATGGAGGGCGGGCATTTCTACACGTACCACAAACTTTTTTCTGCAAAAAGTGCCGTGCGAGTCGCACAATGTAATCAGTGCACATACTGGGGTGCACTTGACTCGGATCTCCACAGCAGGGTATTTTTAGGTTGCAAAACATTACCTGTGCAGTTTGCAGGTCAGTGGCGCACTCAACCGCATCGTGCCCACAGGTTAACCCATCCTCTCTTCCCTACGTGGGAACAAGCCATGCTAAATCCACTAGCTATGTGCCGCGCGCAGCAACCACCAGCGCAATACAGGACTCTGCTTTTGATGAAAGCAGGCAGCCTTGTAATCAACGCGGGCAGATGTCAAAGAGCACGCTGCCGGTTTATGCACATCTGAAGCTTTTGTGGCGGCGCCCATGCTCGCATTGTATGTCCAGTCTTCAAGTCTGAAAAAAAAAAAAAAAAAAAAAAAAAACGTTCTCCGTTCCCAAGCATAAACAGCTTGATCCCTCTCGATAAATTTTCACTCAAATACCACGACATAGATCAGGCTATTGACATGATCAAAATCGCAGGTCGGGGTGCTTGGCTTGCAAAAATCGACGTTACAGCTGCTTTCAAAGTAATGCCTATCCATCCAGGTTCATGGCACCTATTTGGAGTTCGCTGGCTCGGGAAATATTACTTCGCAGTACGTTTAACATTCGGATGCAAAGCAGCCCTAAAATATTTGACATGCTATCAGAAGCCGTTTGCTGGATCTTGTCGAACAACTACGCCATTCCTTACCTCATTCACCTGTTAGACGATTTTCTAATAATCTCGCCTCCCGATGCTATTCCAGCTGCGCACATCCTCAAGGTACAAAAACGTTTTTTCTGAGCTAGGAATTCCTATAGCACAGGAAAAAACCATGGGCCCTGCAACATCCATCGAATTCCTAGGAATTAATTTGGATTCAGACAAATTCCAAGCATCCCTCCCCAAAGAGAAAATCGACCGAATAATCCTCGTCTCTTCTACTTTCCTTGAAAAATCTAATTTTTCAAAACGCGAACTGCTGACTCTGTCTCGTTTTCTGTTTCAGAAATTCAGGATGCGGCTCCAGAGGCGGATCAATTCCCAACTCCAGTTCCTCGCTATTCAGAACTAATATTCCCGTAACCCACCCGTTAAAACCCCTGCTTGACGCATCACTCGACAGCATCCTCCAAGCAGTATCTCCCAGGACCCTTCAATCCTACGTTACTGCTTGGAGATGTTTTAAAACATTCCATGTCTCTTATAACTTGCCTTTCCCTGATTTTTCTCTTCTTTCAATCACCTCTTTTATCTCCTACCTTAATATCATTAAGGGCCTACAAGTCGGGTGAGAGCTTTCCCAGTAGAGCACTTACGTTTTCTCTTTCATCCAGCGAGCATTTGGTCTCACAGCGGATGCAGTGTGAGAAAATCTCCTGGGCAAGCACTCATTTTTCTCTTTCAATTTCCTCTTTCTGTCCAGCGAGCATTGGTCTCACAGCGGACGGAGTGAGAACTTTCCCAGTGGAGCACTTACGTTTTCTCTTTCATCCAGCGAGCATTTGGTCTCACAGCGGATGCAGTGTGAGAAAATCTCCTGGGCAAGCACTCATTTTTTCTCTTTCAATTTCCTCTTTCTGTCCAGCGAGCATTGGTCTCACAGCGGACGGAGTGAGAACTTTCCCAGTGGAGCACTTACGTTTTCTCTTTCATCCAGCGAGCATTTGGTCTCACAGCGGACGCAGTGTGAGAAAATCTCCTGGGCAAGCACTCATTTTTCCTCTTTCAATTTCCTCTTTCTGTCCAGCGAGCATTGGTCTCACAGCGGACGGAGTGAGAACCTTCCCAGTAGAGCACTTACGTTTTCTCTTTCATCCAGCGAGCATTTGGTCTCACAGCGGATGCAGTGTGAGAAAATCTCCTGGGCAAGCACTCATTTTTTCTCTTTCAATTTCCTCTTTCTGTCCAGCGAGCATTGGTCTCACAGCGGACGGAGTGAGAACTTTCCCAGTGGAGCACTTACGTTTTCTCTTTCATCCAGCGAGCATTTGGTCTCACAGCGGATGCAGTGTGAGAAAATCTCCTGGGCAAGCACTCATTTTTCCTCTTTCAATTTCCTCTTTCTGTCCAGTGAGCATTGGTCTCACAGCGGACGGAGTGAGAACTTTCCCAGTGGAGCACTTACGTTTTCTCTTTCATCCAGCGAGCATTTGGTCTCACAGTGGGTGCAGTGTGAGAAAATCTCCTGGGCAAGCACTCATTTTCTCTCTTTCAATTTCCTCTTTCCATCCAGCGAGCATTGGTCTCACAGCGGACGGAGCGAGAACGTTCCCGGTAAAACACTCACGTTTTCTCTTTCATTTCAGCGAGCATTTGGTCTCACAGCGGATGCAGCGTGAAAACCTCCTGGACAAGTGTACTACAACCGCTCCTCATTCGCAGACCAACAGGGGCCGTCAGTCCAGGCAGTGAACCACCATCACGGGCCTCCCCGATCAAGCATTCCAGGCCCCTTCTCGAGATGCCAGCCCGCCAATCTCGGCACTCATTGGGGGGTCTTTAGTCCGGCGGCTGTCCTCTGCTCTTTAGCCTATTGGGGGGAGTACTCTGGGTTCGGGCTGAATTCCGAGCTCGGATCCCTCCCTCCGGACAGCACGCCAAATACGCATTAAATCTTACTCCCTCAGAATTATATGTAAGTGTGAACTCGTGAAATGAAGTTTTATTAACTAAGTTCGGGAGGAGCACGTTCAGATAATTAAACACGAGTGGACAGCAATCAGCAATCAATGATAAGAGGGTACATATAGACTCAGCAGTCTTACCTCGATCCATTGACAGTTTTGCAGCATCCCCCCTCCACCCCTTCTCCACACTCCTAGTTCTCCACACTCCTAGTTCTAAAAAATCACTTACATAGGGGGGAGTACTCTGGGTTCGGGCTGAATTCCGAGCTCGGAGCCCTCCCTCCGGACAGCACGCCAAATACGCATTAAATCTTACTCCCTCAGAATTATATGTAAGTGTGAACTCGTGAAGTTGCTATTGGAGAGGAAGAATTCTGCAAACTCGTTAATTCATCTAAATCGACAACTTGTATGTTAGACCCTATACTGACTAAGCTATTGAAAGAGATGCTTCCAGAGATCATAGATCCTCTTCTTAATATCATTAATTCGTCTTTGTCTCTAGGATACGTACCAAAAACTTTTAAGCTGGCTATGATAAAACCGCTTGTTAAAAAAACGCAACTTGATCCTTCAGAATTAGTCAATTACAGGCCGATCTCAAATCTGCCTTTTCTGTCAAAGATATTAGAAAAAGCAGTATCCTCACAACTGTGTTCCTTTCTTGAAAGAAATGATATCTGCGAGGATTTTCAGTCAGGATTTAGACCGCACCATAGTACTGAGACAGCTCTCATTAGAGTTACAAATGATTTACTTTTATCATCCGATCGTGGTTGTATCTCTCTATTAGTGTTACTTGATCTTAGTGCTGCATTTGACACAATTGACCACAACATTCTTTTAAATAGACTAGAAAACTATGTTGGCATTAGTGGAATTGCACTAGCATGGTTTAAATCATACTTATCTGACCGTTATCAGTTTGTAGCAGTAAATGAAGAGATGTCTTATCGATCACAAGTTCAGTATGGCGTACCACAAGGCTCAGTACTAGGGCCGCTGCTGTTCACTCTGTACATGCTACCATTAGGACATATCATTAGGAAACATGGAATTAGCTTTCATTGTTATGCCGATGATACTCAGCTGTATATTTCTTCAAAACCTAACGAAACTTACCAATTCACAAAATTAACGGAATGCATAGCTGATTTAAAAAATTGGATGACTAGTAATTTCCTACTACTAAACTCTGAAAAAACAGAGATTCTAATTATTGGACAAAAAACTTCCACACGTAATAACCTAGAATACTGTCTAACACTTGATGGCTGCTCTGTTAAGTCTTCGTCGTCGGTTAGGAACCTGGGTGTGCTTTTTGATAGCAATCTTTCATTTGAAAGTCACGTGTCTAGTATCTGTAAAACCGCATTTTTCCATCTTAAAAATATATCTAAATTACGACATATGCTCTCATTAACAAATGCGGAACAATTAGTTCATGCTTTCATGACATTAAGACTAGATTATTGTAATGCTCTACTGGGTGGTTGCCCTGCACGCTTAATAAATAAACTACAGCTGGTCCAAAACGCTGCAGCTCGAGTTCTTACTAGAACCAGGAAATATGACCATATTAGCCCGGTTCTGTCAACACTGCATTGGCTGCCTATTAAACATCGTATAAATTTTAAAATATTGTTGATTACTTACAAAGCACTAAATGGTTTAGCTCCGCAGTACTTGAGCGAGCTCTTAACGCATTATAGTCCTTCACGTCTACTGCGATCTCAAAATTCGGGCCAGTTGATAATACCTAGAATATCAAAATCGACTGCGGGCGGTAGATCCTTTTCCTATTTAGCACCAAAACTTTGGAACAGTCTTCCTACCATTGTCCGGGAAGCAGACACACTCTGTCAGTTCAAAGCTAGACTAAAAACACATCTCTTTGACCTAGCATACACATAATATATTATAGACTTCTATAATTCAATGTTAGGCTGCATAGATTAGGTCAGCCGGAACTGGGAACACTTCCCTTAAATCCTGATGTACTCGTTACATCATCATAAGAAGAATGGCATCTACGCTAATTTTAGTGTCTTTGTTTATCCCGAGGTTTTCCCGCAGCCTACCGGATCCAGGCCGTATCCAGATCTGACTAGGAGCTTTGCCTGGACCCGATGACAACGCAGTGCTGAAGTGTCAACTAGCCACTCCCTATGGAGGATCCCTTTCCCACTCTACAGATAAAACGTTGTGATTCCGGTTCGCGTACCCACCCCGAAGTGATAAAATAAAACAAAATTCTGTATCGGCCTCTAGTTCATAAACGCCAGAGGAGAACTGGCCCCCGACTGAGCCTGGGTTCTCCCAAGGTTTTTTTTTCTCCAGTAGGTCACCTGATGGAGTTTTAGGACACCAGTAGGTCACTTGATGGAGTTTTTCGGTTCCTTGCCACTGTTGCCTTTGCCTTTGGCTTGCTCAGTTGGGGATATTCAAAATAATTAACCAAGCATTAATACCATTGATCAGCCCTACCAAACGTGGATGTTTTTTCACTAAGAAACAAACATTGTTATGTTATTTGATTGATATTGTGAAGCTGCTTTGATGCAATTTATATTGTGAAAAGCGCTATATAAATACACTTGACTTGACTTGACTTGACTAATGCTGTGGACTTGCCGCGCTCTTATCATTATTGTAAACTTGCTTCAAAGGCGCAGTTGTTTGGAGCAAATAGCAAGTCCACTGCACTCTAGGTAGCAGCCAGCGAGTGTACTGACACCTGGCGACTAGAAAATATACCAGCGCCATATTCTCTCTGAAGCAAGTTTCTTCCAAACTAAATGGGAGCGTTTCGTTTTCAGTCTTTTCTCTAAGGGTTCAAACCTGAGACCTCGTGCTCTCAAAGAAGGTCCCAGTGGCAATTCACTCAAACATCCAGAGCACGTCAAGGAAGCACCGTGCAACAAACAAATAACAAAGTGTCCTGAAGGACGGGGTGAGGAGAGCTGGTAACGTGGAGCTCAATTTCAAAGGAACCCATAAAAACTTGCCGTGACCCGGATTCGAACCGGGGTTGCTGCGGCCACAACGCAGAGTACTAACCACTATACGATCACGGCGAGCTACCGGTCTCCCCAATGTGTCACTGAGTACAAAAGGGCCCTTGTCATCTTTAGCTTGCAGGCAAAACTGCTTCTTACCAACATTACTCTTTTCAAGGGTAATATTGTCACAAAGACTGTTTTCTTTTTATAAAGTTTGGCAAGGCCTCCAGAAGGTTACAACCTAAAGCAGGAGGATGCTGTCAAACGTAGTCGGCAGGATTCGAACCTGCGCGGGGAGACCCCAATGGATTTCTAGTCCATCGCCTTAACCACTCGGCCACGACTACAGGCTGTCGAAAGGGGGCATGTCATTTCACTTCGTGCCTTGCAGCGTCACTGCCTGAGGCCAGTGCAGGTCAGCAAGAACTCAACGCTCCACGAAAAAAGAGGGTCGATCGCCCGAACAGGGACTTGAACCCTGGACACTCAGATTAAAAGTCTGATGCTCTAACGACTGAGCTATCCAGGCTCTTTCCAGCGATGCGTGCGTGTTGCGTGTGAAGGCAAGGCAAAATGAATCATCTTGGCTGGAAAAAAACACGATTCTCCCAAGCATCGCTTTCCCTTCTTCGACGATTAAGAACGGTCATCCAAACGTCTGCCGTGTCAAAATATATTTGCGAATTAGTGGGAATGCAGCCTATTAGAATGATAATAATAATCAAAGGACAATAATGCTAGGAAAAAGAACAAAAACTCACCGCTTCGTGTTTGGAAAGCATCTTTACATGCTTTAATGCTGTGGACTTGCCGCGCTCTTATCGTTATTGTAAACTTGCTTCAAAGGCGCAGTTGTTTGGAGCAAATAGCAAGTCCACTGCACTCTAGGTAGCAGCCAGCGAGTGTACTGACACCTGGCGAATAGAAAATATACCAGCGTCATATTCTCTCTGAAGCAAGTTTCTTCCAAACTAAATGGGAGCGTTTCGTTTTCAGTCTTTTCTCTAAGGGTTCAAACCTGAGACCTCGTGCTCTCAAAGAAGGTCCCAGTGGCAATTCACTCAAACATCCAGAGCACGTCAAGGAAGCACCGTGCAACAAACAAATAACAAAGTGTCCTGAAGGACGGGGTGAGGAGAGCTGGTCCCAAGCATCGCTTTCCCTTCTTCGACGATTAAGAACGGTCGTCCAATCGTCTGCCGTGTCAAAATATATTTGCGAATTAGTGGGAATGCAGCCTATTAGAATGATAATAATAATCAAAGGACAACAATGCTAGGAAAAATAACAAAAACTCACCGCTTCGTGTTCGGAAAGCATCTTTACATGCTTTAATGCTTTACATGCAGGTCAGGAAGCAGACAGACTGGCTAAACCGACCGTCTGCTAGCGGCCTCGCGTCACCAAGGTCAGATAAATCTCATCACATAGAGCCTCTTTCACCTAGATATCATCATATAGAGACTGTGTCTGTTCCCCGAATTTGGAGATCCAAAAAACGTCAGGTAAAAAATTTAATTGATGTTCAACAAATAAAAAACAGATATAATACAGATGAACAAATGATAAAGCTTGGGTTGCTGAATATTCGATCCCTTACTTCAAAATCGCTCATAGTTAATGATATGATTTCAGATTATAATCTAGATGTGCTGTGTTTGACAGAAACCTGGCTAAAACCAAAGATTTACATTACTTTAAATGAGTCAACCCCACAAGATTACTGTTATAAACATGAACCTCGTCTAAAACGCAAAGGGGGAGGTGTTGCTGTAATTTATAGTAATATTTTCAAAACCACTAAGAAATCTATTTTTAAATATACTTCTTTTGAAGTGTTGGTGCTTAATGTAAAAATATATAGTGTAAACGATAAATCACGTTTGAGATTTCTGCTGGCTACTGTATACAGGCCACCAGGGCACCATAAAGATTTTATCAAAGAATTTGCCGACTTTCTATCAGAATTAGTATTGGCTAACGATAAAGTACTAATTGTTGGTGATTTTAATATACATGTAGATAATGAAAAAGATGCATTGGGATTGGCACTTAAAGACATTGTAAACTCAATTGGAGTTAGACAACACGTGTCAGAACCCACTCATTGTCGTAATCATACCCTAGATCTAATATTATCACATGGAATAGATGTTGATGCCGTTGAAATTCTGCAGCAGAGCGATGACATCTCAGACCATTATCTAGTCTCATGTAAATTACATTTAGCCAAGGCTGCAAAGCCGACTCCGTGTTATAAATATGTTAGACCTATAACTTCTGCCACTAAAGATTCCTTTATCAATAATCTTCCTAATCAGTTTCATCATCTCAGCATCCCGGATAGCTTAGAAGAACTCGATATTGCAACAGAAACTTTTAACTCTCTCTTTTCCAGCACTTTAGACGCAGTTGCTCCGTTGCGCTTAAAGAAGATTAAAGAAAATAGTCCAACGCCGTGGTACAACGAGCACACTCATGCCCTTAAGAGAGCAGCCAGAAAAATGGAGCGCAACTGGAAGAAAACAAAACTAGAGGTATTTCGGATTTCATGGAAAGAGAGCTCGATTGCTTACAGAGAGGCTTTAAAAGCTGCTAGATCTGCTTATTTTTCAACCCTATTAGAAGAAAATAAACATAATCCTAGGTATTTATTTGAAACAGTGGCTAAACTAACAAAAAAGAAAGCTTCAAGCACAGAAGTTTCCAAGCAACACAGCAGTAATGACTTTATGAACTTCTTCACTTATAAGATTGATAATATCAGGGACAAAATTATAACTATTCAACCGCCTACTACAGTATCGCATCAGGGAGTGCATTGTAGTCTCCCTGAGGAAAAATTCTATTCATTTGTTGCTATTGGAGAGGAACAATTCTGCAAACTCGTTAATTCATCTAAATCGACAACTTGTATGTTAGACCCTATACCGACTAAGCTATTGAAAGAGATGCTTCCAGAGATCATAGATCCTCTTCTTAATATCATTAATTCGTCTTTGTCTCTAGGATACGTACCAAAAACTTTTAAGCTGGCTATGATAAAACCGCTTGTTAAAAAACCGCAACTTGATCCTTCAGAATTAGTCAATTACAGGCCGATCTCAAATCTGCCTTTTCTGTCAAAGATATTAGAAAAAGCAGTATCCTCACAACTGTGTTCCTTTCTTGAAAGAAATGATATCTGCGAGGATTTTCAGTCAGGATTCAGACCGCACCATAGTACTGAGACAGCTCTCATTAGAGTTACAAATGATTTACTTTTATAATCCGATCGTGGTTGTATCTCTCTATTAGTGTTACTTGATCTTAGTGCTGCATTTGACACAATTGACCACAACATTCTTTTAAATAGACTAGAAAACTATGTTGGCATTAGTGGAATTGCACTAGCATGGTTTAAATCATACTTATCTGACCGTTATCAGTTTGTAGCAGTAAATGAAGAGATGTCTTATCGATCACAAGTTCAGTATGGCGTACCACAAGGCTCAGTACTAGGGCCGCTGCTGTTCACTCTGTACATGCTACCATTAGGACATATCATTAGGAAACATGGAATTAGCTTTCATTGTTATGCCGATGATACTCAGCTGTATATTTCTTCAAAACCTAACGAAACTTACCAATTCACAAAATTAACGGAATGCATAGCTGATTTAAAAAATTGGATGACTAGTAATTTCCTACTACTAAACTCTGAAAAAACAGAGATTCTATTTATTGGACAAAAAACTTCCACACGTAATAACCTAGAATACTGTCTAACACTTGATGGCTGCTCTGTTAAGTCTTCGTCGTCGGTTAGGAACCTGGGTGTGCTTTTTGATAGCAATCTTTCATTTGAAAGTCACGTGTCTAGTATCTGTAAAACCGCATTTTTCCATCTTAAAAATATATCTAAATTACGACATATGCTCTCATTAACAAATGCGGAACAATTAGTTCATGCTTTCATGACATTAAGACTAGATTATTGTAATGCTCTACTGGGTGGTTGCCCTGCACGCTTAATAAATAAACTACAGCTGGTCCAAAACGCTGCAGCTCGAGTTCTTACTAGAACCAGGAAATATGACCATATTAGCCCGGTTCTGTCAACACTGCATTGGCTGCCTATTAAACATCGTATAAATTTTAAAATATTGTTGATTACTTACAAAGCACTAAATGGTTTAGCTCCGCAGTACTTGAGCGAGCTCTTAACGCATTATAGTCCTTCACGTCTACTGCGATCTCAAAATTCGGGCCAGTTGATAATACCTAGAATATCAAAATCGACTGCGGGCGGTAGATCCTTTTCCTATTTAGCACCAAAACTTTGGAACAGTCTTCCTACCATTGTCCGGGAAGCAGACACACTCTGTCAGTTCAAAGCTAGACTAAAAACACATCTCTTTGACCTAGCATACACATAATATATTATAGACTTCTATAATTCAATGTTAGGCTGCATAGATTAGGTCAGCCGGAACTGGGAACACTTCCCTTAAATCCTGATGTACTCGTTACATCATCAAAAGAAGAATGGCATCTACGCTAATTTTAGTGTCTTTGTTTATCCCGAGGTTTTCCCGCAGCCTACCGGATCCAGGCCGTATCCAGATCTGACTAGGAGCTTTGCCTGGACCCGATGACAACGCAGTGCTGAAGTGCCAACTAGCCACTCCCTATGGAGGATCCCTTTCCCACTCTACAGATAAAACGTTGTGATTCCGGTTCGCGTACCCACCCCGAAGTGATAAAATAAAACAAAATTCTGTATCGGCCTCTAGTTCATAAACGCCAGAGGAGAACTGGCCCCCGACTGAGCCTGGGTTCTCCCAAGGTTTTTTTTTCTCCAGTAGGTCACCTGATGGAGTTTTAGGACACCAGTAGGTCACTTGATGGAGTTTTTCGGTTCCTTGCCACTGTTGCCTTTGCCTTTGGCTTGCTCAGTTGGGGATATTCAAAATAATTAACCAAGCATTAATACCATTGATCAGCCCTACCAAACGTGGATGTTTTTTCACTAAGAAACAAACATTGTTATGTTATTTGATTGATATTGTGAAGCTGCTTTGATGCAATTTATATTGTGAAAAGCGCTATATAAATACACTTGACTTGACTTGACTTGACTAATGCTGTGGACTTGCCGCGCTCTTATCGTTATTGTAAACTTGCTTCAAAGGCGCAGTTGTTTGGAGCAAATAGCAAGTCCACTGCACTCTAGGTAGCAGCCAGCGAGTGTACTGACACCTAGCGACTAGAAAATATACCAGCACCATGTTCTCTCTGAAGCAAGTTTCTTCCAAACTAAATGGGAGCGTTTGGTTTCAATCTTTTCTCTAAGGGTTCAAACCTGAGAGCTCGTGCTCTCAAAGGAGGTCCCAGTGGCAATTCACTCAAACATCCAGAGCACGTCAAGGACGCACCGTGCAACAAACAAATAAAATAGTGTCCTGAAGGACGGGGTGAGGAGAGGTGGTAACGTGGAGCTCAATTTCAAAGGAACCCATAAAAACTTGCCGTGACCCGGATTCGAACCGGGGTTGCTGCGGCCACAACGCAGAGTACTAACCACTATACGATCACAGTGAGCTACCGGTCTCCCCAATGTGTCACTAAGTACAAAAGGGCCCTTGTCATCTTTAGCTTGCAGGCAAAACTGCTTCTTACCAACATAACTCTTTTCAAGGGTAATATTGTCACAAAGACTGTTTTCTTTTTATAAAGTTCGGCAAGGCCTCCAGAAGGTTACAACCTAAGGCAGGAGGATGCTGTCAAACGTAGTCGGCAGGATTCGAACCTGTGCGGGGAGACCCCAATGGATTTCTAGTCCTCTCAAAGAAGGTCCCAGTGGTAATTCACTCAAACATCCAGAGCACGTCAAGGAAGCACCGTGCAACAAACAAATAACAAAGTGTCCTGAAGGACGGGGTGAGGAGAGCTGGTCCCAAGCATCGCTTTCCCTTCTTCGACGATTAAGAACGGTAGTCCAATCGTCTGCCGTGTCAAAATATATTTGCGAATTAGTGGGAATGCAGCCTATTAGAATGATAATAATAATCAAAGGACAATAATGCTAGGAAAAATAACAAAAACTCACCGCTTCGTGTTCGGAAAGCATCTTTACATGCTTTAATGCTTTACATGCAGGTCAGGAAGCAGACAGACTGGCTAAACCGACCGTCTGCTAGCGGCCTCGCGTCACCAAGGTCAGATAAATCTCATCACATAGAGCCTCTTTCACCTAGATATCATCATATAGAGACTGTGTCTGTTCCCCGAATTTGGAGATCCAAAAAACGTCAGGTAAAAAATTTAATTGATGTTCAACAAATAAAAAACTGACATAATACAGATGAACAAATGATAAAGCTTGGGTTGCTGAATATTCGATCCCTTACTTCAAAATCGCTCATAGTTAATGATATGATTTCAGATTATAATCTAGATGTGCTGTGTTTGACAGAAACCTGGCTAAAACCAAAGGATTACATTACTTTAAATGAGTCAACCCCACAAGATTACTGTTATAAACATGAACCTCGTCTAAAACGCAAAGGGGGAGGTGTTGCTGTAATTTATAGTAATATTTTCAAAACCACTAAGAAATCTATTTTTAAATATACTTCTTTTGAAGTGTTGGTGCTTAATGTAAAAATATATAGTGTAAACGATAAATCACGTTTGAGATTTCTGCTGGCTACTGTATACAGGCCACCAGGGCACCATAAAGATTTTATCAAAGAATTTGCCGACTTTCTATCAGAATTAGTATTGGCTAACGATAAAGTACTAATTGTTGGTGATTTTAATATACATGTAGATAATGAAAAAGATGCATTGGGATTGGCACTTAAAGACATTGTAAACTCAATTGGAGTTAGACAACACGTGTCAGAACCCACTCATTGTCGTAATCATACCCTAGATCTAATATTATCACATGGAATAGATGTTGATGCCGTTGAAATTCTGCAGCAGAGCGATGACATCTCAGACCATTATCTAGTCTCATGTAAATTACATTTAGCCAAGGCTGCAAAGCCGACTCCGTGTTATAAATATGTTAGACCTATAACTTCTGCCACTAAAGATTCCTTTATCAATAATCTTCCTAATCAGTTTCATCATCTCAGCATCCCGGATAGCTTAAAAGAACTCGATATTGCAACAGAAACTTTTAACTCTCTCTTTTCCAGCACTTTAGACGCAGTTGCTCCGTTGCGCTTAAAGAAGATTAAAGAAAATAGTCCAACGCCGTGGTACAACGAGCACACTCATGCCCTTAAGAGAGCAGCCAGAAAAATGGAGCGCAACTGGAAGAAAACAAAACTAGAGGTATTTCGGATTTCATGGAAAGAGAGCTCGATTGCTTACAGAGAGGCTTTAAAAGCTGCTAGATCTGCTTATTTTTCAACCCTATTAGAAGAAAATAAACATAATCCTAGGTATTTATTTGAAACAGTGGCTAAACTAACAAAAAAGAAAGCTTCAAGCACAGAAGTTTCCAAGCAACACAGCAGTAATGACTTTATGAACTTCTTCACTTATAAGATTGATAATATCAGGGACAAAATTATAACTATTCAACCGCCTACTACAGTATCGCATCAGGGAGTGCATTGTAGTCTCCCTGAGGAAAAATTCTATTCATTTGTTGCTATTGGAGAGGAAGAATTCTGCAAACTCGTTAATTCATCTAAATCGACAACTTGTATGTTAGACCCTATACCGACTAAGCTATTGAAAGAGATGCTTCCAGAGATCATAGATCCTCTTCTTAATATCATTAATTCGTCTTTGTCTCTAGGATACGTACCAAAAACTTTTAAGCTGGCTATGATAAAACCGCTTGTTAAAAAACCGCAACTTGATCCTTCAGAATTAGTCAATTACAGGCCGATCTCAAATCTGCCTTTTCTGTCAAAGATATTAGAAAAAGCAGTATCCTCACAACTGTGTTCCTTTCTTGAAAGAAATGATATCTGCGAGGATTTTCAGTCAGGATTTAGACCGCACCATAGTACTGAGACAGCTCTCATTAGAGTTACAAATGATTTACTTTTATCATCCGATCGTGGTTGTATCTCTCTATTAGTGTTACTTGATCTTAGTGCTGCATTTGACACAATTGACCACAACATTCTTTTAAATAGACTAGAAAACTATGTTGGCATTAGTGGAATTGCACTAGCATGGTTTAAATCATACTTATCTGACCGTTATCAGTTTGTAGCAGTAAATGAAGAGATGTCTTATCGATCACAAGTTCAGTATGGCGTACCACAAGGCTCAGTACTAGGGCCGCTGCTGTTCACTCTGTACATGCTACCATTAGGACATATCATTAGGAAACATGGAATTAGCTTTCATTGTTATGCCGATGATACTCAGCTGTATATTTCTTCAAAACCTAACGAAACTTACCAATTCACAAAATTAACGGAATGCATAGCTGATTTAAAAAAATTGGATGACTAGTAATTTCCTACTACTAAACTCTGAAAAAACAGAGATTCTAATTATTGGACAAAAAACTTCCACACGTAATAACCTAGAATACTGTCTAACACTTGATGGCTGCTCTGTTAAGTCTTCGTCGTCGGTTAGGAACCTGGGTGTGCTTTTTGATAGCAATCTTTCATTTGAAAGTCACGTGTCTAGTATCTGTAAAACCGCATTTTTCCATCTTAAAAATATATCTAAATTACGACATATGCTCTCATTAACAAATGCGCAACAATTAGTTCATGCTTTCATGACATTAAGACTAGATTATTGTAATGCTCTACTGGGTGGTTGCCCTGCACGCTTAATAAATAAACTACAGCTGGTCCAAAACGCTGCAGCTCGAGTTCTTACTAGAACCAGGAAATATGACCATATTAGCCCGGTTCTGTCAACACTGCATTGGCTGCCTATTAAACATCGTATAAATTTTAAAATATTGTTGATTACTTACAAAGCACTAAATGGTTTAGCTCCGCAGTACTTGAGCGAGCTCTTAACGCATTATAGTCCTTCACGTCTACTGCGATCTCAAAATTCGGGCCAGTTGATAATACCTAGAATATCAAAATCGACTGCGGGCGGTAGATCCTTTTCCTATTTAGCACCAAAACTTTGGAACAGTCTTCCTACCATTGTCCGGGAAGCAGACACACTCTGTCAGTTCAAAGCTAGACTAAAAACACATCTCTTTGACCTAGCATACACATAATATATTATAGACTTCTATAATTCAATGTTAGGCTGCATAGATTAGGTCAGCCGGAACTGGGAACACTTCCCTTAAATCCTGATGTACTCGTTACATCATCATAAGAAGAATGGCATCTACGCTAATTTTAGTGTCTTTGTTTATCCCGAGGTTTTCCCGCAGCCTACCGGATCCAGGCCGTATCCAGATCTGACTAGGAGCTTTGCCTGGACCCGATGACAACGCAGTGCTGAAGTGCCAACTAGCCACTCCCTATGGAGGATCCCTTTCCCACTCTACAGATAAAACGTTGTGATTCCGGTTCGCGTACCCACCCCGAAGTGATAAAATAAAACAAAATTCTGTATCGGCCTCTAGTTCATAAACGCCAGAGGAGAACTGGCCCCCGACTGAGCCTGGGTTCTCCCAAGGTTTTTTTTTCTCCAGTAGGTCACCTGATGGAGTTTTAGGACACCAGTAGGTCACTTGATGGAGTTTTTCGGTTCCTTGCCACTGTTGCCTTTGCCTTTGGCTTGCTCAGTTGGGGATATTCAAAATAATTAACCAAGCATTAATACCATTGATCAGCCCTACCAAACGTGGATGTTTTTTCACTAAGAAACAAACATTGTTATGTTATTTGATTGATATTGTGAAGCTGCTTTGATGCAATTTATATTGTGAAAAGCGCTATATAAATACACTTGACTTGACTTGACTTGACTAATGCTGTGGACTTGCCGCGCTCTTATCGTTATTGTAAACTTACTTCAAAGGCGCAGTTGTTTGGAGCAAATAGCAAGTCCACTGCACTCTAGGTAGCAGCCAGCGAGTGTACTGACACCTAACGACTAGAAAATATACCAGCACCATATTCTCTCTGAAGCAAGTTTCTTCCAAACTAAATGGGAGCGTTTGGTTTTCAATCTTTTCTCTAAGGGTTCAAACCTGAGAGCTCGTGCTCTCAATAGATTTCCCAGTGGCAATTCACTCAAACATCCAGAGCACGTCAAGGACGCACCGTGCAACAAACAAATAAAATAGTGTCCTGAAGGACGGGGTGAGGAGAGGTGGTAACGTGGAGCTCAATTTCAAAGGAACCCATAAAAACTTGCCGTGACCCGGATTCGAACCGGGGTTGCTGCGGCCACAACGCAGAGTACTAACCACTATACGATCACAGCGAGCTACCGGTCTCCCCAATGTGTCACTAAGTACAAAAGGGCCCTTGTCATCTTTAGCTTGCAGGCAAAACTGCTTCTTACCAACATAACTCTTTTCAAGGGTAATATTGTCACAAAGACTGTTTTCTTTTTATAAAGTTTGGCAAGGCCTCCAGAAGGTTACAACCTAAAGCAGGAGGATGCTGTCAAACGTAGTCGGCAGGATTCGAACCTGCGCGGGGAGACCCCAATGGATTTCTAGTCCATCGCCTTAACCACTCGGCCACGACTACAAGCTGTCGAAAGGGGGCATGTCATTTTACTTGGCTGCCCTGCAGCGTCACTGCCCAAGGCCAGTGCAGGTCAGCAAGAACTCAACGCTCCACGAAAAAAGAGGGTTGATCGCCCGAACAGGGACTTGAACCCTGGACCCTCAGATTAAAAGTCTGATGCTCTACCGACTGAGCTATGCGGGCTCTTTTCAGAATCGTGTGCGTGTTGCGTGTGAAGGCAAGGCAAAATGAATCATCTTGGCTGGAAAAAGAACACGATTCTCCCAAGCATCGCTTTCCCTTCTTCGACGATTAAGAACGGTCGTCCAAACGTCTGCCGTGTCAAAATATATTTGCGAATTAGTGGGAATGCAGCCTATTAAAATGATAATAATAATCACAGGACAATAATGCTAGGAAAAAGAACAAAAACTCACCGCTTCGTGTTTGGAAAGCATCTTTACATGCTTTAATGCTGTGGACTTGCCGCGCTCTTATCGTTATTGTAAACTTGCTTCAAAGGCGCAGTTGTTTGGAGCAAATAGCAAGTCCACTTCACTCTAGGTAGCAGCCAGCGAGTGTACTGACACCTGGCGACTAGAAAATATACCAGGACCATATTCTCTCTGAAGCAAGTTTCTTCCAAACTAAATGGGAGCGTTTCGTTTTCAGTCTTTTCTCTAAGGGTTCAAACCTGAGACCTCGTGCTCTCAAAGAAGGTCCAAGTGGCAATTCACTCAAACATCCAGAGCACGTCAAGGATGCACCGTGCAACAAACAAATAACAAAGTGTCCTGAAGGACGGGGTGAGGAGAGCTGGTCCCAAGCATCGCTTTCCCTTCTTCGACGATTAAGAACGGTCGTCCAATCATCTGCCGTGTCAAAATATATTTGCGAATTAGTGGGAATGCAGCCTATTAGAATGATAATAATAATCAAAGGACAATAATGCTAGGAAAAATAACAAAAACTCACCGCTTCGTGTTCGGAAAGCATCTTTACATGCTTTAATGCTTTACATGCAGGTCAGGAAGCAGACAGACTGGCTAAACCGACCGTCTGCTAGCGGCCTCGCGTCACCAAGGTCAGATAAATCTCATCACATAGAGCCTCTTTCACCTAGATATCATCATATAGAGACTGTGTCTGTTCCCCGAATTTGGAGATCCAAAAAACGTCAGGTAAAAAATTTAATTGATGTTCAACAAATAAAAAACAGATATAATACAGATGAACAAATGATAAAGCTTGGGTTGCTGAATATTCGATCCCTTACTTCAAAATCGCTCATAGTTAATGATATGATTTCAGATTATAATCTAGATGTGTTGTGTTTGACAGAAACCTGGCTAAAACCAAAGGATTACATTACTTTAAATGAGTCAACCCCACAAGATTACTGTTATAAACATGAACCTCGTCTAAAACGCAAAGGGGGAGGTGTTGCTGTAATTTATAGTAATATTTTCAAAACCACTAAGAAATCTATTTTTAAATATACTTCTTTTGAAGTGTTGGTGCTTAATGTAAAAATATATAGTGTAAACGATAAATCACGTTTGAGATTTCTGCTGGCTACTGTATACAGGCCACCAGGGCACCATAAAGATTTTATCAAAGAATTTGCCGACTTTCTATCAGAATTAGTATTGGCTAACGATAAAGTACTAATTGTTGGTGATTTTAATATACATGTAGATAATGAAAAAGATGCATTGGGATTGGCACTTAAAGACATTGTAAACTCAATTGGAGTTAGACAACACGTGTCAGAACCCACTCATTGTCGTAATCATACCCTAGATCTAATATTATCACATGGAATAGATGTTGATGCCGTTGAAATTCTGCAGCAGAGCGATGACATCTCAGACCATTATCTAGTCTCATGTAAATTACATTTAGCCAAGGCTGCAAAGCCGACTCCGTGTTATAAATATGTTAGACCTATAACTTCTTCCACTAAAGATTCCTTTATCAATGATCTTCCTAATCAGTTTCATCATCTCAGCATCCCGGATAGCTTAGAAGAACTCGATATTGCAACAGAAACTTTTAACTCTCTCTTTTCCAGCACTTTAGACGCAGTTGCTCCGTTGCGCTTAAAGAAGATTAAAGAAAATAGTCCAACGCCGTGGTACAACGAGCACACTCATGCCCTTAAGAGAGCAGCCAGAAAAATGGAGCGCAACTGGAAGAAAACAAAACTAGAGGTATTTCGGATTTCATGGAAAGAGAGCTCGATTGCTTACAGAGAGGCTTTAAAAGCTGCTAGATCTGCTTATTTTTCAACCCTATTAGAAGAAAATAAACATAATCCTAGGTATTTATTTGAAACAGTGGCTAAACTAACAAAAAAGAAAGCTTCAAGCACAGAAGTTTCCAAGCAACACAGCAGTAATGACTTTATGAACTTCTTCACTTATAAGATTGATAATATCAGGGACAAAATTATAACTATTCAACCGCCTACTACAGTATCGCATCAGGGAGTGCATTGTAGTCTCCCTGAGGAAAAATTCTATTCATTTGTTGCTATTGGAGAGGAAGAATTCTGCAAACTCGTTAATTCATCTAAATCGACAACTTGTATGTTAGACCCTATACCGACTAAGCTATTGAAAGAGATGCTTCCAGAGATCATAGATCCTCTTCTTAATATCATTAATTCGTCTTTGTCTCTAGGATACGTACCAAAAACTTTTAAGCTGGCTATGATAAAACCGCTTGTTAAAAAACCGCAACTTGATCCTTCAGAATTAGTCAATTACAGGCCGATCTCAAATCTGCCTTTTCTGTCAAAGATATTAGAAAAAGCAGTATCCTCACAACTGTGTTCCTTTCTTGAAAGAAATGATATCTGCGAGGATTTTCAGTCAGGATTTAGACCGCACCATAGTACTGAGACAGCTCTCATTAGAGTTACAAATGATTTACTTTTATCATCCGATCGTGGTTGTATCTCTCTATTAGTGTTACTTGATCTTAGTGCTGCATTTGACACAATTGACCACAACATTCTTTTAAATAGACTAGAAAACTATGTTGGCATTAGTGGAATTGCACTAGCATGGTTTAAATCATACTTATCTGACCGTTATCAGTTTGTAGCAGTAAATGAAGAGATGTCTTATCGATCACAAGTTCAGTATGGCGTACCACAAGGCTCAGTACTAGGGCCGCTGCTGTTCACTCTGTACATGCTACCATTAGGACATATCATTAGGAAACATGGAATTAGCTTTCATTGTTATGCCGATGATACTCAGCTGTATATTTCTTCAAAACCTAACGAAACTTACCAATTCACAAAATTAACGGAATGCATAGCTGATTTAAAAAATTGGATGACTAGTAATTTCCTACTACTAAACTCTGAAAAAACAGAGATTCTATTTATTGGACAAAAAACTTCCACACGTAATAACCTAGAATACTGTCTAACACTTGATGGCTGCTCTGTTAAGTCTTCGTCGTCGGTTAGGAACCTGGGTGTGCTTTTTGATAGCAATCTTTCATTTGAAAGTCACGTGTCTAGTATCTGTAAAACCGCATTTTTCCATCTTAAAAATATATCTAAATTACGACATATGCTCTCATTAACAAATGCGCAACAATTAGTTCATGCTTTCATGACATTAAGACTAGATTATTGTAATGCTCTACTGGGTGGTTGCCCTGCACGCTTAATAAATAAACTACAGCTGGTCCAAAACGCTGCAGCTCGAGTTCTTACTAGAACCAGGAAATATGACCATATTAGCCCGGTTCTGTCAACACTGCATTGGCTGCCTATTAAACATCGTATAAATTTTAAAATATTGTTGATTACTTACAAAGCACTAAATGGTTTAGCTCCGCAGTACTTGAGCGAGCTCTTAACGCATTATAGTCCTTCACGTCTACTGCGATCTCAAAATTCGGGCCAGTTGATAATACCTAGAATATCAAAATCGACTGCGGGCGGTAGATCCTTTTCCTATTTAGCACCAAAACTTTGGAACAGTCTTCCTACCATTGTCCGGGAAGCAGACACACTCTGTCAGTTCAAAGCTAGACTAAAAACACATCTCTTTGACCTAGCATACACATAATATATTATAGACTTCTATAATTCAATGTTAGGCTGCATAGATTAGGTCAGCCGGAACTGGGAACACTTCCCTTAAATCCTGATGTACTCGTTACATCATCAAAAGAAGAATGGCATCTACGCTAATTTTAGTGTCTTTGTTTATCCCGAGGTTTTCCCGCAGCCTACCGGATCCAGGCCGTATCCAGATCTGACTAGGAGCTTTGCCTGGACCCGATGACAACGCAGTGCTGAAGTGCCAACTAGCCACTCCCTATGGAGGATCCCTTTCCCACTCTACAGATAAAACGTTGTGATTCCGGTTCGCGTACCCACCCCGAAGTGATAAAATAAAACAAAATTCTGTATCGGCCTCTAGTTCATAAACGCCAGAGGAGAACTGGCCCCCGACTGAGCCTGGGTTCTCCCAAGGTTTTTTTTTCTCCAGTAGGTCACCTGATGGAGTTTTAGGACACCAGTAGGTCACTTGATGGAGTTTTTCGGTTCCTTGCCACTGTTGCCTTTGCCTTTGGCTTGCTCAGTTGGGGATATTCAAAATAATTAACCAAGCATTAATACCATTGATCAGCCCTACCAAACGTGGATGTTTTTTCACTAAGAAACAAACATTGTTATGTTATTTGATTGATATTGTGAAGCTGCTTTGATGCAATTTATATTGTGAAAAGCGCTATATAAATACACTACTTGACTTGACTTGACTTGACTAATGCTGTGGACTTGCCGCGCTCTTATCGTTATTGTAAACTTGCTTCAAAGGCGCAGTTGTTTGGAGCAAATAGCAAGTCCACTGCACTCTAGGTAGCAGCCAGCGAGTGTACTGACACCTAGCGACTAGAAAATATACCAGCACCATGTTCTCTCTGAAGCAAGTTTCTTCCAAACTAAATGGGAGCGTTTGGTTTCAATCTTTTCTCTAAGGGTTCAAACCTGAGAGCTCGTGCTCTCAAAGGAGGTCCCAGTGGCAATTCACTCAAACATCCAGAGCACGTCAAGGACGCACCGTGCAACAAACAAATAAAATAGTGTCCTGAAGGACGGGGTGAGGAGAGGTGGTAACGTGGAGCTCAATTTCAAAGGAACCCATAAAAACTTGCCGTGACCCGGATTCGAACCGGGGTTGCTGCGGCCACAACGCAGAGTACTAACCACTATACGATCACAGTGAGCTACCGGTCTCCCCAATATGTCACTAAGTACAAAAGGGCCCTTGTCATCTTTAGCTTGCAGGCAAAACTGCTTCTTACCAACATAACTCTTTTCAAGGGTAATATTGTCACAAAGACTGTTTTCTTTTTATAAAGTTTGGCAAGGCCTCCAGAAGGTTACAACCTAAAGCAGGAGGATGCTGTCAAACGTAGTCGGCAGGATTCGAACCTGTGCGGGGAGACCCCAATGGATTTCTAGTCCTCTCAAAGAAGGTCCCAGTGGTAATTCACTCAAACATCCAGAGCACGTCAAGGAAGCACCGTGCAACAAACAAATAACAAAGTGTCCTGAAGGACGGGGTGAGGAGAGCTGGTCCCAAGCATCGCTTTCCCTTCTTCGACGATTAAGAACGGTAGTCCAAACGTCTGCCGTGTCAAAATATATTTGCGAATTAGTGGGAATGCAGCCTATTAGAATGATAATAATAATCAAAGGACAATAATGCTAGGAAAAATAACAAAAACTCACCGCTTCGTGTTCGGAAAGCATCTTTACATGCTTTAATGCTTTACATGCAGGTCAGGAAGCAGACAGACTGGCTAAACCGACCGTCTGCTAGCGGCCTCGCGTCACCAAGGTCAGATAAATCTCATCACATAGAGCCTCTTTCACCTAGATATCATCATATAGAGACTGTGTCTGTTCCCCGAATTTGGAGATCCAAAAAACGTCAGGTAAAAAATTTAATTGATGTTCAACAAATGAAAAACTGACATAATACAGATGAACAAATGATAAAGCTTGGGTTGCTGAATATTCGATCCCTTACTTCAAAATCGCTCATAGTTAATGATATGATTTCAGATTATAATCTAGATGTGCTGTGTTTGACAGAAACCTGGCTAAAACCAAAGGATTACATTACTTTAAATGAGTCAACCCCACAAGATTACTGTTATAAACATGAACCTCGTCTAAAACGCAAAGGGGGAGGTGTTGCTGTAATTTATAGTAATATTTTCAAAACCACTAAGAAATCTATTTTTAAATATACTTCTTTTGAAGTGTTGGTGCTTAATGTAAAAATATATAGTGTAAACGATAAATCACGTTTGAGATTTCTGCTGGCTACTGTATACAGGCCACCAGGGCACCATAAAGATTTTATCAAAGAATTTGCCGACTTTCTATCAGAATTAGTATTGGCTAACGATAAAGTACTAATTGTTGGTGATTTTAATATACATGTAGATAATGAAAAAGATGCATTGGGATTGGCACTTAAAGACATTGTAAACTCAATTGGAGTTAGACAACACGTGTCAGAACCCACTCATTGTCGTAATCATACCCTAGATCTAATATTATCACATGGAATAGATGTTGATGCCGTTGAAATTCTGCAGCAGAGCGATGACATCTCAGACCATTATCTAGTCTCATGTAAATTACATTTAGCCAAGGCTGCAAAGCCGACTCCGTGTTATAAATATGTTAGACCTATAACTTCTGCCACTAAAGATTCCTTTATCAATAATCTTCCTAATCAGTTTCATCATCTCAGCATCCCGGATAGCTTAAAAGAACTCGATATTGCAACAGAAACTTTTAACTCTCTCTTTTCCAGCACTTTAGACGCAGTTGCTCCGTTGCGCTTAAAGAAGATTAAAGAAAATAGTCCAACGCCGTGGTACAACGAGCACACTCATGCCCTTAAGAGAGCAGCCAGAAAAATGGAGCGCAACTGGAAGAAAACAAAACTAGAGGTATTTCGGATTTCATGGAAAGAGAGCTCGATTGCTTACAGAGAGGCTTTAAAAGCTGCTAGATCTGCTTATTTTTCAACCCTATTAGAAGAAAATAAACATAATCCTAGGTATTTATTTGAAACAGTGGCTAAACTAACAAAAAAGAAAGCTTCAAGCACAGAAGTTTCCAAGCAACACAGCAGTAATGACTTTATGAACTTCTTCACTTATAAGATTGATAATATCAGGGACAAAATTATAACTATTCAACCGCCTACTACAGTATCGCATCAGGGAGTGCATTGTAGTCTCCCTGAGGAAAAATTCTATTCATTTGTTGCTATTGGAGAGGAAGAATTCTGCAAACTCGTTAATTCATCTAAATCGACAACTTGTATGTTAGACCCTATACCGACTAAGCTATTGAAAGAGATGCTTCCAGAGATCATAGATCCTCTTCTTAATATCATTAATTCGTCTTTGTCTCTAGGATACGTACCAAAAACTTTTAAGCTGGCTATGATAAAACCGCTTGTTAAAAAACCGCAACTTGATCCTTCAGAATTAGTCAATTACAGGCCGATCTCAAATCTGCCTTTTCTGTCAAAGATATTAGAAAAAGCAGTATCCTCACAACTGTGTTCCTTTCTTGAAAGAAATGATATCTGCGAGGATTTTCAGTCAGGATTTAGACCGCACCATAGTACTGAGACAGCTCTCATTAGAGTTACAAATGATTTACTTTTATCATCCGATCGTGGTTGTATCTCTCTATTAGTGTTACTTGATCTTAGTGCTGCATTTGACACAATTGACCACAACATTCTTTTAAATAGACTAGAAAACTATGTTGGCATTAGTGGAATTGCACTAGCATGGTTTAAATCATACTTATCTGACCGTTATCAGTTTGTAGCAGTAAATGAAGAGATGTCTTATCGATCACAAGTTCAGTATGGCGTACCACAAGGCTCAGTACTAGGGCCGCTGCTGTTCACTCTGTACATGCTACCATTAGGACATATCATTAGGAAACATGGAATTAGCTTTCATTGTTATGCCGATGATACTCAGCTGTATATTTCTTCAAAACCTAACGAAACTTACCAATTCACAAAATTAACGGAATGCATAGCTGATTTAAAAAATTGGATGACTAGTAATTTCCTACTACTAAACTCTGAAAAAACAGAGATTCTATTTATTGGACAAAAAACTTCCACACGTAATAACCTAGAATACTGTCTAACACTTGATGGCTGCTCTGTTAAGTCTTCGTCGTCGGTTAGGAACCTGGGTGTGCTTTTTGATAGCAATCTTTCATTTGAAAGTCACGTGTCTAGTATCTGTAAAACCGCATTTTTCCATCTTAAAAATATATCTAAATTACGACATATGCTCTCATTAACAAATGCGCAACAATTAGTTCATGCTTTCATGACATTAAGACTAGATTATTGTAATGCTCTACTGGGTGGTTGCCCTGCACGCTTAATAAATAAACTACAGCTGGTCCAAAACGCTGCAGCTCGAGTTCTTACTAGAACCAGGAAATATGACCATATTAGCCCGGTTCTGTCAACACTGCATTGGCTGCCTATTAAACATCGTATAAATTTTAAAATATTGTTGATTACTTACAAAGCACTAAATGGTTTAGCTCCGCAGTACTTGAGCGAGCTCTTAACGCATTATAGTCCTTCACGTCTACTGCGATCTCAAAATTCGGGCCAGTTGATAATACCTAGAATATCAAAATCGACTGCGGGCGGTAGATCCTTTTCCTATTTAGCACCAAAACTTTGGAACAGTCTTCCTACCATTGTCCGGGAAGCAGACACACTCTGTCAGTTCAAAGCTAGACTAAAAACACATCTCTTTGACCTAGCATACACATAATATATTATAGACTTCTATAATTCAATGTTAGGCTGCATAGATTAGGTCAGCCGGAACTGGGAACACTTCCCTTAAATCCTGATGTACTCGTTACATCATCAAAAGAAGAATGGCATCTACGCTAATTTTAGTGTCTTTGTTTATCCCGAGGTTTTCCCGCAGCCTACCGGATCCAGGCCGTATCCAGATCTGACTAGGAGCTTTGCCTGGACCCGATGACAACGCAGTGCTGAAGTGCCAACTAGCCACTCCCTATGGAGGATCCCTTTCCCACTCTACAGATAAAACGTTGTGATTCCGGTTCGCGTACCCACCCCGAAGTGATAAAATAAAACAAAATTCTGTATCGGCCTCTAGTTCATAAACGCCAGAGGAGAACTGGCCCCCGACTGAGCCTGGGTTCTCCCAAGGTTTTTTTTTCTCCAGTAGGTCACCTGATGGAGTTTTAGGACACCAGTAGGTCACTTGATGGAGTTTTTCGGTTCCTTGCCACTGTTGCCTTTGCCTTTGGCTTGCTCAGTTGGGGATATTCAAAATAATTAACCAAGCATTAATACCATTGATCAGCCCTACCAAACGTGGATGTTTTTTCACTAAGAAACAAACATTGTTATGTTATTTGATTGATATTGTGAAGCTGCTTTGATGCAATTTATATTGTGAAAAGCGCTATATAAATACACTTGACTTGACTTGACTTGACTAATGCTGTGGACTTGCCGCGCTCTTATCGTTATTGTAAACTTGCTTCAAAGGCGCAGTTGTTTGGAGCAAATAGCAAGTCCACTGCACTCTAGGTAGCAGCCAGCGAGTGTACTGACACCTAGCGACTAGAAAATATACCAGCACCATGTTCTCTCTGAAGCAAGTTTCTTCCAAACTAAATGGGAGCGTTTGGTTTCAATCTTTTCTCTAAGGGTTCAAACCTGAGAGCTCGTGCTCTCAAAGGAGGTCCCAGTGGCAATTCACTCAAACATCCAGAGCACGTCAAGGACGCACCGTGCAACAAACAAATAAAATAGTGTCCTGAAGGACGGGGTGAGGAGAGGTGGTAACGTGGAGCTCAATTTCAAAGGAACCCATAAAAACTTGCCGTGACCCGGATTCGAACCGGGGTTGCTGCAGCCACAACGCAGAGTACTAACCACTATACGATCACAGTGAGCTACCGGTCTCCCCAATATGTCACTAAGTACAAAAGGGCCCTTGTCATCTTTAGCTTGCAGGCAAAACTGCTTCTTACCAACATAACTCTTTTCAAGGGTAATATTGTCACAAAGACTGTTTTCTTTTTATAAAGTTTGGCAAGGCCTCCAGAAGGTTACAACCTAAAGCAGGAGGATGCTGTCAAATGTAGTCGGCAGGATTCGAACCTGCGCGGGGAGACCCCAATGGATTTCTAGTCCATCGCCTTAACCACTCGGCCACGACTACAAGCTGTCGAAAGGGGGCATGTCATTTTACTTGCTGCCCTGCAGCGTCACTGCCCAAGGCCAGTGCAGGTCAGCAAGAACTCAACGCTCCACGAAAAAAGAGGGTTGATCGCCCGAACAGGGACTTGAACCCTGGACCCTCAGATTAAAAGTCTGATGCTCTACCGACTGAGCTATGCGGGCTCTTTTCAGAATCGTGTGCGTGTTGCGTGTGAAGGCAAGGCAAAATGAATCATCTTGGCTGGAAAAAAACACGATTCTCCCAAGCATCGCTTTCCCTTCTTCGACGATTAAGAACGGTCGTCCAAACGTCTGCCGTGTCAAAATATATTTAAGAATTAGTGGGAATGCAGCCTATTAGAATGATAATAATAATCAAAGGACAATAATGCTAGGAAAAAGAACAAAAACTCACCGCTTCGTGTTTGGAAAGCATCTTTACATGCTTTAATGCTGTGGACTTGCCGCGCTCTTATCGTTATTGTAAACTTGCTTCAAAGGCGCAGTTGTTTGGAGCAAATAGCAAGTCCACTTCACTCTAGGTAGCAGCCAGCGAGTGTACTGACACCTGGCGACTAGAAAATATACCAGCACCATATTCTCTCTGAAGCAAGTTTCTTCCAA